>BPLQ01003296.1:108777-672313 GCA_021605075.1 Caerostris darwini
AAGATAACTTTAAAATGCTTGTAACTGAGAATATCTTTGGAAAATATTAGCGACATATAACTTAAATCGCTTTAAAATGCTTTGAAAAAATATCAGCGATATAACTAGAAATAATTTCGAAGCGTGTAAAGATGATAATAACTTTGAAATAAACATAACAAAGGGTACCTTTGAGGAAGAATGTTTAAATTAAAAATTAACAATATTTTCTTCTATTTTTCTCATGAGTACAACTATAAAATATTGTTTTTGATATTATCTAATGTTGAAAACTTATTAATATTTTTTTCTAATGCTTGTCATATTCTGCTGATATTAGTTATATGTGACAGATACAGCCGTACACCATGTTATTTAAAAAAAATCACATTCAGAAACGGAATTTTGAGGGGAGTGGGTCGCAGTTTTTTTAACACTTTCCGAATTTTATGGCTTATCTTCCTACAAAATTAACATACCAACCCCCAGCGTAAATAACTAATAAATATCACGAAGAGCATCTTTAAGGCAAGAACATTTAAATTTAAAAACATAACTATATTTTCATCTATTTTTCCCATGAACATAACTATAAAATATTATTTTTCAATGTATTCTGATGCTTAGAACATGTTAGTATTGTTTTCTAATGCTTGTCATTTTCTGCTGACATGGCGATATGTAATAGATTCAGTCGTTGATAGAAAAATCACATTCAAGAATGGAATTTTGAGAGAGCGGATCGCAGCCTTTTTTCCCCCTGTACGAATTACATGGCTTATCTGCCTATAGAATTAACATACTAACCCCCAGTGTCAATTTCAAAATTTTCAGTTCATTTGATTTATCAGTGTTTCCAACTGATCTCCCATAATTCATATATATTAAACATGCATACTACTAGATCACTCCATACCTTAAAATGAACGGTCAGCTATATATATTAAGATTAAACGAATATGAAATTCTATGCTAATTGAAATTTATAACAAATCAACTGCAGAATTCAGTTATTGTGATTAGGTCTTTCGGCCCATGCAACTGATCTGGTACAGCAGTATTACACAACATTGGCCATTACCCGGCAGTGAATCTGCAGCGTCACACAGTTACGTGATTTAATGCGCGCGTCAAGATAAAGCTCAAATTGACATCACACAAAGCTATTTCCCGAATAAGATACGCCCTGTATACATTCGCACATAATGTCATCAAACCCTCTCCAAATCCTTCGTGGACCTTGGTCGAAACTAAATCGTGCAAAATCCCCATAGTGATCCTTCAAAAGAGACACCTATATAGGGCACCTAACAAGACCCTTAGGGACAGTTTCTCGCTGTAGGTGTTTATGTTGTGCTGCACTATTAAACCCGCTATGATAAACAGCGATTATTCTCATCAAGTAAATGTTTTGGAAAGGGGCGTTATGAAGGAATTGAAGAGGGTTATTATGAAGGTGTTATGATACCCAAGGAAGATACTATACATAAATACGCAATATATATATATATATATTTTTTTGGTGCTGTCAATGTGAAATTGTCTCATTAATCCAAAAGATATATTTATCAGAATTGGGTAGTTCCTGATAATGTATCGTTGCTGGAGAGCGTCTTGCATAAGAATTAGGCCTGTGACAAGCGTTTAATTCCCGTTGGTGGAATGTGCTATTTTGTAATCAGAAACAAGTAGATGGGCGATGATAATAGCACTATATTTTAGCATCTCATACCAAACTGTATATTTTCCTAGTTTTATTCCACACTTTTTACACTCAGAGCCGGATTTTTCTATAGGCTAACTAAGCTTCAGCCTAGGGCCTCAAAATCGAAAGGGGCCTACATTCAAATCGTTAGAAAAATTAGAATTACATTATTCTAAAAACAGTAAACACTGAATCGAAAATAAGGAGAGTTATAAAATAAATTTATCTGATTTAAATTTTCTTTAATCTTCAATGTATTGCATATATTTAAGTTAATTTGATAGAAAATATGATAATTTTTATTGCATATTTTTATTATTTGGATTTTATTTCTTTGAAAATGTTGTGTGTTACGTTTGATTAGCTATTGTTACAAGTACTATATATGGTGCTGAGAATAAATGTCCAAATAAGTGCTCTCGACTTTTTTTTATTTTTTTATTTAATAAGTGTCCTATTTTTCATAAAGATTAGTACCAATCAAAAATGTTTTATTTAACATATTGATATATATATATATATAACAGTAATTATACATTTTATTATCTCTCATGTAATTTACAAACTTAAAAATGCGAGGTGAATGGGCCTCATAAATGGAATAGCCTAGGGCCTCTTTTCATCTAAATCCGGCCCTGCTTCCATTATTATTATTTTACTAAGATTACAGCCCAAATACCTTCCATAAGACATTCTACATCATTAGTTCTTAGAATATGTTCCAGAATTCGTAAACTTCTATTCTAAATTCTGTAAAACTTCAATGTTTGTAATTAATTGAAACTAAACGCCTTTTAACTAAACCAGGAGAATAAAGGTATTTAAAACTATTTTCGTCTCACAATTACATTTGAATACGAAAACGTTCTTTAATTATAACTTCTTTGTAGTGTAAATTATTTATTTCCTTTTGTTTTATGAAGAATGTTTAATGAATGTTTAGAAATTATTCTCTTATGTTATATAGTTAGAATTTGTCACTCCATAATTTTAAAGCTTCACCAATCTCTAGTAATATATTCTGGCCTGAATGGTCGGGTTCGAGTTCCGGCGATGCCATGGGTGTTTGTAGTGGTTCGGAATCCACTTTAAGCCGTAGGTCCCGGTCTCATATGATTGTAAGTGCATTACGGAGCAAAAGTCAGACTTTTCCTAAGGGTGCTCCATCGCAACAAAAGCTGCTTCCTTCCCCTTCAACCATGAATCCATACGGTTTCGTGGGCTTGGTCTAGATTAGATATCTAACAAGTGAGATAAGTGGCAACAATAACAATAATATATTCACATTTTGCATTAGATTTAAAACAAGCCCTTATAAAAAAAGGGTAAAAAATTCCTTTTATTTTCATATATATAATCCATGGTTCAATATGTCCAGTTCATTAATTACAGCAAATCTCGTATAATTGAGAGGTGATACTTTACGTTTTGTTCATTTATAAAGCTTCTAATAAAGTACTCTAAGTCGTTTTAGATAGTCCAAATATGAATGAGTTAAGTAAGTTTACGGAGTTAAAAATTCCTGTAAAAATTCTCGATTATCATGATTAATTGTTGAGAATAAAATTGGAAAGAAATGAGGTATTACAAGGAAAAAAATGTATGTTTAATTTCATTTCTTCTAATTTAATCCCTCTATCGACTAAAAAATATTAAACCTGTGTTAGAACGTGTATTAAAACAGCGTATTATTACAGCGTGTATTAAAACAATGTGAATTAAAAAAATATATTCTTTTTTTAATATAATAATTATCATAATTGATTATTTTATCTGAACTGTATTGATCTGACTGAAAGATTAAATTTAATTTTAGATGATTTCTTTTTATTAGATGTTTTTATCAAATAGCAATTTACTTTTTAAATTAGTAATATTTATGCATAAATAAATATATATAATACATATTTTTTAAAAAGTACTTATTTAGCATTAATGACACAATAATCAATAGACTACATATCTAATTATCATGTCAAATATTTATGGCTATATATTTAACGTGGAAGTCAAGTATTTACAAGTTATAAAAATTACAAGCATTAGGTATAAAAAAATTTTGGGCACTTTGAAAAGATAATTAATATTTCACTACTTAAAATTCTGCATAAAATTTAAAATAATTCTGATAATAATTTATATAAAATTTTTCCTCTGTAAAAATATGTTTATTTTCATTAGAGTCATATTATAATTGATTTTTTTAATGAAAAAATTACTACAGGATATGTAACGTGTGTTATAATTTTTAATTATTTTTATTCATTCAAATACCTTAAATACTTTAATATTTTATATACTTTAATACGTTACTTAGAAGAACACTGCTATTTGGGCAAAGGATCTTAAGCTATTTGTCAATGCGGACCAGACCAATTTTTGTGCCTTTTCTACTGATAGAAAACACAGGGGTACATTTAATTTAGATATCAAGATCAATGATTCTCCCATTAAGAGGATTGACTTCCCCACTTATCTAGGCATTACCTTGGATCCTGAAATTCGCTTCGCAAGGCACATCGTACACACTGCTAATAAAGCCCTGAGAGAGTTAAATATTCTCAGAAATCTATGTGGAAACTACATGGGGGTCAAGACCTAAAACTGTAAAAAAAGCTTTCTACTCCATCATTAGACCTCTGCTTGAATACACCGCCCCTATTTGGAATTCAAGCTCCCAGTCTTCTAAAATGGACTCTGTCCAACACAGAGTATCGAAAATCATTATAGGAGAAAATCGAAAATCATTTATATATCTCCTCAACCAATAACTACAAAGTTGAACAGGAATGTGGCCTACCTCCTCTCGAAAACAGACTCAACCTTGCCACCATCAATTCACTAATAGACTTCGTAGTACTAACATGAATCATATTTCTACCAGAGTATTTAATGAATGGAAGGGCTCCACCAGACACAAAAGATCCTCAACTCTACAGTTTGATAAAGAACATTCCTCTCTAGATTTTGTTCAAGAGCCCATTTTTCCCAGAAAACCACCAAGTGAACGTAAGCTTGGTTTGAACCTATTGCAACCTTGTTAAAAAAAAGATGACTCCAACATTCTGAAACAAAAAGGCCTTGATAACATAGATAAGTTCTCACAAGGTAATCTTGCAATAGCATACACCGATGGATCCTCTGACAAATTCCTTAATAAGGGAGGTGCAGACATTTTCTTTCTACTTTCAAATGGAAGTAAATACCATCAAGCAATTAAAAATGGAGATACTAACATCACTTCTGCCTTAAATGTTCTGCTCGAGACTCTACACTATAAGGTAAAATCATGTCATCTTCAATGGATTCCTACGCATGTCAACATTGAGGGCAACGAATGCGCTGACTCTTTAGCCAAAGAAGCCAGGGACAATGATCAACCCAGGACTACCAGCACACTTGCAGTTGCTAACGCAGTTGCCAAAAGACGACTAATTCCACATAACTTTAAGAAGCCACTCATCACGGACTTCAACTGCCCTAGGAAGTTGACATCAGTTATTAGCAGACTCAGAACTAATAATTATATAGGGATGAAGATTCTCCCAGACAAGGCAAGGGAATTCATGTCCTGCAAAAATTGCCCCAACGCTTTCCTAACACCTAAGCACACTCTAGAGTGCCCAGCACTAATTCCCCATATATTATAATTGGGTATGGTGCCAATCGAGGCCAACTTAAGAGAAGTCCTGTATAGTGCATGGGCGCCTTTGCTGGTGGCCGCTGTCGTGGAGACTTCTGACTTGATCTGGATTTAGTTACATTATTTATATCCATGGATACAATAACAACAACTTTAATATTTACTTATTAACAACTTAACATATGCCTACATCAATTATAAATATACAAGTATGGCATTACGTAACTGACTAATATTTTCTAATATGTTTCAAAAGTTTTTAATTTAAATTCAGCGTGAAAAAATTCTTCATAATTTTTTTATGTTTAACAGTCACAAATGATGCTTTAAATACAGTACGATAGATTTCATTTTCTAAAATTTGCTATGAAATTATTAAAAACAAAACAAGAAATCGTGTTAAATACAAGTAGTTACATACTTGGTAGAGTAATGCAACCTATTGAGAAATATACAAGAGCTCAGAAATTCGATTATCACTGATGATACTTCTTTAGAGAAAATGTGGATTATATGTATATCGTGACAGATTGTCTCATATTAACAGTCGGTATGCCTATTTTGCCCATTTTTTTCTAATACGCATTCAAATGCATGCAACTCTAAAAGTTGTTTTATCTTCCCCTTTCTCTCTAATAAGATGATAATATATATGGACCATCGAATTGTATCCTTAATAACTACATATTGTTATGCTACTATAATGTCATGCAACTTATTATAAGTAATCAATGAACGAGGCGAATTTTGGAAAAAAAATAGGGCATTCTATATGAAAGAAATAATTCAGTTATCTTTATATATGTTATCGAATCATAAAATGATTTATAATTTTGAAATTAGAATAAAAAATTTTAATACATTTCAAATCACATAAAATTATAGGTTTTAATAAAATAAGATGGGATTCATAATTTGATATCAGGACAAATACTTCAGTCAATTTGTTCATTATGAATAATTTTAATACCAATAAAGTATGTAAATAATTTAAAAAGTCAATATTATTAGTTTACTATTTAATTTAATAATACAAAAGTGACCATTTTAATACACTAATTAGTATAAACAATAAAATATATAAGGTGTTCAGACAATACCGCGTAAATTTGCAGGGAGAAATTCCTCTTTCGGAGTACATAGCACTTGTCAATGGGATTTGCCACTTTGATGCATAAATTTCAAGAAATGAGTCAAAAAAATTTTGACGTCACATCCTGCGAATGAAAAATTTACTTTTAAGGAGACAAAATTAGAGGTAATTGCATATGCTATGATATTTACATAGGAAACGTTTATATCTAGACATGCATGCGAGCGCAGTACAGTGGCGTACAGTACACGGTTCAAGCGATTTACAAACAACTAACGTACTCAAAATGAAAAGCGTGTGTCTCGAGTTATGCATGCAAATCATGCAGGTAGGCTAACTATATACCATCCAACGCGCGTATGCCCTCAATAATAGACAGTATACATCAGGAATTTCTGTAGTAATTGAGGTTTGAAATACTGATTCCTTCAGATGGTTCAGCCTGACGATGACATTGGGGTTGGAATAATGCTCTGATAAACAGTGGGAGATTAACTCCCTCATGGATTGTAATGCACTGCCTCTAAACTGAAGCTTTGATAAAGTGCATATCACTATATTCCCAAACGGAATAACTATCACTATACAGAAATTGCCGATAGTTTCAAACAGCGCGTGTCGAATTCCATAGCGCAGCAGACACTCACCTATTGTACATCTAAGCTGTTCCCGTAGGTTTAGGAGCTCAATTTTTAATTTTAACTTTATTTCCTTACATATTTCTGTTTTACATCATCTCTGAAATTTCACACATTTCCAATAAAGTGTATTTACCTCGCCCCGGATGTAATGCAATAATTTTTCTTTAGAACCTTTCTCAAAAACTATGCATCGTAGAGGAATGGAAACTTTTATGTTTTACGAGAGACGATTCTTTCTCTGAGCAGTTTATGCGGTATTGTCTAACTAACTCAAGACTTCTGTGGTAAAACACATTATTACTTTTAGCTTAGTTGTAAATGCAACGTTGATGTTCTATATTTAAAATACATTAGCGCCTTCATGAAACAGTTACAGGGACGTATAAAAATTCTGTGAATTTTTTATAAATATTATTGCGATATATCTACTGGTATAATCCACATATTTTTTCAAAGTAATAGGTAATAACAAAAAAAATCGTTAAACAAAATAATTTGTGCATAAAAACCATGTAATAATAAATTCTGAAAGCTAGCTTAGTACATTTTTTAGAGAGTTGGAACCTGTCGTATAACATGTTTGATTCTGAAATGAGAGATATTGGTTTGAAACTTGCACAGCACAGCCAAACAGAGAGTTTACGTGTCTATGCCTAACTAGTGCACAACAAGTACATAGGCCAGAAAGTTTTATATTGATTTCAAGGAGAAGGATAGGCATCAGTCAGGTTGCCATGCTGAGTATGTTCATTTAATAATGTGTGTTAGCAAATAGGGGGGGGGATAAATGGCCGAATGGCTGGCACTCGATACCAGAGATATCGGGTTCAAATCCCAGCGGTGCATTGGCTATTTGTAGCGGTTCGGAATCTGCTTTAAGTCGTAAGTTCAGTTTTCATGTGACCGTAGAGAGTAACAGAGCCCAATCAAATTTCTCACCCACATAAATACCAAATTGTAAAGGGGCATCTAGGCATAGTGATGTGGTGTGGTGTAGCAGTAGTAGTAGTAGCAAAAAGTGGGTGTAGTGTAGTATGCCTGGGTAATGATGAATATCTGCTGTTCTAGTGCTAAACAACTTACGTCTAAATGCTTGCCAGTCAAAAGCAACAATAACTTATTTAAGAATGCTTGCTATGAAAAGCAACAACAACTTCTTGACATTATTTATAATAAAAAACAGCATATTACAAGAATACTGAATGTGTGGTTTTCTTATTGTGTTCATATTCTGGAATTTTTTATATGGTTTCTTAAATGTATATTTAAGGCTTAAAAATGGTTATACGTAATTATTTAAATTGTTAATCATATTTAGAAGACGTTTTATTACAAAAAATAAACGCTTATAAATTTAAAAGTATGAGGTTTATTGTCATTAAATTTGATAAAACAGTACAACAGAAAAATATTTATAATGTTATTAAGGTAAATTCTATGTGAATTCAATAATGTAAAGCCTGTTAGAAGCATTTAGTTAACATAATTAAAGCAAGATCTTTTTTATCTCTAAAAAGATTTTCTCCTTTCAATAATGATTTAATTAATTTCGAAAAAAAGCAGAATATTCTCATTTCAAATACGTAAAACTTTAATTGTGTCTTAAATAAATTAAATAGTAAATTAAAAAGAATATTTTCATTTTGGAGCTTTTAAAATTTTTGAAAGGTAAATCAAATTGATATAGCAGTTCAAACCTTTTTTCATGTTCATCCCATTAACTGAAATGGAGGGAAAACGAATTCGGAGGATTTTGATGTACTTTTAAATTATTAGTAATTTTTTTCTTAATGGATGTATAATAGTTAAGTATTTTCAAGAATAATGTAAATTATTAGGGAATAAAATAAGTAATGTAAATAATAATCTTTCAGCGGAATTCAATTTAATACTAGTGCTTAATGTAGTATTTAATTTATTTATTTATTGTTGAAACAAGAAAAATTAAAGTTTTCAAGTCTCCTATATTTTAAGATCTTTATTTCTTAAGAAAAAGAGTTCTTATTCTAAAAGAAAATGAGAAATGGCATTCTATTAACTTAGAAAACCTTTTTAGATGTTTTAATATAAAATGAACTTTTTCCATTTATATAAAATTTCACGAGCTGTATGTTTCTTTTAATCGTATATTTCATGAGTTGCATATTTCGTTGTTTAATATATTTGTTCAAAGTTAATGCTATGATTTTAAAAGAAGCGCATTAAGATAATTCAATAAGCTCCTATTAGGAACTTTATTAACAATGCTGTTTTCCTTTGGTAAATTGTAATCGAATACAAAAATGCATTTAAACTAAATGTTTCATGAATAAATATAAAAAGAATCAAGAACTCGCATTAGTGGTTTTCAGATAAATTTGTGTGGGTGTTCATTCTTTTGACGAATAAATATCCATTAGAAACCAATTTACTGAATAGAATATTGAAAGCTTTTAAATTTAAATGGGTGTTTCTTTCAATATTCTAAATTATAACACAGTTTTTTTTTAATTTGGACAGATGAATTCTGTGTTTTTTTTTCTTTTCAGTTCCGTGATAGTGTGTAAATGAAGGTTTTAATAAATTTGTAATTATAATTTCTATTAAGAAAATTTTCTAAATGAGAAAAAATAAAGCGAAAATATACCAACCCAAATTAAAGTTTGATATTTTCCTATTTTCTTTCACTAGTGATTATTATATTTCTTATATCCCAAATAATAATGAATTATATTTCTAGGAAGTATTGAAAATTTAAATTTTCTTTAGATTTATGTCATTCTCCTGTTTTATTTTGTGAAAAACTGACTTTTTTATGCTGTGTAAAGATGACTATTAAGAGTAACTTTTGCGCAATTGCATGTCGTATAGGAGGAAACCCAGAATACAGGCCCTGAACTGTCTAGACAGAAGTAATTAGTAATACATTTTCTTATGTTATTGGCTTATATGCAATTGGGGTTAAATAATGCGTTTTACTGCAAATAATTTTTTTTTTTTTTAAATCTCTAGAAATTAATCTATGTATGCTTATTTAATGAACAAAACTATTTTTAACAATCTTAATTATGCAATTTTTAATATTGATGCCGTATTTGGTACATAAACGTGACGCTAGAATTGTCTTATTTCACTATTCTTTTGCTAATATTTCACAAGCATTGTTAAAATGAATCGATTTATTTTAAGGTATGCCTTTCTTTATTACATTTTTAACATGTTTCCTTTGAATCTAAAAAGAATTTAGATGGAATCTATCTCTATATGTTCACAAGCAGTTGGGGTCATCGATGCACAGACTAACAATTTTTATTTTTAAGATAGGAATGTCAATGCCTTTATGAATTGAATTGTTATAATTAATTAATCTTATTTAAGAAAGGCACTGAATTGCCTTGTCAGAGGTAATTAGTAACAGGTTTTCTTATGTTATTGGTCAAGAGTGTGAAATTATCACACAGGACTCAACCTCTTACACCAATCAAATGTAAAATTACAGTGTGTGAAACCTCCAGCTCATTAAGGTGAGTCCAGATTCGGATTTTGAGCAGTGGAGGCGGATAAATGGATGCCATATTTGATATATAAACTTGACGCCAGACTTGTCTTACTTCAGCATTCCTCGGCGGATATTTCACAAGCACCTTTCTTTATTATAATTTTAACATGCTTTTTTTGAATCCAAAACATCTTTAAAAGGACTGGTTGGCATTGATGCACAGCCTCTGATTATTGTTTACTATTAGAATAATTTTAATTAAAAAAATTATGTCATACCCCTAAAAAAGATAGGAATGTCAGTGACATTATGAATTGAATAGTTGTAATTAAATAATGTTATTTAAGGAAGACACTGAATTGCCTTGCCAGAGGTAATTAGTAAAAGGTTTTCTTACGCTATTGGTCAAGAGTGTGAAATTATCACACATTACTCAAGCTCTTTCACCAATCAAATGTAAAATTAGAGTGTGTGAAACCTCCAGCTCATTAAGGTGAGTCCTGATTTGCACAATGGAGGCGGATAAAAGGGCAGGTGACCGGCTGTGCGGCTGCAAGGGTTATTGGAAACACTGGAGAGTTTCATTTACTCGACCTGTTGCCACTTTGGTGGTCCGAAATAATTATTGGGAGCGGAGAGGTCTTTGTTTAAATCCGAGATTAATTCTCCACTGCTTGTGGTCTTGGTGGAAGCGAAATTGCTGAAATTACTGCCGCTCCACTCAACTCCGCGTTTCAGCTTTATCTTCTGCAGAAATGAGCAATTCAGAAAGGGTTGCCTTTTAATGAAAGGATAATATACGGGTTTCGAAGCCATTGTTTAGAAACTCTGAAAGTTTTACGGGTCCATTATATTCATGTTATGGAAATGTGCTCTTTATCATTGAATGGACAGTGAGTTTCGCCTCGGTATTAGACAGAAATATTCAATGCATGGACTCCAGTCTATGTCTTATTGTGCTGCAATCAACTGTGTATCCCTTCCAGTATGGATATTCTGAATAAATAAAGTCAGTTGGGCTAAAACTGTAAGTATGTTGAATTAAAATATACCGTATCAAATTATGTTATAAATTAGATAATTCATCACTTGTTCACGATATTGTAGTTACTTTGGACAATTGTATAATTTATTTTTATGCGTTTATTAATTGAACATGACTTAATCCTAATACAATCATAACATATGAACTGACTTCCATTAATAGAATTCAAGTACAAATCCAATGAACATTTTCGAAGCATTAGACGATTCATACAATACTTAATTCCATTCTTAATTGCTATCAGCGCAACGAAACGCTTGAAGATATCGTCATTTTTTCTGATAACATTATCGATCGTGTTAAATGATCTAAAACAAGTAGAAGTTTTTATCTTAATATCTCAAGCGAAAACTATCTTGATAATTCAGACCAGTCTTATTTCTATACTTAATTGCTATATGTGAAACGAAATTCTTGAAGATATTGCAGTTTTTTTCTGATAACATTATAGATCGTGTTAAACGATCTTAAAAGAAATAGAAGTTTTTATCTTAACATCTCAAGAAATAAAATATATAGATAAATGCTTCAAATTCTATTCCTATATTTCTTTTTTAATGAAATGCTTAGAAAGATACAGAAAATGCAATCTGAATGTGAATTTTCTGGAATGTTCATCAAACAATTCATGCGGGGTTAATTTCTTATTCTTTTACACAAAATTATATTATTTATTATGTACAATATAATTTATTCTGTACAATTTATTATAATAAATTCTCACTTAAAAAATAAAATGATACTATTTATTATATACTTACAATACTTAAATTATACTTCTTTACTTCTTTTTCATATTTATAGGTTTTAAAGTTCATATTACAATAATTTAACCTTAAGGAATAAAATGATTTGCTAATTCTTGGTTTCCTGTAATTTGCATATTCTTCTTCAAGATGTGTGTGATAATTCTACAGGTGAAATTTTTAATTTAATTTAGAGTTCAATTTATGTGTGATTCTGAATTATCTTAATTTATGGACATGGGTGTACTTAAATACCTCAAGATTAAATATGTCTAAATAAATAACACGCATTTCAATACAAAGTATCTGATAAAAACAAACATGTTTTACGATAGAATCCTTATCAAAACTCTGAATCGTTACTTAAAAATTTGACTTGTTTAAAAGTCAAAAAAAAACAGTTAAGTGGAAAAAAATAACGATCTCTTCGAGATAGAAATCTGAAAGTTTTCTTTCAAAGAGTTGAAGAATATGTTGAAAAAAAGTTGTTAAAATTGCTACTCGGCTAATAACGCCTCTCTTAATGATAGGAAAGAAAACTATTCTGGCATTTTACATGCCAGGATTAAGTTCCAGAAAATAAAAGTTGGTAGGAGGTGAATGTTCCTTAAATTGAGACCAGGAGGTGAGTACTTAATACTTTCCATACAGAAAAAAAAATTAAATTTTTGTTCGAGACATGGAAGAATACTAGAATAAAAACTTCAGTTGCTGAGTTAAAATTCTTTGGAAAGTGAGGAATTTTTTTTATATATTATATGTTTTTCATGCAAATGAAACATTAAACTTCAGAAAAATATTTTTTAATGTACTGTCGAAATGTTCATTGGTATTATTTTTTCAAAATATGTATTTTTTAATGTTTTTTCTTGAAGTTTAAGAATTTTTAATCCTATACGGTTTTAACGATGTTTTCTTCACAATTGAAACTCATACGAGAAATAAAACAATATTAAATATATGAACTATTTTTGTGTCATATAAATCCATATTTTAAAACAAAAGCACATGTTATTAATTTTTGCAATTTGAGCACTTGATCTGAGAAGTTGTTTTAATGTTTTGCGTTATATGCAGTTATTTGAAAGGAATAACAAAAATGAGACTGTTGTAATGTCTATAACAAAAAGCTGAAGCTTATAGATATAAAAATATAGAAAAATCACTAAAAAGATAGGAATGTCAGTGACGTCAGGTATTGAACAGTTATAATTAACTAATCTTATTTAAGGAAGGCACTGAATTGCTTTGACAGAGGTAATTAGTAACACATTTTCTTATGCTATTGGTCAAGAGTGTGAAATTATCACACGGACTCGAGCTCTTTCACCAATCAAATGTAAAATTACAGTGAGTGAAACCTGCAGCTCATTAAGGTGAGTCCTGATTTGCACAATGCAGGTGGATAAATGGGCAGGGCACCGGCTGTGGGGCTGCTAGGGTTATTGGAAACACTGTAGAGTTTCATTTACTCGACCTGTTGCCACTTTAGTGGTTCGAAATAATTATTGGAAAAGGGAGCGTTCAGGTCTTTGTTTAAATCCGAGATTAATTCTCTGCTGCTTGTGGTCTTGGTTGAAGCGAAATTGCTGAAATTACTGCCGCTCCACTCAACTCCGCGTTTCAGCTTTATCTTCTGCAGAAATGATCAACTCAGAAAGGGTCGCCTTTTAATGAAAGGATAATATACGAGTTTTGAAGCCTTTGTGGAGAAACTGTGAAAGTTTTACGGGTCTATTATATTCATGTTATGGAAATGTGTTCTTTACCATTGAATGGACAGTGAGTTTCACCTCGGTATTAGACAGAAATATTCAATGCATGGATTCCAGTCTAAGTCTTATTGTGGTGGAACCAACTGTGCATTCTTTCGAGCATGAACATTCTGAATAAATAAAGTCAGTTGGGCTAAAACTGTAATTATATTGAATTAAAATAGGACCTTTCAAATTATTTACATCAATATTAAGGACTAATATTTAATTTGTTATAAGTTTTGCGTCCTATGTATCAAAAACAAAGCTATATTTCTAAACTCTTTAATTGCACAGTCAGAATACAATCAATAATTTAATTTATTGAATTATTTATTATAATTGTGTGTTTTTGGATGTACCAACACTTCAAAAGCATGTGAAGGGAAGATTATTAATGATAAATATCCCATATTGCTTTTCGTATTACAATGGAATTTAAGCAGCCAACTAATCATTTCGAAGGTTTAGTCTGGTCATTTCGAATAATAATTTTTCTATATCTGATCTCAAAAGTTACAGCTCAAACGTGTCTTCCAAAACAATCCCTTTGGAATGTTCAACTATGGGAATGTTTAATACTATAAACCTATATATGATATGGTATATATTAGAAACCTATATACCTATATAATAGAAACTTATATACCTATATATTAGAAACCTATACTTTTTAGTTTTTGATTCGTAGAGCACTATCCTTTGATTAACAGCGAGATGCTATAATTCAAGTAAAATTATGATAGGTATTGCTGATAGATATTGCTAGTATTTTTTAGATATTAGTAAATTCTAAAAGTATAACTAAATTTGATAAAATAACAAATCAAATTTGAAGATAATAGGTTTTATTTAGAAAATTTTATGATTTAAATTTACTGAACTACGGCAGAGTTCTTTCAGTATAAAACTCATGATAATTTTGTTGAATAGAGTTATTCCAGTTTACATTTATGAAGGGAGCATTTAAAATATACTAAAATAATTTATTGAACTGCGATTATAAAAACAGATTTAAGTAAATCATTTTCGGTTCTAATTGTAATACATTCATAGTTTTGAAAAGAGACTACCAAATATTAGTAGAAAAGAAGAAGAAAACCTTACTATGTTATTTACTAAATTAATTCTGAATTTAATGTGTCAAAATGCGATTCATAACAAACACATTAATGCATCTTTATTTCTGAAAATGATCTACGATAAGTAATGCAGATCAACAAATGTGAATTGAAAATACTATTTCTTTTGATGTACCTTACAGGGAAAGCATGAAGTATTTATTTAAAAATGCAAACAATCGATTGCATCATAGATTTCACTTTTTAACAAAAAATTATAATTTTAAATATTTTTTTTATTTAGAAAGATCCTCAATTTTTACCGCTTTTTGGATAATTGTATTAAAATTACATATTAACAATCTATGTTTTGTATTCAGTCCTTCTAAATTAACAGCTGTATTTGACAAATGGTCTCTTACATAAAGTGATATGCATAATATATCATTTTTGTTAACTTATAATTTATTTTCTTAAATGTGTAATATTTTAATTTTACACATTATTTATTTAAGCATTCCTAATATCATCCATGATATGTATAATTCCATAATTATACTTTAACATGTTATAAATTAGATAATTCATCCCTTGTTCACGATATTGTAGTTACTTTGGACTATTGTATAATTTATTTTTATGCGTTTTATTAATTGAACATGACTTAATGCTAATATAATCATAACATATGAACTGACTTTGATTAATAGAATACAAGTACAAATCCAATTAACATTTTCAAAGCATTAGACGATTCATACTAGACTTAATTCCATTCTTAATTGCTATCAGCGCAACGAAACGCTTGAAGATATCGTAATTTTTTCTGATAACATTATCGGTCGTGTTAAATGATCTTAAAACAAGCAGAAGTTTTTATCTTAACATCTCAAGCGAAAACTATCTTGATAATTTTTTTCAAATTCTATTGCTACATTCCATTTTTAATAAAACATTTAGGAAGATACAGAAAATGGCATCTGAAGGTGAATTTTCTGGAATTTTCATCGAATAAAAAAAAATCGGGTTTAAACGTTTTTATGGGTTACTTTCTTATTCTTTTGCACAAAATGATACTATTTATTATTTACTTATATTACTTAATAAATACTTATAATAATTATACTATTTTTTATATACTTATAAAACTTCAATTATACTTTTTTACTTATTTTTCCTATTTATTGATTTTAAAGTTCATATAACTGAAATTCAAACTTAAATGATAAGTTAATTTTGTTAATAGCACAAAAAAAAAATAATCAAAATAACACTTTTAAGTTATTTTCTAAATTAAAATAATAAACTACGTATCCCCATATTGAAAGTGGAAATATTTTAAAGTCTATCTGAAAAAAAATTTTTTTTTTCATTGTAAATCTAATATTATAATATACATTAAAGTAGTTATAATTTAAATAATATATAACTCGAATGATGCCAACATATCAGAAATGATTCTTCAACATAAAAAAAAAAGAAAAAATTCTAAAAAGTTTATGAATATTAAGACCCATTTCAGAATAAAAAAACATATCTAAACAGCATTTTTAAGAATTATTTTTTTTTCTTAAATACCTCAAGATTAAATATGTCTAGATAAATAACACGTATTTGAATACAAAGTATCTGATAAAACAAAATTTTTTTTACAATATAATCTTTATCAAAACTCTGTATGGTTACTTAAAAATTGACTTGTTTAAAAGTTAAAAAAAAACAGTAAGTGGAAAAAAATAACGATTTCTTCAAGACATCTGAAAGTTTTCTTTCAGAGAGTTGAAGAATCTGTTGAAAAAAAGTTGTTGAAATTGCTACTCAGCTAATAACGCCTCTCTTAATGATAGGAACGAAATTTATTTTTGCATTTTACATGCCAGGTTTAAGTTCCAGAAAATAAAAGTTGGTAGGAGGGGAATGTTCCTTAAATTGAGACTGGAAGTGAGTACTTAATACTTTCCGTGAAAAAAAAAAAAAAAAAAAAAAAAAATTTTGGTCGAGACTTGGAAGGGTAGTAGAATGAAAATTCTTATTTATTATATTTTTTCATTACATTTTTTTTTATGTTTTTCATGCAAATGGAAAATTAAATTTCGGAAAAATATTTTTTTTTAATATACTGTAGAATTGTTCGTCAGTATTATTTTTTTAAAACATAACAATTTTTTATATAGTTTTTCTGAAGTTTATTCTTAAATCCTATATTGTTACCACTATACTGTTCAAAATTGAAACTCATACGATAAATAAAACAATATTAAATATGTGAACTTTTTTTAAGCCATATAAATCAACATTTTAGAACAAAAATACTTGTTATTATTTATTTTTGCGATTTAAGCAATTAATATCAGATGCTATTTTAATTTTGTGCAAGGTGATGTTATTTGAAAAAATATAATAAAAATGAGAATGTGTTGTTGTTGTTTCTTATCCCACTTGGCTGGCCAAGCCCACGAGCCCATATGGACTCATGATTGAAGGGGAAGGAAGCAGCTTCTGTTGTGATGGAGCACCCGTAGGTAGAAGCCTGACTTTTGCTCCGTGACGCTCTTACAGTCATAGAAGACCGGGACCTACGGCTTAAAGTGGATTCCGAACCACTACAAACATCCATGGCACCGCCGGGATTCGAACCCGAAACCTGTGGCACCGAGCGCCAGAGCGCTAGACACTCGGCCATTCAGGTCCCAAATTTGCCAACGGTACGCAGTGTTCCCAGGTGGTCACCCACCCAAGTACTGACCGCGCCCAATGATGCTTAACTTCGGTGATCTAACGAGAACCGGTATATTCAGCATGGTACGGCCGATGAGAATATTGTAATATATATGGCAAAAAACGATAGTTTATAAATTTAAAAATAAAAAACTTTTAACATCTCATGATTGCCTTAAAAAATATTTAAATGTATTGATAAAATGTGTACTTTTTGAGCAATTAGTTATTAAAAAGCAAAAGCAATTAGTTGTTTAGACGTTATAATATAAATATTTTTGATATATTCTTCACTAAACTTTAATATTTTTATGAAAATAATTAAATTATAAATTATTAAATTTATTAAATTATTTAATTTATTTAGATGAGAAATATTTATATTACTTATTGCTTTAATATTACCAATAATTGCTGAAATTCAGAAGCAATTAAAAACAACAATTGTTAATTATTTTTATTAATAGTTTACTTATTTTTAGCAGCTAAAATAAAAATGTAAAATGTGGTATAAATTAGTTTTTATTTTGCATTTATTTAAATTATTTTTTTAAGAAAAACCAAAAATAAGATTTATATCTTATTTATTAGTTCGAATTTTATGTAAGTTATTGTAATTATAAGGTGCTTTAAAACTTCACCTTGACATTGAGACTATTTCAAAATTCTTGGCGAAAATGTGCTTTTTATAAAGAACAAATAAGCATTTTTATTTTCTGAAAG
Organism: Caerostris darwini; assembly: GCA_021605075.1. Taxonomy (NCBI): domain Eukaryota; kingdom Metazoa; phylum Arthropoda; class Arachnida; order Araneae; family Araneidae; genus Caerostris; species Caerostris darwini. The sequence continues at coordinate 127,364 of BPLQ01003296.1, forward strand.
TGGTTTAATGTGTTCCTGCTTATAATCTGAAATCAGGCTTGTTTAAAATCAAATACAGTTAATTGTTACTCAAAAATACAATAACATCTAAAAAATATTATGAAATTAGTTCAGATTTATTATTAAGAGATGTTTTTCAGCAGATCTAACTTTAAATTACAGTGCTTGCATTTAATATTATTTTGTAAATTACGCATGATTCATTTTGAAAGTATACATACAGCATTTTCATATTACCTAAAATCTGACATGCGGCAGCTGCTACTAGAAGGAACATTCGTTGGTAAAAAAAGGAAAAGAGAATATTTTCCACGAGATTTTCTATGAACTTTTCGGCCATCTGAGTGAATTCAGTAAATGATTCAATTTACCAATATTATTAAACTGAACAGTGCAAATAACACTGATAGCAATGTTCAACTCAAGAATGCAAACATATTGTAAGCGATATTAAACTAAAACAATGCAAACATATTAACAGTATTGTTAAACACAACAATATAAGTACACTATTAACAATGTAAATGCACTATCAACAATGTTAAACACAACAATGTAAATACACTATCCCCAATGTTATACACAACAATGTAAATACACTATCCCCAATGTTAAACACAACAACGTAAATGCACTATCAACAACGTTAAACACAACAATGTAAATACACTATCACCAACTTAAACTGAAAAATGGAACAAAATAAATTTCTAGTAATGTTACTAAAGAAGACGTCCAAAAGTATACAAAAGCAAAATTTTGGATATCTTCATTAAGTAAATGAAAATCAAAATTGTTACTTGAAACAAATACTATCTAATTTTTATTCAAATTTCTAACTAACTCCGCCATAGAGAATTACACAGTAAAATAATTCGAAAGTTAAAGCATATTTCTTAGTATTTTTTTCTATCTCGTCACAATTAAATTGCGTTAACTTAATTTAACAATTATCACCTGTTCTAAAATCTACACTCAAGGTCGGTGGAAAGGAGAAAGCATGTCAGGCATTCGGACCAATGCAAGAAGGATGCCAAACTTACAAATACATATTAAAATTCCTTGTGGATATTATTTGAGTCTATTTGATACATTGTTTTTGCAAAATAAAGAACAATGCAGTGGTACTCCTAGAAAATTGTAACAAGCAGTTTGAATTTGTGTCAAAAGTGAATAAGTTCAATTAGGCAACAACTTCAGAAATAATTCTTCATTGTAAAAATACAATTCAAGGACAATGATAAAAAAATGGAGAGGAATTGTCAGAAATTTAGCAGATTAAAATGTAATTTTTATATGAATTATCTCTATTAAAAAATCCCTTGATGTCTGTCCTTACTTTTACAGTAATTATTTGGCCGTTTAATTCACAAATTTCAATATATTATTCAGAATATTGTTAAAATTGCAACAAATTCAGCCACAGCAAAGATAATCTACTTTCAATGCTTTTTAACTTTGAAAATCGATTCTCTCTTATAAAATACAATTCATAAAATTCTTTGTTAAAATATTATTTAACCATAATGTCAGACGTTGGCTAGTAAATTTGATAGCTTCAGCGAAAGGGATAGTAATAGTTTTTGATAGATAGCTATAGATAAAAATTTGGTTGATAGTGATTTGATTGATAGTAATAGATAGTGAGTTGATTGGTAGTAATAGATAGTGATTTGATTGTTAGTAATAGATAGTGATTTGATTGATAGTGATAGCTTCAGTTGAAAAAAATATGCAAAATTATGAACGTTGCTGATATTTAATTCTGTAAATGTAGTTCGTAGTTAGTCTCTTAGTTCTGTAATAGTTATGAAAGAAAATTTACGATTGTTCAATTATAATTTTTCGTTTTCTAAGATATTTAAAAAATCACTTTGATTTTTTCTCACATTTCAGGTTTATTATAATTCCTCAATCAAGAATTTCATTTTAAATTTATTCTTTAATTTTAATAAATTTAATTAAATTTTATTTAAATTTAAACGTTTATTTTTAATTTTGATTAAAAAAGTGTATTTGTCTGAAAACCAAAATAATACCTATTATGTTAATAGACTTCTAAATTAATTGCTTGGTGTCAGACATCTTCATTCCATAGAGGAACGAAATCAACAATAGATTTTGGGGATTTCTAAGCCACTCCAATCCAAACTCTTTGGTAATACATATCCCATCACCAAGAACATATCCGTAACAACTTATTTGAAGTTTCCAATTACTGATTTTCTCGAACGAGGACATGAAAAGATTTTGCTGGAAGTCTCAGAGAAACCTCCAGTTCATTATTGGTAATCGATTCCGCATATTCCTTCTCTTAAAATACAGAGGTTTTCCCTGTTGTAAACCGAAGAGGATGGACGTTGCCAATGGTGAGGGAGGAAAAGCCTCCCCAATTCCATTGGTGGTTCAATTATACGATTCGTTTGGACGAAAATATTTCAAATGCCTTCGAATTAATCGTTCAGACTTCAAAGAAAGTGAGCACTTTTGTCCTTGCCGTTCTCAAAGAGAAATGGAGGCTTTAAGAAACTTCGATTGAATAGATTCAAAGCTTATAAGCATAAACGTTTATCAAAGTTGAACCAATTAAGTTAGGGGAACAGAATTAATTTGATAAAGTTGTAACAAGTTTTTGTTCCCGATTGCACTATTCGGATTGCAATATCGGAGAATTTTATGAAAATATTAAATGAATTTTTAAAATTTGTGGTAGCGTTAAAAAGAAAAGAAGAAGTATGGGGTAGTAAATGGGAATGAAAGTTAATAAATGGATGCTGGTAAAATACAAATTTATTTAATGAGTTCTCTTAACTGAAAGTTAATTTGTTTTGGGAAAGTGTTTTACAGATTTAAATAAATACTTATATTTTCAATGTATGTTAAATATTTATAAATAATTATTCAGATTCAAAGTGATTTGATTTTAAATAAGATTTTTAAACAGATTCGTTTAATGATTTTAAACAGTATCTTCTGTATTTGGTCAATGTTTATTTTTTTATATTTCAGTATTCCGTTCCCTTTTGAAAATTGTTATTAAAATTAAAAACATTAAATAGTTGTGTTTTTGAAATGAATACATTATTCACAGAAAAATTCGTTCATGTTTTTTGGCTCACAAATTTTTTTGTAAAAAGTTTGGGTAAAACTACGAAAGCACTACATAGTAGTTAAAATATATCTTGAATTTTAAATGGTTTACATTATTAGACAGGAAGATTTTAAAGATTTACAGGATAAAACATCCTTCCACTAACATGCTTGTATAACCACTATAGTTTTTCTTCTTCACTGGCGCAATAGCCTTATAGTGGGCCATAGCCTAATGGCAGATTTCGAGACAGTAGAAGTTTTCCTTTTATACCCAACAGTCAGATCTGGACCATGACCTATGGTTTAACGTGAAATACAAATCACTACAAACATTCATAGCACCACCGGTACTCAAGCACGAAAACTGCGGCAACGAGCGCCGAAGACTATGAACTCATCAATAATTCCCCAACTAATATACTTACTATGATTAATTATAATGGATTTTTGTCAAACATATTAATTGAAATAACAAGTTACAGTAAAAGCAATTAAATATCTAAATTAAAGTTGTTTTGAGAAAAATAAAAGAGAAAAGAAATAAGTATATCTACACTCATGTCCATAAATAAAGGATAATGAAGTTGAGGCAAAGAAAGAGACAGAAGCAAAACAAATTTGACTTATTTGTAAAGTCTATTTATTAAACAAAAGGTAAAAAGCAAAAAAAGATGCTATATATTTGATATAATTAATAAAAATTGCGATTTTTACTCCTTGGAGCAAATTTCAAAAAAGAACCTATTTACGAAAAATAGTATAACATGATTAGTATGATGGTTAATATGGAGTATGTCTCCCGGACGATGCAATACAGACCTTACAACGCCTAGGCATGCTGAGTATCAAATTATCAATCTGATCTTGGGGAATATTACACCACTCATCAAGCAATGCTCTCCGAAGTTCCGATTGACAGGTAGGAGGAGGTTGACGGGCTGCAATTCATCGGCCAAGCACATCCCACACATGCTCTATTGGATTCAAGTCCGGTGAGTATGCTGGTCAATCCATACGGGGGATATCCTCCAATTGAAGGCATTCGTCTACAATGTTTGCACGGTGAGGACGGGCGTTGTCATCCATAAACAGAAATTCAGCACCCATGGCGCCCCGAAACAAACGTACATGTTGTTCCAGAATGACATCTCGAAAGATGTGGCCTGCCATCGTTACACTCTGAACATGCAGGTCAGTTCTGGAACCAAGAATAATTCCACCCCAAACGAGCCATCCTGCACCACCGTAACGGTGTCGTTCAATGGGTGTAGGGTGGTGGTGGTAACGGTGGTCTCTAGGTGGTAACGGGTACCTGGCGCTCTCCATATGACTACTACTCTAGGTTCTCTACTCCAGGTTAATCGCAGGCGGCAGTAAGTTGCGGTAAGTGGAGCACATCTGACAGGCCTACGAGCATATAGAAAAATGTGCCCTTAGCGTTTGTACACGGTCTGCCTTGAAACTGTGGTACCGGTAGCCGAAGAGAGCTGACGAGACAGGTCTGATGCTGTGCTCCGTCTGTTTCTTTTGACAGTAATTGCTAAATAGTGGTCCTCATTCGGTTTTGTAACTCGGGGGCGACCTACGCTGTAACATCTACTCACATTACCATCATCTTGGAATCGTTGCCAAAGCCTGGAGATGACACTCTGGGTAATTCCAAGTCCCTCGGATACTTCCAGTTGGGTACGTCCACATTCCAGTCGTCCGATAATTCTACCACGTAAAAAATCATCCAAATGCTTCATTTGTGCCATAACTATGCGGTTATTGCACTGAAAGGCTTTTAAAGCGCTTGTGAACAATTTTACTTCTTTGCCACCACTCCTTATATACCCCTCTCTTACACTCTCGTCATTGTGACGTACTGCCCGCGCCATCTGGTGGTTTCCTGTAATTTGCATATTCTTTAAGATGTGTGTGATAATTCTACAGGTGAAATTTTTATTTTAGAGTTCAATTTCTGTATGATTCTGAATTATCCTTAATTTATGGACATGAGTGTATTAAAAGGGATATTTACAAATAAAATTTCATTTCTTTAAATTATGTTAATTTTAAATAAATTAATTTTATAAAGCTGGAGAATCATTAAATTAAATGTGTACTTCTTATAAAATGGAGAAGAAACAGATAATGAAATTTTAATTAAGTTAAAAGGAAGTGTTTTAAAATAATTTTAGCAAGATGTCATAAAAGTTCGTTACACTTTTATGGCATGCATTGTGATATGTTTATTATTTAAACAAAACAAAACAAAACAATTTCTACATTAATAGGAAGGAACAATCATTTTCTAGAAATGCAGCAAATGAAACATGATTATAAACCAACTACGAATTTGTATCTAAATTTAATACAGATTACATGATTTTTTTTTTTATTTTTTACCTTATAATATCCATTGATTCGCGCGTATTATAGTGCCTATAAAATAAAATCTTCAACCACGTATTTGTGTAAATATATTTTTAATACCGAAGAATTTAAAATTCATTAATAATATTTTGTTCAGAAACAATATGTTCTCAGCAAAATAATTTATTTCTCTAGTTTCGTTGAAAAAAAAAACAGATTTCATGAAAATTTCCAAAATTGGTAGTGGTCAAAGATACGAAACCCGTGCTGTCGAAAACATTACCCATACATTTTATAGATAAAGAAACTTTAAAATATTTTTAATAAATTTACAAAACATAGAAATACGATAAATATAAAAAATAGGCTCAGATATAAAATAAACAACAACCTTTGTATAGCTTAAGGCTAAAGGATCAGAAAAATCAATGGATTTCGTCTCATGAATTTTATTCAGCGTCTAGAATGTATTGTTTTTTATTGCAAATTTTTTTAAAATAATAATACAAAAGACAACTATTTAATATTGATAACTTTCTATATCCCGTAAAAGTCTGTCGAATTGAAAAATAGGTCTTGGAAATTAATATGCTGGATTTTAGGTATTAATGTACTAGAATATTGGAATTTAATGTACTAGTGTATTTAAATTTAATGTGCTAGAAGCAATATAGTAGAATATTGGAAATTAGTGTACAAGAGTGCAAGTGCTGGATTAGTTTTCAATGCTTTTACTTATTTTAAAGTACACCACATGCAAACATTAGATTAAAATTCTATCGTACATTTCCTATAACCATAAATAAAATATTTATTTTATAAGCTAAAGATTTGAATTAAAATCCGTTAAGATGAAATAAATGAGTTAATCGATGTCTGATCATAAATATTAAAATTAAATTATGAATGTCAATAATAATATAAATTCAAATATTTAAATATTTCCATTGGCATTGCATAATGTATTCATATATATATTCATACATTACACACACACACATATATATATATTTATATATACGCAGAAGTTAAATCTTTAATTAAAAATAAATTTTATTCTAATTTATTGTGAATGAAATTTGCCCGCAGTTATGATTTGTTTTTAAAATACAGCTTCCAGCATATAAATAATGATGTGTTACAAATTAATTTATATGAGAAATGATAAACTGAAAAATATATTTTTTTTAAATCGAACTAGATGGATTCTCTTAGGGGACAGCGCGTTGGTTTTCAGAACCAAAAATGTTTAGTTCTAAATTTGCATGCGATGGCAAATAGAAATTATGGGTTCTATTCCAGATTCCTTGATTCTATTCCGGATAGAAGTTGGAACGTTCTTTCATTGAGAGTAGTGTTTTGAAAAGAAAATAGCATTTTTAATTTTTTTTTTTAAATCAATTAACTGTGAGCCTATTCCGAAATCAGATTTTATAAGACCGAAGAAGTAATTTCTATAAACATTGTTAAAAAAAGATAAGTTAAATGCATTTGCTTATTAATCTCAATTTAAAAATATTCCGATGATGTTTGAAAGAATGTTCAACTGTGCAACGAATTACAGCAGCCATCCGACACTTATAATGACGTATTTAAGATGTAGATTATCAAACGCCGTATCGTAGAATTATGTGAAAGGAAATAATATATTTTACGTTGTATAACTAGTATAGATGGCAAGGCCAACTCAAAGCAATTTAACTGTTAATACGAGAACAAATCTCAATCTTCAGAGTTTAGTCGCTTACAAGGCAGTAAGTGCAAAACACCACAATGGTTTTCACCCATCTCCATTCTTCACGTTGTCTAGAGAACGTTGACCTTTGGAATTAAAGTGGAATATCTTGTATCTTATATTGGTCCTCCTCTATGTGTATGGTAAATTACGATAACAGTTCTGATTTTGGAAGTATTGTTGCATGTTGTTGGATTGGTAGTGTTGCTACATATCTTTGGATTGATATAGTGTTGCTCGCTATTGGATTGATAGCGTTGTTATACATACATTTTATTTGCATGGTAGTGTTGACAAACTAATGTTTCATATACTATATTTTCATAAATTGGGGCACTTTTACATTTATTTTCATATATTTAAAATTTTCAAGCAAGTAACTATTGAAATTATGTTATATGTGCTGCCTAATACTGTGCTACATATGTGCCTATAATTAACATAATATAATGAAGAAGACCGTTGCATTTTATATTGATATATATTTTTATTATTATTATATAAATTATTATAATTTATAAAATAATAATAAAAATTATTCTTATTTTTAATTTAATATATTATATTTTTTATATTAAATTATTTTTATTAACTTTTTTATTTACATTTATTATTATCAGGTTAAATATTATTTTTAAGGATAAATATTTAAATATTTTTTTATATTAAATATTTCCTATAAAAAAAGATTATGTTATTAAATATTAAATATTAAATATTTACTATAAGAAATTCTGGAATTTGAACAAGTCTAATATCATTGGTTACCTTGATACATGCTTAATATATTTCTTTATTTGCTTATTTATTTATACACTAGTTAAAAAAAGAGTAAACGAATTAGGCAGTAGTAATTGGATTTATTAAATACGTATTTAGAATTTTTAATAAATGTTTGCATCAAGTTGTTCATGTACTATTTTATATTTAATTTTGCATTGTTGATATACTCCATTAGTGTTCAAGGTGCTTAACTATTATTAAAGGTTATTCAGAATAATATCGTCTATAAGAAATATTTCCATTTAATCAACTCATTAAAACTTTTGACAAGATATTAAATGATTTTTGGTCACCAGCACTCTTATGAATAACATCCGGTTTTCCGATAAAACCCGGAACAAAAATTCCCATTCCTACCACCACTTAATGAGAGAATCTCTGTCTGAAATGGCCCTTATCAACCACAACCCGTCACTCGAAATAAACGTTGGTTAACCCTTATCTTTCGCGGTCTTCAATCAAAATTCACTCCTTCCTTCCTTCCTTTCCACTCTAACTGTCCAACCATTTGGAGAGAGAACACAGTATCAAATGTTCTCTCTACATGAAAAATTAACATACAGCCATTACATACCACACATTGACTAGCAGAACTGCAATAGTGACATTCTGCAGGACTCTATGGGAGAGGGGAAAAAATTAAAGGATCCATGGATCACCGACCCCCTTGGACCCAGTGGGAAAGTTTCTCAACAAGAGACGCAATTTTCTCTTAGCACTTGAATCGCAGATTCTGGAGATAATGTCATCATCAGCTTTTCGATCTCTCAACTCGACAGACACTTAGACACTAGGCCCACAGTGGTGGACGCCCTCACCCCTTTCTCCTATCTTGCTATTGGTGGAATAAACGGGGAGGTGAAAATGTGTTCTTAATGGACCCTTCTCCTCGTTAAAGATCGTAGTCCCTGGACACCTAGATGGAAGAACGGATTCATGGGAGCGGGGGTTTCCAAAAATTTAATTTCCGAAAGGAACGGTTGCGGCAGCATTATTCATTCATAAATGGCCTTTAAATATTCTCTGAAGAAGATTTATCTTCTATAAAAAAATGTATTGTACATGCTTAGATTTGATTCTTGAAATATAGACACAGGGGGACATTACATTCCTTTTATAAAAATATATTAATGCAAAAATACAATAATCTATTTATGTACTAAAAATTGGATCTCAAAACTTTATATATATAATTTTCTAAAAGCAGTAATAATTCATTAAACGAAGTTTTTTCTAATAATGAATATTTTTTGTTTCAGCTTATTATGCTTGAATCTTCGAGGTGTTTTTGAGGCCAATAGAGCAGGGACGTTTCTTCAGTGGTTCAACTTAATCCCACTGGCAACTGAATTTAAATATAATACATCATTCGGGGAGTTTAAGTTTCTTTTTGTCAAATATATTGGAAATCCATTCCATCTTCATTGATTTATAGTGCGAACATTTCATCTTATTGAGTTATAGCGGTTGGTTCTGATGGCGGGTATAGAAATGCACTAAGGAGTAATTAAGTGAGTTATCTATTAGGTGATTAGTTTTTGTATAAAATTATCTGCTTTAACAAAATGCTTTAAGAAAAGAGATTTTAATAGAGTCTTTTATGTAACTAAATTCGCAGCTTAAAACATTACCCAATCTTAGGGAGATTAATGGAAAATACATTATGTATTCCTTGACCGAATCTTAAGGGAAGGTAAAATACAAAACCTAAAACAGCAATTTTTTATATAGAAATGTGGGGTCGCAAATGATTGTGCTTTGAAGCAGTGTACATTGACTACGAACATCGTTACAAATGCACTTTTTACTAATGAGAATAACTTTCTTTAACTTTGAGGTTAACTTTTCCTCGTTAGCCTTTACATGATATCACATCGACTCCACGTCACGATGTATATCTTTTTTTTTTGAAAAGGTATTACCAAAATTGCATGACAATGTTCGAATTGCTATTCGAAATACCATGTGGTTTCACCCCATTTCCGCATCATCATGCGTTATTACATCATTGTCACATTTGGCTCTCAATAAATTTTGGATAATATCAAGTATAGATTTTTCTTTAGACTTTTTCTTTAGTATAGACTCTTATGAGGATCTCATTCCAAAACAACTTGTAGTCGCTGCTGCACCTGTTTGGGAAACACATAAAATGTTCGAAAGGATACGCCAATCAATTTATAAATGCGGCCAAACCAGAACTGATGTTTGCGGTTGCATATTTTTGCAGTTGAAGTAATTTTTATACTTACAAAAAGGTTTCGTTTTTCAATTCTTTAGGTTTTTTTTTCTGGTTACGCTTTTCATTTCCGACTCCATATCGTTACACAAAATGACAAGAAACTTCACATAAAATCCGATGTCATCCGACCACACAAAATGTTCCTTTATGTAAACCTGCCCTTAAAATTTAGGCCATGAATTCTGGGATATCATGTTTAAAAATAATTAAAGGTGGTCCTGGTATTCAAGCGAATCCACCTTGTAAATAATTAAAGGTGGATTCGCTTAAATACCAGGATATTGTTATTCCTTAAAATAATATCTGATAGAAATTCATAATAGTCTAAGTACATCAAGAAACAGCTATTTTGAGTGGGAAGGATATTAAATAGTTCAGGTATTGATATAAAATTATCTCATTAGTATTTGTATGAAGAATAATAAGATATATCACCTTGCATGGTAAGGAATGTCCGTCACTTATTGATTTATAAATGCCTAAAAGATATATATGTGTTTTGCATAAACTCCTTGGTACGATAAAGATTAGCAATGTCTGATGATATAGACTTTACTATGAATTATTTATATATGAATAACCATGATTAATCAGTTCCTAAAGGAAATCTTTTCGTATGGCTTGGGCAAATTTATATACTACACCCAACATTTAAAACTAAAAACTAGCAATGTTTCAGTTGGAAGGATGTGATTCAAGCTCAAGTTAGATGGCCTGATTTTGCTGTGAAAATTTTCTAAATCAATTCATGGAAAACTATTTATCTATTCGTTTTAAATATAGAATAATATATACATATCTAGACTATTTCATTATTTGATATTTATTTAAATAGAAAAAATAGAAAGACAAAAAATTTAATGGGCATAAACCTTTATAAGTTCTATTAAAGTGCATACATTTTAAGAATAATGCAATTATAATCCATTTGAATTGAGATTTGAAATGAATATATAAGAAAAAACTAGTTCGTAGTTTGATTTTCTATAACTATCTCCATAAGAAACTCTTTTAAATATTTCCTTTTTTCAAAAGAACCTATTTAAATTTGAAAATTTATAGCTTACAAAAGAATTAGCATCTTAATAAGATGCCTCCAATTCAAATAAAATTATTTGAATAATTGGATTCAATTTCTTTTCTAATATATTTCTTATTCATATAAACCTATTGAGAATTTTAGAATAAATTTATATTTATTAATTTTTCTCAAACAATATTTTTCATCTATTTGCAAGTTATCTGTAAAATTAGAATGGAATATACTATTCACACCTCTATTTAGTACTATTTCCTTTTATTGGTAACATAAAAATTCACAGTAAGCGGTGCATTATTTTTTTAAATATATAATATATGTATTGCAAATTTCATATAAATTTGAATAAGCCTAAAGCCAATTTATAATGTATGATCAACTCTTAAGTTTAGTTTGCTGTCTTTGATTTACTGTCTGGTAATCATCGAAGGTGCTACAAATGAAACTAATTATTTTGCTTTGTCTAGGTCGAGATGTCTAGACGATGATTATTAAAATAAGCATGTTATTCTAGCTTAACAAAAACATCTATATATTTTGTTAAAGATAGTGAAGTAATAAGTTTAAGAAGAAGATAGTTTATATTAGATAGTGAATCTGAATATAAATCTTATTTTAGGTGTGAATCTTATAAAAATAATTTATAAATTAGGTAATTTTATCTATAAGTAGATATTTTTGTATGCAAATTTAATCTAATATTAATATTGCATCATGATTTGATGCTTATATATATGTAGTTGATTCACAGCACATAATTGAGAATTTATTTTAAATAAATGTAATGCATTTTCATATTGTTTAGCTTTTCTAATCTCATAGATTGATGATGTAATAAAATCCATGTATTCGCAGGTTTATGGCGGATAAAGAAAATATAATTTTAATTCCATTAATTTGCACCTTCATAGAGGAGAGAAAAAACTTGTAAAGTCATGAACTTTCATAAAGTACCGAGCATTTGAAAAAAGGGAAATGATAAACCGATAATTGTAGAACAATTAACCACCTCTTATTTTTGCAAATCATTAAAAAAACCGTAATAAAGTGATTCATGTCTATATATATCAATAATTTATTATTAACTCGAAAAATTATTAATAATTAAAAGATATTGATTAAATACATATGCATAGAGCAGAGAACGTTATTGATAAAATGGTTTAATCCAAATACACTATAGTAGAATTCTTAAAGCAATATTTTTCTAATACATGCGTATCTATGAAAACAAATGCATATATTCATAGAAAGTGTTTCATTCAAAAATAAGCTTTTTGTAAATTAATTCATTATTAATATCAATTTATTTAAGAAACTTGTTTATTTATTTATTTTTAGTTATCTGATATGTTCGTTTTGTTATATATCTTTTATTAATTAGAAAATTCTCAGAATTCCAAAATTAGAAAAATGATGATACTATTTATTTAAATCTATTAACCACATCCTGAAAACAATTGTACCAACAACTTTTTGAATGTTAGAAAATAAATTTCAAACACTTTGTCAAGAACGATTTACAAATCTACTATTCGTACTGCTTTCCCGAGAGTTATCTAATAACACAATGGTTTAGGGCAACAAGATCCCTCCGCAAATTTATTACCAATGTTTGCCAGGAAATCAAAATGCTCGGTAAACGAATGTTCTGTGGTCAAAACTCGCCAAAAATTACTTGATGGTTTATTTCTTCCTTATGGCGAGTTTATCGAAAAGCAAATCTAATTTATATCCTTTCACGAATTCCTGAAGGATCGAAATCTTGCCCCATCGGACTAATACTGACCAAGAAAACCACAGATACCGTGACACGGCGACCAATGATCAAGAATGTTCTCGGGAGAGGACAATATTTCCCAGCTACAATAATAGAAACCTTCCCTTTTTTTTTTCTGCGTCCGCCGGCCAAACCAATAACAGGGCACTGATTCAACCACTAACGAAACCTTCCTCACTTCAATCCTGATTCCACCTTCGACGTCGGGGATCGATGGCGGGAAATCGGCAGGACACACATACTTGTCCTTTATCCTTACTGAGAGAGAGGGGAAGACTGATTGGGATGTGTCATCTGGATGTCACGACAGAACCGATTGAATTAAAGAAAGAAAAAAGAATGAAAAAGCATCTGAATTAAGCTGAAGTTAAAGTAGAATAAATAAATATTATAGACAATATTTTGGTATTTTTAAAACATTGAAAGCAGTAAAAAAGATTAATTTAATAACTGCCTACAAAATTACGTCTAAATAATGACTATCGTCCGATAACGTAACGATAAGTACTTCTGCAAATATTAATTATTTTCATGATTGTCATAATATTTAAACATTCTGAACTGTACTTGATACATTATAGTTATTACGAAAATAAGTCCGTTGACTATTTTATATCATCTACATTCGCATCTTTAACCTATAATTTGTAGGCTGTCTCTAGCAATTCTAAAATATTACTGAATAACTAATATAAACTTAGCGTCATTGCATTTCTTTCATGCATTTTATGCTGAATAGGATTAATTAAATAATTCCGAATGCATTATAATAACAGAATAATTCAAATAAATTAATTTATTCAATTTAATACATTTGAAATAATTTCTTTATACCTTCACAACAATAATTTATAATTGTAGAATTTCCTAAACAAATTAAACATTTTTAAGAATAAGGAATAGGAAGATTTGTTTCATTTATATTAATTAAACAGTTATTTGTCTTTTTTTTTAAAATTATTAATATTCATGAGGCATAAGTGAATTTTTTCCTCATAATGCTTTCAGTCTTTTTTGTGAAACATTATTTGTGCTAATGATTATTCATGCTCCTGCAAAAAATATATTTATAAAACAGTAAAGTAAAAAAAAAAAAAAATATGTTCAAATAAATTTTATTATATTATTTTAAGATATGATTATTATTATTATATCATTATTATGTATTATTATGTTCGAAAAAACATAAAGAAATTGTTATGTTTATGTACAGTTATCTGTAATATATATATATATATATTATTTTTTACTGAAACTGATAAACTGAAATTATTAAATAGAACTAAACAAATTACTTTTCAAGTGGAAGAAAATTGTGCCTTTATTTTTAGTTCATAATATATTGGCAAACATGTGAATAATTTTACAATATTTAGTTTGGTGGATTTTTCTGACGGAAAGCAAATTAGTTGAATATGAAATGCTTTAAAAAATCTGAATATAATCAATATACCAATAATAACATCAATACTGAAACTATATTTGAATGACTATAATGTTATAATGGCACTAATTTTATGTTGAAGCTTTTTAGTATGATGAAAATTTCTTTTTCATTATTTTTATTGTGTTGTAGATATTTTTGTTGAGTTTAACAAAAATGTTGAAATTTACTGCAAAAATATAAGTTTTTAAAACCTTTCTCAAAAGTACAGCAAACATGACATCCGAAATTAAAGTCATCATTTGTTTCATTACTAGTAAAATATTGTTCTATGAAACATTTTTTCTAATAAAACCAATTTTTTCTAAGTTATACGATGGTTCCACAGGTATAACTTTTATAATGGCTCATTACTTTGCTTATGAAGGTGTGTTTTCTTTATTAACATTAGTTATGTGTATAGTTTAAATAAAGAGAATTCTTACTTAATACAAAATGCATTATTAATTATTTTAAAATGTATTAATAGTTAAAGAAAAAAATTGAACAGAAATTAAAATAATTGTATCTTAAACTTAGCAAAGAAGAAGAGAACATAAGCATTTGTTCGTACAAATTAGATAACTGATGATTTAAATTAATATGTATTTCATGGAAATGTAGCATTTTATTAACAGATCAAATGCGTAGAATCTTTTTAATAATCACATTTCCTTGTAAAATTCCTTTTTAATAATCAATTTTCCTCGGAAAAAATTACACTTTAAAAGTGTGTACAATATTTATTAATAGCACTTACACAAATATATATGTGACATTGACAACATCAGATAAATACTTAGAATTTTTCTTTCTCTTTATATATCTATATTCATGTAGATTTGCACACTCAATGATGAAGCAAGTAATTAGTATTTAGAGATCAGAATGTCGTCTTTATAGAAAACCGTTTGAAAATATCAGTGACGCATAATTTAAAATTACTTTAAAATTCATGTAACTGATAATGTCTTTCGAAAATATCAGCGATATAACTGGAAATAGTTTCGAAGCTAATATAGATGATAATACCGTTGAAATAATTATAATTAAGCATATCTTTGAGGCAAGAACTTTTAAATTACAAAAATAACAACATTTCCTTCCGTTTTTTTGCATGAACACAACTATGAAATATTGTTTTTAATGTATTCTAATGCTTAGAACATGTTAGCATTGTTTTTTAATGCTTGTCATTTTCGGCTGATATTAACGTTATGTAATAGATTCAGTTGTACATCATGTTAATACCATTGTTATTTAGAAAAATCACATTCAAGCATGGTATTTTAGCGGAGTGGATCGCAGGAGTATTTCCCTCCTGTACGAACTATATTGCTTGTCAGAATTAACATACCAAACCCTCGGAGACAATTTGAAAATAATCAGTTTATTTGGTATATCAATGTTTCCGACAGAATTACCATAGTTCCTATATTAAATATATTGACTACCTGATCATTCTATGCCTTAAAATGAAATGTCAACTATATATATATATATATATTAAGATTAGATGACATATGAAATTCTATGCTAATTGAAATTTATAACAAATCAACTACAGAATTCAGTTACTGTGATTATGTCTTTCGGCCCATACAACTTATCTGGAACAGGCAACATTACACAACATTGCCCATCACCCGGCAGTGAATCTGCAGCGTAACACAGTTACGTGATTTAATGCGCACGTCAAGATAAAGCTTAAATTGACATCACACAAAGCTATTTCCCAAATAAGATACGTTCTGTATCTATTCGCACATAATGTCATCAAACACTCTCCAAATCCTTCGTGGGCCTTGGTCGAAACTAAATCGTGCGAAATCCCCATAGTGATCCTTCAAAAGAGACACCTATATAGGGCGCCTAACAAGACCCTTAGGGACAGTTTCTCGTTGTAGGTGTTTATGTTGTGCACTATTAAACCCGCTATGATAAACAGCGATTATTCTTAACAACTAAGTGTTTTGGAAAGGGTTGTTATGAAGGAATTGAAGAGGGTTATTATGAAGGTATTGCAGTACGCATGGAAGGTATATAAATACGTAATATATTTTTTTGGTGCTGTCAATGTGAAATTGTCTCATTAATCCAAAAATATATTTTTTTTTAAAATTGGGAAGTTCCTGATAATGCATCGTAGCTGGATAAATATCAGGCCTGTGGCAAACGTTTAATTACCGTTGGTGGAATAGGCTATTAGCTAATTAGAAACAAATAGATGGACGATGATAATAGCACTATATTTTAGCATCTCACACCAAACTGAATACTCTTCTAGTTTTATTCCACACTACTTCCACTATTATTATTTTATTAAGATTACAGCCAAAATACCTTCCATAAGACATTCTACATCATTAATTCTTAGAATACGTTCCAGAATTCTAAAACTTCTATTCTAAATTCCGTAAAACTTCAATGTTTATAATTAATTGAAACTAAGCGCCTTTTATTTAAACGAAGAAGATTAAGCTATTTAAAACTATTTCTCGTAGCACAATTACATTTGAATACAGAAACGTTCTTTAATTATAACTTCTTTATAGCGTAAATTATTTATTCCATTTTGTTTTATTGAGAATGTTTATTGAATGTTTAGAAATTATTCTCTTGTGTTATATAGTTAGCATAAGTCAAACCATAATTTTTAAGCATTACCAATCTCTATTAATGTATTCAAATTTTGTATAAGATTTTTTTGTATAAGATTTATAATAAAAAAGAGTGAAAAATTCCTTTCATTTTCATATATATATAACCCGCAGTTTAATATGTCCAATTAATAAATTACAACCAATCTCGCACAGCTGAGAGGTGATATCTTACATTTTGTTTATTTCTATAAAGCTTTTAATTACGTACGCTAAGCAGTTTTAGATAGGCCAGATACGAATGAGTTGGGTTTAATGAGTTAAGATTTCCTATAATTGTAAGCATTCTAGATTATCGAAAGAAAATGAGATATTACGGGAAAAAATATATGTTATTAAATGTACTAATATTTTCAAATATGATTCAAAATTTTTTAATTTAAATTCAGCGTGAAAAACAATTCTAAATATATTTTTAATGTGTAACAATCACTAATGATGCTTTAAATACAGTACTATAGATTTCATTTTCTGAAATTTGCTGTGACATTATTAAAAAGCAAAACAAGAAATTGTGTTAAATACAAGTAATTACATCCTTGGTAAACGGATAAAACCTGTTAAGAAATATTCAAGAGCACAGAAGTTTGATTATCATGCATGATATTTCTTTAGAGAAATTGTACATTATATGTATATCGTGACAGATTGTCTCATATTGACATTATGCCTATTTTGCCCATTTCTTCTAATACATCATTTAAATACATGCAACCCTAAAAGTTATACTAAAAGTCATTATATATTCCTCTTTCTCTCTAATATGAAAGTAATATATAAGGACCCTCTGATTGGATCCTTAATAACTCCATATCGGCTACAAAACTGTCATCAAAAACGAAAATGTATGAGGCGAATTTTGAAAAACGAATTACGGCATTATGTATGAAAAAAATAAAGTAATTATTTTTATACTTTGCAGACGAATCTTAAAATAGCTTATGATTTTAAAATTGCGATATAAATTTTTATATATATTTCAGATCACATAAAATTACGATTTTAATAAAATAATATTGAATTCATAGTTATATCATAACAACTATTTCGAGTCAATTTCCTCAATATGAATAATTAAAATACCAATAAAGTATATAAATGATTTAAAAAGTCACTATTAATTTACTATTCAATTTAATAATACTAAAGTGACTTTTTTAATCACACAATTAGTAAAAACATTAAAATATACAAGGTACTCAGACAATACCGCATAAACTGTGGAGAGATTCTTCGGAGTAAATAAACATGTCAAGGGGACCATGCCATCATAATGCACAGTTTTGAAAGAAAATGCGAAACAATTTATGGCGTCATAGCCAGTGTATGAAAAATGTACTTTTATAGAAACAGAAATAAAGGTAAATGCATGTGATGTGATATTTATATAGGAAGAGTTCATATTTAAGCATGCATGCGAGAGCGATACAGTGGCTTAGTGTACACCATCCGACCAATTTACAAACTAGCGTACTCAAAATGAAGGCCGTGTATATCGAGTTATGCATGCACATCATGTAGGTTGCTAACTGTATACCATCCAACAGATGTATGCCCTCAAAAGAAAAAAAAATAAACAGCATGCATAAGGAATTTCTGTCGTAATTGAGGTTTGCAATACTTATTCTTTCAGATGGTTCATACAAAACTTCAGAGGATTCAGATATGTTAATAGTGTCAGGAAGGCAGAGGGATCTCGTTCTTCAGCTTGACAATGACATTGGCATTGGAATAACGCTCTGATAAACCGTGGGAGATAAACTCCCTCACAGTTTGTGATGCACTGAGGCGTTGATAAGGTGCATATCACAATATTCACGAACGGAATAACTATCACTATACAGAAATTGCCGATAGTTTCAAGCAGCATGAGTCCAATGACAAATGTTCTATAGCGCAGCAGACACACGCCTATTGTCTCTCTATCTTTTTAAAGATTCTCTGTTCCTGCAAGTTTAAAGGCACAATTTTTAATTTTACCCTTTTTTTATTATTTCCAATGGCAAGGCAAGTACAAGAAGAATAAAAATAGTAATAATAACAAAAATAACAAGGGAAAAATACAAAAGAATATATGTCCAGAAAATGCACAGATGACCGAAGTCATTGCTTAAGAGTTATCTCGCACGCCAGTAAAGCGCTGTCTCCGAGTCGCCGTCAAGTACCGCACATCGTTGGAGGTGGTCTCTGTTCATTGGGTCTGTTGAACCACATAGGGGGCAGCCAGGATTCGAAAATATTTTGATGCGATGGAGATGTTCTGCTAGACAGTCATGGCCACTCAGAAGTCGGAACTGGGCGACAGCATGTCGTCGCGGATTGCTGGGTATTGCTAAAAGATCTTCAGCTCTCCAACACTTTGATTTGATCACATCATGAATTTGTAGCTTGTGGTTTTTAGTCATTATTTGTTTGATATAAAGTTGTATAGAATGGAGGGACAGTGACGAGGATCTCGTTTGAAGTAGTTTTGAGCCTCTTTTTGCTAGACAATCTGCTTGTTCGTTCCCAAAAATGCCGCAGTGGCCAGGTATCCACTGAAGTACCACCCGTTTCATTTTTAAAGTCAGTTCCCGCAAATGCTTTTGACACTGGGAGATTTCCTCTGATGAAGGTGGCTTGGTGGAACTAATAGCCTGAATTGCGGCTTGTGAATCAGACAAAATAACCACTCTGATTTTTTTTTACCCTTATTTCCTTATATCTTTCTGTTTTTCATTCATTCTGAAATTCATACGTATCCAATAAAGCTTATTTGCTGTGTAACGGAAGCAATGCATACTTTTTCTAACGATATTTTCTTGAAAACCATGCATATTGGAGAAATAGTTCCTAAGGGAACTTTTATGTATTCCGAGAGACGATTCTTGCTCTGAACAATTTATGGTGTATTGTCTCAGTCTCATAATATTTCCATAGTAAAACATATTATTACTTGTAGTTTATTTGTGATTACAACTTTGATATTCTTTGTTTAAAATACATTATCGTCTTCATGAAGTAGTTGCAGTGAAGTTGAAAATTCCGGAGGATTTTTTATAAATATTATTGCAATATATATATATATATATATTGGTATAATCCAAGGATTTTTTAAGATAATATGCAGCAACAAAACCATTAAACAAAAAAAATGTGTATAAAAATTGCATAACAATAAATTCTAAAAGCTATTACCTAACAGAAGATCAGAACAACCTGTCGTATAGCATGTTTGATTCTCAAATAAAGGATTTGGTTTGAAATTCGGACTGCAAAGTTGAACAGTGCACAGTTACAACAATTTTGTGTACTGTTGCACTTTTTAGCACAATTAAATGATTTTTTTCCGCCGTGTCTATGCATAACTGGTGCACAATAAGTTCATAAGCTAGAAAATTTTTTTTATTGGTTTCAAAGAGGAGTATAGGCATCCATCAGATGGGATCGCTAAATATTTTTTTCAATGTTGTGTTAAGCAAAAAGTGGGTATAGTATGGTAATGCTGAATATCTGTTGTTCTAGTGATAAACAACTTATGTCAAAATATTTGCCATTCAAAAGCAACAACAACTTCGTGGCATTATATATATAAAAAACAATTTTATACAAAATTCTGAATCTATGGTTTTCTTATTCTGTTCATCCCCATAAATAATTTTTATGCGGTTTCTTAAATGTACATTTTAAGGCTTAGAAATAGTTTTAAGTAATTATTTAAATTGCTAATCCTATTTATACGACGTTTTATTACAAAAAACGCTTATAAATTAAAAAAAAGGAAGAGGTTTATTGTCATAAGTCTGGTAAATTAAAACAACAGCAAAATATTTATAAAGCTATTAAGGTAAATTCTATGTAAATTCAATAATGTAAAGCATATTAAAAGCATTTAGCTAACATAATTAAGACATCTTTTTTTATTTCTGGAAAGATTTCCTTCTTTAAATAATGATTTAATTAATTTGGAAATAAAGCAGGCTATTCTCATTTTAAATACGTAAAAATTTAATTGTATTTTAAATAAATTAAATAGTAAGTTTAAAAATATTTACATTTTGGGGCTTTTAAAATTTGGTGAAAGATAAATCAAATTGATATAGCAGCTCAAAACTTTTTTGATCTTCATCTCATTAGCTGAAATGTAGGGAAAACGCATTCGGAGGATTTTGATGTACTTTTAAACTATAAGTAATTTTTTTTCTTAATGGATGTATAATAGTTAAATATTTTCAAGAATAATGTAAAGTATTAGGGAATAAAATAAGTAATGTAAATAATAATCTTTCAGCGGAATTCAATTTAAAATACTTGTGCTTAATGTATTTCATTTATTTATTTATTGCTGAAACAAGAAAAATAAAAATTTTCAAATCTCCTATATTCCAAGATCTTTATTTTTTAATAAAAAGAGTTTCTTATTCCAAAAGGAAATGAGAAATGGCATTCTATTAACTTAGAAAACCTTTTTAGATGTTTTAATATGAAAGGAACCTTTTCAAAAACTCGTGAGCTGTATGAAAACGGGATTTTCATTTTTTTAATCGTATATTTCATGAGTTGCATATTTGGTTGTTTAATATATTTGTTCAAAATTATTATCATGATTTTAAAAGAAGTGCATTAAAATAATTCAATAAGCTCCTAATAGGAACTTGATTAACAATGATGTTTTTCTTTGGCAAATTGTAATCGAATACAAAAATGCATTTAAACTAAACGTTTCATGTATAAATATAAAAAGAATCAAGAATTCGCATTAGTGGTTTTCAAATAAATTTGTGTGGGTGTCCATTTTTATATAAATATCCATTAGAAAACCATTTACTGGATATAATATTGAAAGCTTTTAAATTTAAATGAGTGTTTCTTTCAATATTCTAAATTATAACGAATTTTTATTAATTGAGAAATATGGATTGTTTTTTCTGTTCATTTCTTTGATGGTATGTAAATCGACATTTAAACTAAATTTGTGATTATAATTTCTATTAAGAAAATTTTCCAAATGAGAATAATAAATTGAAAATATCCTTTTTCCTTCACTATTGATTATTATACCCATTTGATCCAAAATAATAATAAATTCTGTTTATAGCGAATATTGAAATTTTAATTCGTGTTTAGATTCGTTTTCAACTAGTTTTAGCTATGTCTTCCTAGTGTTTTATTTAGGTATACTGAAAACAGATTTACACTACCTGTGAAATATGACTTTTAGGGCTAACTTTCCCGCATTTACATATCATATAGGAGGTAACCCAGAATATGCATCGTATTGTAATTATTGTATTTCCTGAATAGCTTATCATACATATGTATTTTGTTGAAACACAATATTTGGCTTAATATTAGGCAAAATCAGCCAGCCTAACAGGAGTTTTAAATACGCATCACAAGCAATGTATCTTTACCTTGCTTTCGAAAGCGCCATAAGCTGACAGCTGATTTGAATCAAAATACTCCTCCACACTAACAGAGAATGTTAACACTGGACCACGATGTAAGTGCTAAGTTCATAACATTGTTCATAAGCATTCATACGTTCATAAATACCACAGTTCTATGTGATATAATATGTCCTTTCATGTAGGTGACTAATTGAATGGGTCTCTATGATCTCATTGACGGATAGATTTAGTACGAAAAGGATATTTTGTTGGTTGTCATTTGTATTTTGTCAATTGTGACTTCTAAAAAGGGTCGTACAAAATTGATCCTTGTAAGTTTTAAACAGATTATGTTTCATATTTCTTATAAAAATTTATAAAAATCTTTAGCTTCCTTTTCATCATGTTTAAAGCAGTTTTAGTTTACGTAAACCTATCTATAAGCCGTCTAGTTACAGCTATGTCTAGGCTAAATGTCAAAAGAGTGAAAGTTGAAAAAAGGACAACAAAATAAAACTAAAAAAACTTAAATACAGAATTACATGAGTGCAATAAATTATAATACAGAAAAGAAGAATATGCTATGGTACTATGTAATTGGCATACGCGTGACTGTAATGAAAATGTACAATACAGGGGGAATAAATAATGTAATAAACATGAAAATAAAGGTATTGTATGGGATATACTATATTAAATACATTGACTATATAAAAATATATTGAGATACATTTGTTTGGTGTGAAATTAAGGAAGGTGAGAATTAAACTAGTATTTCAGGTGTAAAGGTTTCTTGGGATGATTAATTTTTAATTTTCTTCTATAAAGTCCATTAAATTGATGATTTTTCATCAGATCCATAGCTTGTAAATTATGTTTATGGGGCACTTACTGTAAAACAGTCGAACGGGAATTTTCAGAAGCCAAGTAATTGCATAGTGGAATGCTTCTCCAGTTTCTACAGAACAAAAGACATCTTATGAGAGATTGAATCTTTCGAGGTATGTTAGAAATGGACCATGCCCCCATGTAAACAATTTCATCTCTAGAAATATTTCGGTGATTTTTTTTTGGACTTTAGGTGTGATGTAGAAATTTTTTAGCTCTGTGTTGTTATAATTCTAATCTCGTTGGCAATTGCCTAATAGACTATTATTCAAGTTATTTTTCAGAAATGAAAAAGAATATTGAAGTCAAATTGTGTTGTCATCCATAATGTTTGGTTTAACAAGGATATATTCAACAAAGAAAGGACAAAATATACTGATTTTTAAAATTAAGGGACTTTTCAGATTTGGATGATTATCTCCACTACTGGACAGCTTTCAATGAAACTTGATTTTATCATAGGTTGATACAGTAACAAAATAATAACTATTCAACAGTTAAAATAATACTCATGGGTAACATTCATAACTACATGCGTAATAACATCATGGATGTCGGAAGGTTTTAAACATCAGTTACAGAATCGAACAAAAAATGTGGTAAACAGGAGGATTGGGCATTATTAAGGGTTAATGGTTAATTATTATAATGGGTTAATAGCATAAAACATACAGACCTCATACTGTCATTTTTTGTGGAAAACAAGGCAGTTTTGCGGCAATTAGTCCCACTCGTTCAACAAGTAATTTGGAGTTTTAGTTGCTCTCCTCAGAGAGTCCCAGAACGATCTGTAGATATGGCTGACATGGCAAACCATTCGGCAAATATCTTCATTCTCCAAAATATCATTATTTAGATGGTTTCTATGCGGTTTCACGATGTCGTTCATTAAAATGAAATCATACCCAACTGTACTCCTGAAAAGGCGAATATAAGGATCCCAGACCTCTTCCCTATACTTCACGTCAGTAACAGTACCTTATTCAGTGATATAGATGGGTTTTGAATATCTGCAACCCGATGTCTCCCCGAACCATCAAACCTCAGGTGTCTTAATAGCTGATTTATCGGACATTGGAGGGCAGGTAGAGGGTCCTTCTTTTTCTCCATGTGAAAGTACATCCAGAATCAATGGTTAGGTTGAACCTCAGCTTATCAATGAAGACAAGGCCTCCCATTGTTTCATGGTCCAATTTCTATTATATTTGCACCACGTTAACGGACTGTCCTCTTAGCAGAAATGAGCAGACAATAGGTCTTCTTGCAAACAGCCATCCATCATGAAGTCTTCTGGAAATAGTAACCCTTGAAATCTCCCTTCCTGTGGCTGAATAGAAGTCAGCTGAGAAGCTGTAGCACCCCTAATACGCCTCACTGTAATTCACAAATAGCGATTATCTTTCGCTATAGTGGCTCATAGGCAATTTTGTCCAGCTTTCTCTAGATGGAACAGGTATCCTGAAACTACACTATGTGGAAGAAAGTGACGGGACACGATACTATAACGACATAAAGCCATATTTATTAAAATTAATAGGAGGTAGGGCCTCCTTTGGCTGCGATTATAGTTGCAACCCTTCTGGGCATGTTTTCCACTAAATTAGCCATAGTGGCAAGAGGAATTTCCTTCCAAATGTTTAACAGGAAGTTCCATAGTTCAGGCTTGCTTTTGGGGAGTGGGGTGCAGGCCCTCAACCGACAGTTCAATTCGTCCCAGAGATGTTCAATTGGGTTAAGATCAGGGCTCTGCGCCGGCCACTCCATGCGTTTAACGTTGTTGTTCACATACCAATCAAGAGTCCTCCTTGCAACATGGCATGTTGCGTTGTCGTCTTGATACCAGCAATCATCCATACCGTACGTTGCCCACAAGGTAGGAAGGACATGATTGTCGAGAATATCACAGTATCTATCGGCATTCATCGCACCATCAACCTTCACCAGTGGGCCAGCCCCATATCAGGAGAAACAGGCCCATACCATCAATCCTCCTCCACGAAACTTTACAGTTGGGACGACACACTCGGGCAAAAGGCGTTCTCCTGGTAAACGCCATACCCAAACACGTCCATCGGAACGGAAAAGGGTAAATCGTGACTCGTCACTCCAAAGGACGCGTTTCCAGTCATCCAGAGTCCAAGTACGGTGGTTTTTGGCCCATCGAAGGCGCGCTTTCTTGTTGGTTTTCGTAATCAAAGGCTTATGGGCCGCCGGACGTCCTGTGTAACCTAACTTATGGGCCTCCATACGAAGAGTCTTGGTCGAAACGGTCACACCTGTGGCTTGTCTAAACTCATTAGCGATGTTATCCATGGATGTTTGACGGTTATTTCGAATCTCCCGGCCGAGCACCCGCCGGTCCCTGCTGGGGAGAACTGTAGGTCGTCCACTTCGGGGTTTGTTCTGACAGTGTCCCTCAGTCTTGTAGCGACACACAACACGTGCTACAGTTGATTTTGGGTAGTTACGGAGACGGGATATCTCCCTAATTGACACCTTGGCAAGATGCAATCCAACCAACATACCTTTCTCGAACTCAGACAGCTCTTCCCGTGGCGGCATCTTGACAAAAAACAACTCTAGTCGACTCCACAAAGTATTTATAGGATATGGCTGACACATGATACCTATTATTGCGCATGTGTCAGCTGTATTGTCGACTTTTCTACGTTTCGAGGGGTGTCCCGTCACTTTCTTCCAGATAGTGTATTTTCATAAGTTGGACACTCTGGTAGACGTTACGTTGAAGTTTCTACTCATTTGCACTTGAGGTTGACCTGCTTCAAACCCCTCACCGTGATTCTCCACCTCATTCTATCATCTAAACGTTGGCGGTTAACCATTTTACTGTATGAATTTGAATTTAACCGATTTTCTGTAACCCCCATCTTCCCCAAGAAATTTGGCGAATAGCGTAAGTTAATAAAATGTGAAATTTACCACGCACCCTCATATCGCCTGTTCCTAACATTTTATATGAAAATTACTTGTACTGAATATTTATACCAAATTTATACTTGTACTGAATGTTTATATACTTTAATACCAAATAACAAGTAATTCTGTTTTATTGAATATGGAAATTTAATTTCATAAACAGCACGTGGATTATTTTAAAAATAAATCATTTGAAAGTAAATCATCTCCTTTGCCAAAAGAAATCAGTACAAGGTAAGTGGTACTTCCTTAATAAAATTAATAAAACATTATGGTGAACATGACTGAAATGGTGTTAAAGCAAATGCTCTTACATTGAAAAGACAATGTTGTGTACTTATGTAACGCTCAGAGGCAATTAAGTAAATTGTTATATACAAAGAAACGATTGTATATCTAGGACACCCACGCACAAAAAATCTATTCTCCGAAACAATATTTTTTTTGTTCTATTGAGTGGGAGGATTAACTTATATTCTTAAGTATCACTTACAGAAAGAAGTCCGCTAATTTATCTTCTCCGTGTTCTTCTAAGATCAGAGCAAACCCTTCAGATTACCAAAGTCGGTTTCGTTAACATGAAGGAAGAACGGAATTCCAACTAGATAAGGAAGAGAAAAAAATATTAGAATTGCATTAGCAATTTTTTACTAAATGCAGATTATTATTCATATAAGATGTTAAAAATAAAAACTTTTTAAAAAAGAAATGTAATATTAATTTTCGATGGCCTCAGTAACTTAATGGGCGTCACATTAATTTTCCGAAATAAGGGAGTGATGGAAATTTTTACACCCTGTAAAAATAAATAGTCCTTCCATTTCATTTCATGAAGACGTGCACAAAACATCAAGATACGGTGTTAAGTGTTTTCATTCAAGATTGTGATATCTCAAGGGGGAAGTCGTATAGTTACTATACATGATTGCACCCTGTGCAACGGTAGCCTGCATTTTTATTTATTTTTCTAGTTACTTATAGCCTTAGGTAAAAGTGAACAGCATCCGAAAGCCAAACAAAATTCTTACATGAAGTAAATGTTTTGATAAATTTAATTTAATTAAGATTTTTTGTCAGTTGAAAGTATTGATGCAAATTAAAAATAAATCTTGTCAGATAATATTTTTCGAAATGTTTGATTTTCTCCATTCAAATTGTCAATTATCTGAAAGTATGAGAAAATGATTGGAATATTTGTTATCTGTTTGAAAAATGTTATTATAAAAAAGGCTTTATTTACTTATGTTTCTACATTCAATAATTCATATTAATTAATTCTGCTTTTTTAATCGATAAAATTTCCAATTTTAATGAATTATACAAAGTTTTTTGGGAAATTATTTTTCGTTTTCTAGTAATATTTTTATTGAAAAATCTAATTTAAATTTAAATTTTTTATTAAATTTAACATTTTTGAATTTTATATTTTTTCAAATTTGATACAGTTAACAAAAATATTTTGCTAAGTTTTTTTTATTAATGCGTATACGTTTAGATTCATACAAGCAATTTTTCTTTTTTTAGTTGCTAATGTTTGTGCATATTTTGTGCATTTAATTATTTGCTTTAGTTTAATTTTATAACATTCATATACATATATATATATATATATATATAATGAATGTCCTAATTAGTAAATGCAGAAAATGATATGTTATGTTATGCTATGCATATATTAAATCTATGGAAAACGATACTAGTGCTTTTACAAAGTTTTAGTTATTAATCTTGTGTGGAAAATTTTAACTTTAGACCAATATTTTTTCTATGGAAAAAAAGAATAGGTTCAAAAATAACACTTAAAGTTCGGTACTAATGTTCAAAGTGAAACAAATTTTTGTTATAATTAAATTTCTAATGAATTGAAAGGAAATAATAACTTGGCTTAAAATGAAACAGAATAAAATTAAAAATTAAAAAAAACGATTTAAAAATCTCATTAAAAATATACTTCTTAATGTTTAAAAAATTATTTACCTTAATAAATTTTGTAAAATGTAACACAATGAGGATAAAGAAAAATTTAAGTTAAAAAAGATCATAAATAGAAATAAACATATATAAAAAGAAAAAAAAAATCATCACTTGTTAATTAAAAATTATAAAAAAAATTATAAAAAAAAAAACAAATTCATTTAGTAAAATATAAATTTTGTAACACTTTGAAAAAAATTAAATTAATGAATCAATAAATAAAAAAAATGGTATTTTAGTCTTATAAGGGCAATATCTGGCGTATTATAATACAACGATTCATTAATCGATGTTGCCGCCAGAAAAAAAGTTTTTTAAAAAGGGGAGGAGGGAAAGCTTTACTTTTTTATAACACCAAACTCTCTTCTACCCAGACAGATCAGCCAACATATCATCCGGTATATGTACCAGCCGTTTCTGTGAAATCACATCCGACAGCAATATATATACATTAATATAGTATGTAAGCTACAAGCATTTTTTTTTCTTTTCGGAAGATGGCACTTTCATCTAATTAATTTTCCACCAGAACGACAGATTAATCAATAAATAAATCAATAATAACGAATATTTTTTTATTCCTTATAAAAACTACAAAAAATGAAATTAAGAAGGAGAAAATAATGTAGCAATTTCGAATGCTTATTTTTTTCAACAAATAAATAGTAAGTTTTCTTTCAGTGCATTTTTATAATTAATAAAATATTTATTTTCTTTTTCCTGAAGGTTGTAAAAAAAAAACTGATTGTGTAGTTATTGCTTATTTGAATGCTATTCACTTTGATATGATGAGATTTTTCACTCAAGTGTAATACACGAAGCAGATTCAATGTTACACAGAGTGCTGCTACATCGCATCAGGATTTTGTTACCAAATTTTGTACTAATGCCCCCATGGATATCACCTGGATTTTTTACACCTTCATTCCCTCATCCGCGAGCCAATGGGATGAAATCTACTTACAGATGTATCATAGAAAAACCAGATGATATCTTTTGTTTAGGCTTTTCTTATCGATGTTCGTATCCGAGTCCCCCTTTTCTGACAGTCAACAATCTACCAGGAGGTTTGCTTTTGTCGCTTTAAGGTAATTTTGTGTGCACTTTGGGCTAATTACACAGGGACATTCAGTTTAATGTGGATTCCGGAGCACTAACAAACATCCATGCCACCAACATAATTCGAGCCTTAAGCCTGTGGAATCAAATTCCAGAGCTCTAGCGAATTGGCTAATCTAATAGAAAGAACCAACCCATTGTTTCATAATGTAAGTATGTAAGTATAATAAATGATTCCGTGCATATACCCTCAACTTCATTAAACACTATTGCTTACTATTTATTTTAAGAAAAATATTTGATTTCCACTGGTGATTTATTGTAAGCCACTGTTTTGAAAAATGCATAGGTAGGTGTCGTATAGTGACAATAAACGATAAAATGACTTTTATACCGGCGCACGCTATCATTGAACCACGAGCCGGACTTGAAAATGATTTTAAACTAACAGATTCATGAGCCAACGTAAAGTTGCTTAAGTATGCTGTCATAAAATATGTGTCAAACATTTGTATACATTTATTTCTTTTATGATATAAAATATTCCACTCTTGTGATTTAATATCACAAACAACGCCCAAAGTTTTTCATCGTGGCCATTTAAAGAATATACATACCCTGTCTCCCTTTCATATTAAATGTGATCGATTGAAGCCCGTCTAGTAAACGTTTATTTATGCCAGAAATCAATTCCCGTAAAAAACACACTCGCATCATTTATATACTTGATAAACTCGAATGAAATTCGCTCATCTATCTGTGAAGCTCGCCTGGCCCGTTGATTAATAACGCGGGACCCAGGGCCGTTTGACGGTGCGCGCATACGATAGTACTTCAAAGAGGGAAAAATGAGGGCCCTTTTTTATTTTTGGTGCATCCTTTCTTTGTGTCGTAATAGACGGTGCACAATTCCTCAACGGTCTTCGAAGAAAAAGTCCCATTTTACCCGGGGGATAATCTTTTCATAGGATGATAGACTGTTTTATGTCTTTAAGCCAAGAGCAAAGAAGTGTTAGGGTGGCCGCGCAGTGGAAAAAATTAATAAAGCAGAATTACTTTTGATCCGGAAAATGAGAAGTCATATAAAATGGGAGGAAATACTTCTTTTTCCAAAACTCTTCCACTTTTTTTGTTAGCATTTGTTAATTTATTGATGGTTTCGCATTGTTTATTTTTATTCTTTTTTTTTTTCAGTGATACTTTATTTTTTATAATTTATTGTATTTTATAGCTTCTTGAAATTGTTTTTCTCCAGTAGTGACTGAAATATTTTTTTTTTTGTTCTAATGCAGCTGGCGAACACTGAGACAATTGTTTTGGATGCCTTACAGACGTTGCCTGCACAGACGTTACTCACGTAGCACGTTTATTTATGCCAGAAATCAACGTAGTGCTACGCGATTTCTGGTAAGTGTAGCTTGAAGATAAACTACGGACGCTGAGCAGCAGTACGCTCTACGACCATGTTAGATCAGAACCTACGGTTTACATTGGATTCCGAACCCCTACAAACCCCCATTGAACACTGGGATTCGAACCCGAAACCTGTGGCATCGACCAGCGCTAGCCTCTCGACCATCAGGTCCCAACTAGTTTGAAATGTTAATGTTCTCTACCAGCGCGCATTGTCATTGAGCCACGAGTCGAACTTCAAAAGGATTTTGAAGTTTAAAGATTCATGAGCCAACGTAAAGTAGTTTAAGTAAACCTGTCATAAAAATATATGTCAAATTTTGTCAATATGTCAGATTTTTCATCGTGGCCATTTGAAGAATGCTCATACCCTGTCTCCCTATCATATTAAATAAGTGTAAAGAAAATTTGATGTGATCGATCGAAGCCCGTCTGGTAAACGTTTATTTATGCCAGAAATCAATTCCCGTAAACAAACACACTCGCATCATTTATATACTTGATAAACTCCGATGAAGTTCTTCCATCTCTCTATAAGGCTCGCCTAACCCCTTTGATTAATAACGCGGCGCCCAGGGCCGTTTGACGGTGCGCGCATACGATATTACTTCCAGGAGGGAAAAGGAGGCCCCTTTTTTCATTTTTGGTGCATCCCTTCTTTGTGACGTAATAGACGGTGAACAATTCATCAACGGTCTTGGAAGAAAAAGTCCCATTTTACCCGGGGGATAATCTTTTCATAGGATGATAGACTGTTTTGTGTGTTTAAGCCAAGAGCAAAGAAGTGTTAGGGTGAACAAGCAGTGGAAAAGAATAAAAAAGCAGAATTACTTTTTTTCCGAAAACTGAAAAGAAAATGAGAAGTCATATTAAATGGAAAGAAATACTTCCTTTTCCGAAATACTTCCACTTTTTTTTTAGCATTTGTTAATTTATAATTGATGATTTCGTATTGTTTTTTTTCAATTCTTTTTTTTCAGTGATACTTTATTTTTTTTTAATTTATTATATTTATAGTTTCTTGAAGTGGTTTTTATCCAGTAGTGCTTGAAATATTTTTGTTGTTCTAATGTAGCTAGCAAACACATAAACAGTTGTCATCCATGCCATATGGCAGCTTGAAGATAAGATACCGACGCGGAGCAACCATACCCCCGCAACGCTCTATGATCATGTTAGACCAGTACCTACGATTTAAGGCTCGTTCCCACCAAGACAAGAGACGTGAAGATTCAAGAGGCAAGCGACAAAATCTTTTCGACCCCTTCACAACGAAACGTCAGAAATAGCATTACGCCTAGTGAAAAACCGCTTCGAGTTGAAAGTTGAGCAACTCCAAGCGGCGAGCCGCAAACCGGTTTCAAGCGACCGCGGTGAGGCTAGTGATTGGACAGATTTTTTCGCTTGCATCTTGTCGCCTTGGTGAGCACGAGCCTTTTAAGTGGATTCCGAACCACTACAAACATCCATGGCACCGCCGGGATTCGAAGCCGAAACCTCGATCCACTCGATTATCAGGCCTCAACTGGATTGAACCTGCGTCTTATTTCTCGCTACCGGCTCGTTTTGACCTTGAGCCACGATTCGGACTTCAAAAGGATTTTAAAGTTTAAAGATTCATGAGCCAACATAAAAGAGCTTAAGAATGCTGTCATAAAAATATATATCAAACATTTGTATACATTTATTTATTTTTCGATACAGAATATTCCACTCTTGTGATTTAGCATCACTAGATTCTTCATCATGGGCCATTTAAATAATGTGCATACCTTGTCTCCCTATCATATTAAATAAGTGTAAAGAAAATGTGATGTGATCGATCGAAGCTCGTCTAATAAACGTTTATTTATGCCAGAAATCAATTCCCGTAAACAAACACACTCGCATCATTTATATGCTTGATAAACTCCAGTGAAATCATCCAATCTATCTGCAAGGCTCGCCTAACCCGTTGATTAATAACGTGGGGCCCAGGGCCGTTTGACGGTGCCCGCATACGATAGTACTTCCGAGAGGGAAAAGGAGAGCCCTTTCTTTATTTTTGGAGCATCCCTTCTTTGTGTCGTAATAGACGGTGAACAATTCATCAACGGTCTTGGAAGAAAAAGTCCCATTTTACCCGCGGGATAATCTTTTCATAGGATGATAGACTGTTTTATGTCTTTAAGCCAAGAGCAAAGAAGTGTTAGGGTGGCCACGCAATGGAAAAAAAAAATAATAAAGCAGAATTATTTTATATCCGAAAACTGAAAAGAAAATGAGAAGTCATATAAAATGGAAGAAAATACTTCTTTTTCTTAACTCTTTCACTTTTTTTGTTAACATTTGCTAATTTATTGATGATTTCGTATTGTTTTTTTAATTCTTTTTTTCAGTGATACTTTAGTTTTTATAATTTATTATATTTCATAGTTTCTTAAAGTAGTTTTTATCCAGTAGTTCTCGAAATTTTTTTTTGTTCTAATACAGCTGTCAAATACTTAGACAATTGTCTTGGATGCCTTAAGGCAAGTGCAGCACAGACATTACTCACTTAGCACTACCCAGGAGGCGCGTGTAGCTTGAAGATAAGCTACGGACGCGGAATAATAATGCCTCTGCAACGCTCAACGGCTATATCCTCAACGGCTACAATTTCGATTGTGATGGAGCACCCATAGGTAAAAGTCTGACTTGTCTCAAAGACGTTGAAAAAAAGAGAACAGTGAATTCCGTGTAAACCTTTAGGAAAATTACCTCACATTTGGATATCGTATGGGATCTATGGTTTAAAGTGGATTCCGAACCACTACAAAAATCCATGAAACCGCCGGGATTCGAATCCAAAACCTTGAACCACTCGACTACCAGGCCTCAATTGGATTGAACCCCCGCCTTAATGCTCACTACCGGCTCGCGTTGCCATTGAGCCTCGAGTCGAACATCAAAATAGTTGTTAACTTTAAGAATTCATGAGCCAACGTAAAGTAGTTTAAGTATGCTGTCATAAAAATATATGTCAAATATTTGTATACATATATTTCTTTTATGACATAAAATATTCCAGTCCTGTTTTTTAATATTACAAACAACGCACTAGACTTTTCATCATGGGCCTTTTAAAGAATATGCCTACCCTGTCCCCGTATCGTATTAAATAATTGTAAAGAAAATTTGATCTGAATGATCGAAGCTCGTCTGGTAAACGTTTATTTATGCCAGAAATCAATTCACGTAAACAAATACACTCGCATCATTTATATACTTGATAAACTCCAATGAAATTCCCCCATCTATCTGCAAGGCTCGCCTAACCCGTTGATTAATAACGCGCGGACCAGGGCCGTTTGACGGTGCGCGCATACGATAGTACTTCCAACAGGAAAAAAAAGGGCCCCCTTTTTTTTATTTTTGGTGCATCCCTTCTTTGTGTCGTAATAGACGGTGAACAATTCATCAACGGTCTTGGAAGAAAAAGTCCCTTTTTACCCGGGGGATAATCTTTTCATAGGATGATAGACTGTTTTATGTCCTTAAGCCAAGAACGGAGTGGAGTAAAAGAAGTGTTAGGGTGGCCGCACAGTGGAAAAAAATAATAAAGCAGAATTACTTTTGATCCGAAAACTGAAAAGAAAATGAGAAGTCATATAAAATGGAAAGACATACTTCTTTTCCAAAACTCTTCCCACATTTTTGCTAACATTTGTTAATTTATTATTGATGGTTTCGTATTTTTCTTTATTCTTTGTTTCAGTGATACTTTACTTTTTATACTTTATTATATTTTATAGTTTCTTGAAGTACTTTTTATTCAGTTGTTCTTGAATTTTTTTTTGTTCTAATGCAACCGGCAAACACTTAAGCAGTTGTCTTCGATGCCTTATGGCAAGCGCTGGACGGACGTTACTCACTTAGTACTACCCAGTAGGTACGTGTTGCTTGAAGATAAGCCACGGGCGCGGAGTAAAAATACCCCCGAAATGCGTTATGACCATGTTATACCGGGACATATGGTTTAAAGTGGATTCCAATTCACTACAAACATGCATGGCACCGCCGGGATTCGAGAACGAAACCTCGATAAACTCGACTATAAGGCCTCAACTGTATTGAATCTTTATGCTCACTACCTGTTCGTGTTGTCATTGAACCACGAGTCGAACTTCAAAATGATTTTAAACTTTAAAGATTTATGAGTCAATGTAAAATAGTTTAAGTATGCTGACATAAAATATATGTGAAAAATTTGTATAGATCTATTTATTTTATGATATACAATATTCTAAACTTGTGATTTAATTGTTGTCCTAGATGCCTTAATGAAAGCGATGCACAGACGTTACTCACTTAGCACTACTCAGGAGGTGCATTTAACTTGAAAATAATCTACGGACGTGGAGTAACAGTACGCTATACGATCATGTTAGACCAGGACTTACGGTACATAACATTGAATTCCGAACCACTTCAAACATCCATGGACCGCCGGGACTTGCACCCGAAACCTGTGGTACCGTGCGCCAGACCGCTAGCCACCGGACCATCAGGCCCCAACTGAATTGAGCATCCCCCTTTAAGCGCGCGTTGTAATTCTACCACGAGTCGGGCTTCAAAATGATTTTAAACTTTAAAGATTCCTGAGCCAACGTAAAGTATTTTAAATATGCTGTCATAAAAATATACATCAAATATTTGTATATATTTATTTCTTTTATGATATAAAATATTCCTCTCTTGTGATTCAATATCACAAAAAACACATAGATTTTTCATTCATGGCCATTTAATAAATATACATACCCTGTCTCCCTATCATATTAAATATGTGTAAAGAAAATTTGATGTGATCGAACGAAGTTCGTCTAGTAAACGTTTATTTATGCCAGAAATCAATTCCCGTAAACAAACACACTCGCATCATTTATATACTTGATAAATTCCAATGAAATTCTCCCATCCATCTGCAAAGCTCGCTTAACCCGTTGATTAATAACGCGGGGCCCAGGGCCGTTTGACGGTGTGCGTATACGATAGTACTTCCAAGAGGAAAAAGGAGGGCCCTTTTCTTTATTTTTGGTGCATCCCTTCTTTGTGTCGTAAAAGAAGGTGAACAATTCATCAACGGTCTTGGAAGAAAAAGTCCCATTTTTTCCCGGGGGATAATATTTTCATAGGATGATAGACTGTTTTATGTCTTAAGCCAAGAGCAAAGAAGTGTTAGGTGGGCCACGCTGTGGAAAAGAATAATAAAGCAGAATTACGTTTTGATCCGACAACTGAAAAGAAAATGAGAAGTCATAAATATTTTTTTTTTTCGAATTTCTTCCACTTTTTTTATTAGCATTTGTTAATTTATTATTGAAGGTTTCGTGTTGTTTTTCTGTACTTTTTTTAAGGGATACTTTATTTTTTTATAGTTTCTTGAGGAAGTTTTTATTCAGTGGCGCTTGAAATATTTTTTTTGTTCTAATGTTGCTATCAAACACTGAGACAATTGTATTGCATGCCTTAAAGCAAGCGCTGCACAGACGTTACTCACTTAGCACTAACCAGGTAGGCGCGTGTAGCTTAAAGATAAGATACGGACACAGAGTAACAGTGCGCTCTGCAATCATGTTAGAAAAGGACCTACGCTTCACATTGAATTCCGAACCACTACAAACATTCACGGACCACCGGCATTTGAACCCGAAATCTGTGGTACCGAGTGCCAGAGCGCCAACCACTCGACCATCAGGCCCGTACTGTATTGAATCTTCGCCTTTAATGCTCACTAACGGCGCGTGTTGCTCTTGAGCCACGAGTTGAATTTCAAAATGATTTTAAACTTTAAAGATTCATGAGCCAAGCTAAAGCGGTTTAAGTATGCTGTCATAAAAATACATGTGAAATATTTATTTCTTTTATGATCTAAAATATTCAACTCTTGTTGCATACCCTGACTCCCTATCATATTAAATAAGTGTAAGAAAATTTGATGTGATCGAACGAAGCTCGTCTAGTAAACGTTTATTTATGCCAGAAATCAATTCCCGTAAACAAACACACTCGCATCATTTATATACTTGATAAACTCCAATGAAATTCTCCATCTATCTGCAAGGCACACCTAACCCGTTGATTAATAAAGCGGGGCCCAGGGCCGTTTGATGGTGCGCGCATACGAAAGTGCTTCCAAACGGGAAAAATGAGGGCGCTTTTTTATTTTTGGTGCATCCTTTCTTTGCGTCGTAATAGACAGTGAACAATTCATCAACGGTCTTGGAAGAAAAAGTCCCATTTTACCGGGGGATAATCTTTTCATAGGATGATAGACTGTTTTATGTTTTTATGCCAAGAGCAAAGAAGTGTTAGGTGGGCCACGCTGTGGAAAAAAATAATAAAGCAGAATTACTTTTGATCCGAAAACTGAAAAGAAAATGAGAAGTCATATAAAATGGAAGAAAATACTTCTTTTTCGAAACTCTTTCCCTTTTTTTTTTTGTTAGCATTTGTTAATTTATCATTCATGGTTTCGTATTTTTTTTTTAATTCATGTTTTCAGTGATACATTATTTTATAAAATTTATTATATTTTATAGTTTCTTGAAGTAGTTTTATTCAGAAGTGCGTGAAAACCCTTTTTCTGTTCTAATGCAGCTGGCAAACATTTAGGCAATATTCTGGGATGCCTTAAGGCAAGAGCTGTACCGACGTTATTCACTTAGCATTATCGATGAGGTAGCTTGAAGATAAGCTACGGATGCGGTGTAACACTACTCCCAAACGCTCTACGATCATGTTAGACCGGAACCAACGGCTTAAAATGAATTCCGAACCATTACAAACATCCATGGCAACTTCGTTATTCGAACCTGAAACCTGTGGTACAGAGCTACAAAGGCCAGTCGACCATCAGGCCAGTACTGTATTGAACGTACCATAATGGTCACTACCGGCGCGCGTTGCCATTGAGACACGAGTCGGGCTTGAAAATGGTTTTAAACTTTAAAGATTTAAGAACCAATGTAAAATAGTTTAGGTATGCTGCATAAAAATATGTATCAAATATTTGTGTACATTTATTTCTTTTATGTTATAAAATGTTCCACCCTTTTTATTTAATATCACAAATAACGCACTAGATATTTCATCGTGGGAAATTTAAAGAATTTGCGTACCCCGTCCGAATCGGACTTCAAAATGGTTTTGCCCTTCAAAAGTTTCATGAGGTTTAAGTATAGTATGCTGTTTAGTATAAGTATGCTGCCATAATAGTTTAAGTATGCTGTCATAAAAATATATGTTAAATATGTGCATGCATTTATTTCTTTTATGATATAAAATATTCCACTCTTGTTATTTAATATCACTAGATTTTACATCGTGGGTCATTTAAAGAATGTAAATACTCCGTCTCCCTGTCATATTAAAAAAGTGTAAAGAAAATTTAATGTGATCGATCGCAGCCCGTCTAGTAAACGTTTATTTATGCCAGAAATCAATTCCCGTAAACAAACACACTCGCATCATTTATATACTTGATAAACTCCAATGAAATTCCCCCATCTATCTGCAAGGCTCGCCTAACCCGTTGATTAATAACGCGGGACCCAGGGCCGTTTGACGGTGTGCGCATACGATAGTACCTCCAAGAGAAAAAAGGAGGGCCCCTTTTTTATTTCTGGTGCATCCCTTCCTCGTGTCGTAATAGACGGTGAACAATTCATTAACGGTCTTGGAAGAAAAAGTCCCATTTTACCCGGAGGATAATCTTTTCATAGGATCATGGACTGTTTTATGTCTTTAAGCCAAGAGCAAAGAAGTGTTAGGTGACCGCGCAGTTGGGAAAAGAGAATAAAGCAGAATTACTTTTGATCCGAAAACTGAAAAGAAAATGAGAAGTCATATAAAATGGAAAGAAATACTTCTTTTTCCAAAACACTTCCACTTTTTTTGTTAATTTATTGATGGTTTCGTATTGCCTTTGTTCTTTTTTTCAATGATACCTTATTTTTTTCTTTATAATTTATGGCATTTATAGTTTCGTAAAGTATTCTTTGTCCAGTTGTGCTTGAAATAATTTTTTTTTGTTCTAATGCAGCTTGAAAACACAGAAAATTCTCTTTCACGCCTTAACTAAAGGCCTGCACGACGTTACTCATTTAGCACTATCCAGGAGGAGCGTGTAGCTTAAAGATAAGCTACGAACATGGAGTACTAATACCCAAGCAACGTTCAACGGCCCTATCATACCGGGACCTACGGTTTAAAGTAGATTCCGAACCACTACAGACATCCATGGCACCACCAGGATTCGAACCCGACACCTGTGGTATCGAGCCACTCAACTCTCAGGCCTCAACTGGATTGAACCTCCGCCTTAATGCTCATTAACGGCGCGCGTTGCCATTGAAACACGAGTCAGGCTTTAAAATGGTTTTAAACTTTAAAGATTCATGAGCTAATGTAAAATAGTTTAAGTATGTTGTCATAAAAATATTATGTCAAATATTTGTATGCATTTATTTCTTTTATGATTTAAAAAAATTCCACTCTTGTGATTTAATATCACTAGATTTTTCATCATGGGTCTTTAAAGAATGTGCATACCCTGTCTCCCTACATATTAAATAAGTTTAAAGAAAATTTGATGTGATCGATCGAAGCTCGTCTAGTAAACGTTTATTTATGCCAGAAATCAATTCCTGTAAACAAACACACTCGTATCATTTATATACTTGATAAACTCCAATGAAATTTTCCCATCTATCTGTAGAGCTCACCTAATCCGTTGATTAATAACGCGTGGCCCAGGGCCGTTTGACGGTGCGCGCATACGATAGTACCTCCAAGAGGAAAGGAGATCACTTTTTTATTTTTGGTGCATCCCTTCTTTGCGTCGTAATAGACGGTGAACAATTCATCAACGGTCTTGGAAGAAAAAGTCCCATTTTACCCGGGGGGATAATGTTTTCATAGCATGATAGACTGTTTTATGTCTTTAAGCCAAGAACGGATAGGTGTAAAAGAAATGTTAGGGTTAGGGTAGAAGTGTTAAAAAATAATAAAGCAGAATTACTTTTGATCTGAAAACTGAAAAGAAAATGAGAGTCATATAAAATGGAAAGAAATACTTCTTTTTCCAAAACCTTTCCACATTTTTTTGTAAGTATTTGTTAATTTATTGTTGGTTTCGCGTTGTTTTTTTATTCTTTTTTTCAGTGATACTTTATTTTTATGATTTATTGTACTTTATAATTTCTTGAAGTAGTTTTTATTGAGTAGTGGTTGAAATAACAATGTGTATAAAGAAACAGACAATTTAGTAAAATAAGCAGATTTTTTCATATTAATTTTTAATCATTAAAAAAATATTAGCGTGGCTTTCATTCTTCACGCTGTAAATATTATGTATCAGTCAACAAACCGAAAAATTCTACAGTTTTATTTTGTTGAATTAGGGACCTGATGGCTGAGTGGCTTGCGCTCTGGCGCTCGGTACCACAGGTATCGGTTTCAAATCCCGGCGTTGCCCGTGGGTGTTTGTAGTGGTTCGGAATCTACTTTAAGCCGTAGGTCCCAGTCCTAACAGGATCGTAGAGTATTGCGGGGGCATTGTTACTCTGTGTCCGTGGCTCATCTTCAAGTTACACGCATTCCCTGGGTAGTGCAAAGTGAGTAACATCGGTACAGCCAATATGGCATAAAAAGATCGCGGTCTGTGTGCCAGCTGCATTAGAGAAAAAAAATATTTTTTTCAACTTGGGTGTGAAGGTGTTTTTTTTTTCACTTACGTATGCTACGAACAATATATATTCGAACGATGAAGGAAGGGCTTTGTTTTCCGTGGAAGATTTTAGGGTTAACTACACCACATTTGAGTATTGCCCATACGAAAACTTTTAACATGCAGACCGGCTATCGACTATACGCTCTTTAAAATTATTTTTTTCTAATACATTTGGCAAATGCTTAGACAGTTTTCTTTATGCCATAAGCAAGGGCAGCACCGAAGTAACTCATTTAGCACTACCCAGGGGTCACGTGTAGGTTAAAGACATGCTACGAGTGTGAGTAAAAGCTCTACGGGCATGTTAGACCTATTACTACTACTACTACACTCCAGCACATCACTTTCCCTAGAGCGGAGTTCACCTTTACAGTTTGGGAATGATGTGGGTGTGAAGAAGTCTGATTGGGCTTTGTGACGCTCAACTGTCATATGAGATCTGGATCAACTTTTTAAAGCGGATTCCGACCACTACAAACATTCATGACACCGCCGGTACTCAAACACAAAACCTGTTATACAGAGCGTCAGAGCGCTAGTCACTCGCCCATCAGGCCCTGCGCTCTTTAAACTCATTGTCATAATTCCACTGGGTTTCCTTATCTCTGAAACTGTGAATGCAACAGATATCACATCAGCGTATTCAAATCAAAGTCCTCCTGCATGCTAGAATCACTTATTATAATTGGAGCTGAACAATTATTTTTACTAGATCCGGGAAACTATTACATTGTAAAATGGTATCATAGAGCTGAATTTGTATTAACTGATATCATTCCGAGTATGAAAGAAAATGTATGCAAGCATAAATTAGTATCACAATCTAAGTGTTAATGATAATATGATTTTGTAAGCTTTTATTTTCAGCGAATGAAATTTACAGTAGAAATTTAATTCATGAAATTACATTACTATTATTTTAATTAAAAACTGATTTCTTTACTCTGTTCGCAACCCTATATAAAATTACAGATTAATATTCAAGATTAATATTTCAAGATTAATATTTCAAGATTAATATTCAAGATTAATATTTCAAGATTAATATCCAAGATTAATATTCAAAATTAAAATTAATACAGATCAAGATTAACATTTTATGTTTAATCGCCATCCTATATTTTGCTCTGAAAAAGGCCTATATGCCAGATGGCACTCACTTCTAGGTATTATTTGAAATTCCTGTGGTACAGTAAAACGTCCTGCATCAGTCAATTTAGTGTGAATTTGTTTCCATATCCAACTTGATAAATGATAGTAAATCAAATCTAAATTCCTGGTATTTGTAAAAAAAGTATTTTAACATATCTTGATTTTCATATATTATGTTCTGAACAAATCTAAATCAAATTAATATTTTGAAAAATTTGTATTGACCAACTTGCCATCAATATTAGTAAGAAAACTCTTAAAATTACTAAAGCTTATAATCATTTTACAGTAATTATTCTCCGTAAAACAATTAGAATCTACAAGAAAAAAATATAATAAATATAGTTTGTAAAATTAATAAAGAATGCTAAAATAATATATAATTTAATTATTAACACAACTGATTGAATTACTGCAACAGTATTATAATTGAGCCACGAGTCGAACTTCAAAACGATTTTAAACTTTAAAGATTCCTGAGCCAACGTAAAGTAGTTTAAGTATGCTGTCATAAAAATATATGTCAAATATTTGTATATATTTATTTATTTTACGATATAAAATATTCCACTCTTGTGATTTAATATCACAAGCAACTCACTAGATTTTTCATCATGGGCCATTTTAGGAATATATATACCCTATCTCCCTATGATATTAAATAAGTGTAAAGAAAATTTGATGTGATCGATCGAAGCTCGCCTAGTAAACGTTTATTTATGCCATAAATCCATGCCCGTAAACAAACACACTCGCATCATTTATATACTTGATAAACTCCAATGAAATTCTCCCATCTATCTGTAGAGCTCGCCTACCCCGTTGTTTAATAACGCGGGGCCCAGGGCCGTTTGGCGGTGCTCGCATACGATATTACTTCCAGGAGGAAAAAGGAGGCCCCTTTTTTATTTCTGGTGCATCCCTTCTTTGTGTCGTAATAGACGGTGAACAATTCATCAACGGTCTTGGAAGAAAAAGTCCCATTTTACCCGGGGGATAATCTTTTCATAGGATGATAGACTGTTTTATGTCTTTAAGCCAAGAGCAAAGAAGTGTTAGGGTGGCCGCGCAGTGGAAAAAAATAATAAAGCAGAATTACTTTTGATCGGAAAACTGAAAAGAAAATGAGAAGTCATATAAAATGGAAAGAAATACTTCTTTTTCGAAACTCTTTCACTTTTTTTGTTAGCATTCGTTAATTTATTAATGGTTTCGTATTGTTTTTTTTTTATTCCTTTTTTCAGTGAGATCTTTTTATTTTATTATTTATTGCATTTATAGTTTCTTGAAGCAGATTTAATTCACAGTAGTGCTTGAAATAATAATTTATAAAAAAAGGACAACTTATTAAGAATCTACAGATTTTTCCAAATTAATTTTTAATCATTATAAAAATATTAGCATGGGATCCATTCTTCACATTGTAAATATTATGTATCAATCAACAAACAGAAAAATCCTTCAATCTTATTTTGTTGATCTTTGGCTATGAGGTTTTCTCTGTTTTCATTTACATACGCCACTGTCAATATGCCTTCTAACGATGAAAGAAGAGCATTGCTTTGCACGGTGGACTATTGGGATAACTATATATAATAGACTATAAGGTTAACTATATCGCATTTGCGTATTACACATACGGAAGTTGTCAACACGTAACATAGTATGGATGCTGGACTCTTTAAGCATGTTGTCATAATCTCCACTGAGTCTCCTCATCTCTGAAGCAGGGACAACACTATGCTCTGGTTCGGAATCGAATCATAGCCCTCCTGCTTGTTGGCAGCACTTATCATCAGTGGAACAAGAGCATGAAAATTATTTTTACTACATCCAGGAAATTATTACTTTATAAATTGCTTTCAAAGACCTCAATTTGTATTAATTGATATCATTCCAAGTATTGAAGAAAATGAATGCAAATTATAATCAATAAGCCTCACATCCTAAATATTAATGATGTTACAATTTTGTAAGTTGTTATTTTTAGCAAAGGAAATTTACAGTAATGAAATTTAATTCATGGGATTACATTACTATTATTTTAATAAAACACGTTTGGTTTCGG
The DNA here is from genome assembly GCA_021605075.1 of Caerostris darwini. Taxonomy (NCBI): domain Eukaryota; kingdom Metazoa; phylum Arthropoda; class Arachnida; order Araneae; family Araneidae; genus Caerostris; species Caerostris darwini. The sequence continues at coordinate 171,091 of BPLQ01003296.1, forward strand.
TACTCAGAGAACTCAGTTCACAATCCTGTAGGAAACTTCAAGATGAATATATAGGTTGAATCGCTATCCCATTTTGATTGGAAAATGGCTTATATGTCAGATGACACCTCCTTCTAATTGTTATTTGAAATTTGGGGTACAGTGAAACATCGTACTTCAGTGTGTTCAGTCCGTTGCAATCCGTTTAGTTTGATAAATATGAATTTGTTTCCATATTTGTCTTTATAGATAAAGTAAATCACGTCTAAGTACCTGAAATTTGTAAAAACATAATTTAACGTATCTTTATCATCATATATTATGCTGAGAACAAATCTAAATCAAGTTTTCTAAATCTAAAAAGTTTTCAAATCTAAATCAAAATTTGTATTGACCGACTTTGCAGTAATTATTCGAAAGAAAACTCTTAAAATTACTAAAGTTTATAATTATTTCGCAGTAATTATTCTCCGTAAAACAATTAGAATTTACGAGAAAAAATATAATAAAATATAGTTTATAAAATTTATATAGAATATCTTAATTAAAATATAATTTATTTATTAACACAACTTTTTGAATTAATACAACTTAATTAAAATTATTTACAACCCACATTTTAATAAAGACGATTAAGTTTAATTTTTCGAATGTGTGCTTGCATTTTCGAATATACAGTAGCTCACATACATTTATTGAAGGTTATATAATGTTATTAATAAAATCGGAGAGATATATGTATGCATATAAAAAAACCTAAAACTTTCAATTCACAGCTTTTACGATAAGATATGCAATTAATTTCAAATTAATCATTTTTTCCGTTTTGAATTTGACTTATGTTTGTAATTACAAATAAGTAATGATAAAACTATTAATGAAAGCAATTTTTCTTCAACTAGGAACTATTTCACAAAATAATCATTACGTTAAACAATAATATTGTTTTTTTGGACATATTACATAAAAATCCATTGAGAATTTTGAATATAAATCATAACTAACAAATGTGGAGTGTTATACTTAATTTTTTAAAACTAACTTTAACGATAAAACAAATGAATAAAAAACGATTGTTAAGCATTCTACAATCACAAGAGTTCACTCAGGTATTCAAGAAATGCATATAAAGTGAAACAATGAACAAAGTTTTACAAATGAGAGTAACACATGACGTTATAGTTTTAACATGTTGTTGAAATTTTTCATCTCTGCTGCTGTAGTATTTAGAGGAGATCTTTATTGTTGTAGGACATCGGTGATAAGTGTCCCTTCGTGCTCTATTTTTACACATTAATAGAACAGGATGGGCCAACAATCATCGAATAGTCCACCAATTAGTGCTGAAAGCAGGATAATACGTCCTATGAGAGCTTTTAGGGTTAATTTGCTGAATTTCCGTTTCATATAGGAGAAAACCTATAAAATTCCAACAAAGCGGTATTACTGGCGATGCGAAACATTTTTCCACGCTATCACAACTGCCATCTAGTCTTCTTATTTCTTAGAGTAGTAACTGAGGTGGGTGTTTTCAGCAGATTGGAATCTGAACCACCCAACATGATAACTGCGTACTTTACCAGTCATTCAAACGCAGGGCACTGTGGACGTTATCAGATATTTTTCGAGCAAGGCTAACTCATGAAATGAGAATTTTAACAAATAAAAAAACAGTCATAAATTCCTTTATTATAAGACATTAATGTGACAAAAATCTAGTGACGTTAGTTTAAAACGTTGACTTTTTAAATTAGCCTATCTCTTTCCGAAATTTAATAACCAGCTTATTTATTAAACCATAGTCAATTACAAAAAGTAATCGCAAGTAACTCTGAATAGATGTCTTTTAGAATAAATAAGTACACTCTTGCTATCGAAATTACTTGCTTACGTAAGACGATACTTACAATCTTACTTAGTATTGAACACTAATAGTAGAAATGATAAAAATAGAAAGTCTTTCACAGCGATGTTTGAGCCTTTATTATTACAAAAATCGATGAAAATCATAACGAAACTTCAATAATTGCAAATATTTCATTTCAAATATACATAAATGAGTAATTGTATATGATTTCTTTTCAAAGTATTATACTTTTTCAAGTGTGTCAGTTATGCATTATAGATGATAAGTAACCAGACATTATAAGTAATCACTTCCTCCTTATAAATAATATGCGGCATAAAAGAAAATATATTAAAATTCTTCACTTCAAAAATATTAATTGGATTATTAATTGAATTTAAAATGAGTATAATCTTTTAATTTTTATATTTTATAACAGTTGAAAAGCTATAATAGTTATGGATGTACATGATCTTAACTTAGGTGTCAAACAGTGACATATGTCTCGAAATTGCTGGAAAAATTCTCATTTAAAAATAATATGTAATTTTAAATGACGCTTTTCTAACATAACAAATTTAATAATAAGCAAACCTTCTGAGAATGTATTTAGTCATGTGGTCAGAATCAAGTTACAAGTCACACGTACGTGACTAGTTACTGATTAAGGCTTACTCCCTTTCAACTGGAAATCGAAAAGTAATTTTTCCAGAAAGCATTCACCCACTTTTCTCTCTAATTTCCATACTTCAGCAATTTTTCGGCAGCTCCGATTTTTTTTTTAATCCAACCAAATTTTTCTTATACGACCAACTAATTTCTAAAAGTACTTCCTCATGTCAGGCGGAAACACGTCTCCAATTAAGGAACAAACCTGGAAGTGGATATCTGCGATGCTCCGTTATTAAGGCACCCTCTATTCCTACGGCGTGCCTTCTTTTTTTACGTTTCAATTCTTATTTTTGTATTTCAACTCCTATCTGACATTCGGCATAGAATGTGCGTTCTAAAGAACTCTTTTCTGGCCATCCAACCGAACGGATATCGTAAAGAGTACTTTAGAATATTTTGTTCTTCAACTACTGCCATCGATGTTCGCATGTGTGGATGTTTCGTTTGAAAAAAAAATCCCTCTTAAATGATAACAATGGGTTGTATAGAGCTGGCTTTGTTTATTGAAAACTCTTGAATAATTTAAAAGTGTACTTTTTAAAATAATGAAATTTAATTAATTATTCTATGGATAATTATTTATTCCATCACTGCATAGAATTAGCCTGCTGGCATTAGTTTTCTCAAACAAAGTGTGTTTAGTTAAAAACTCATCAAGTCCATGTTGAAAGTACATTGTATGCGTTGGGAATAGGTACATTAAATAAGTAGGCACAGTATTATATAAACAACATAAAAATATATAAAATGAAATTCATACAGAAATATGATCAAAGTAGAGCATGGCATACAGATATTATGACAGCTTTCAGTCTACGTAAAAATAAATAAAAGAATGAATATAGAGAATTCAATTTATAGGTGATTTATTCTATAAAGTCCATTAAATTCATTGTTTTCTGTCTGGTATATCAGTTGTAAATTATATGTCTGTGTCCTTGAATGTAAATTTGTTCAGAGAGTCTTTCCTGATGTCATGATTCTGTGGAGGGCAATAATTATGTATCGGAAAGTTCTCCAGTTTGTTCACAGGAACACAACTTTTAAAAAATTATATGGTGGAGATATATAATATCAGTTGTAAACAATTCTATAAAGAAAAAGAATTCTATGATTTTTGTAGGCTTTAAATATGATTACGAAACATTTTCCTGAGAAAAAAATCCGCACTTGATCTATTCATTTAAAGTTATAATTTAATACTTTGTTACTATTTTAAAACGGTAAGAATTATAATTGTTTAATGTATTTTATCATATCAGGCATGACTTTGAATGCTAAAAGAAAAAAAAATATGTTTGATTTGTTGATTTATTGAATGGAATAATTTAATACTTCGTCTTTATAGCACGGCCATAAAAGTTATTGAATTTCTTATTTTGCACCAGACAAAGTATGATTTTGACGAAGAATAGAAAACTCCATGTTTATTGGTACAAAAACTCATTCTACTCTCCATGTTATTCAGACCAGGTGTAATCAGACAATAATTTGTTTCTTTCACTGTAGAAATTCTTGAATGAAAAAGTACTGTATTACAATCTCGAAAACATCATAGAATAGATTAATATTCTTTTGAAATTATATTAATCTTCTTATGCATCATATTGCTACGATTAATAGATGAAATATTTTTAGCTGACGTTATAATAACTCATTTTCATTATATCATGTTTCTAAAATGATGAGAGTAAGCAATTATCAACATTGTATTATTATATATTCCTTACTTTAAACATTATTAAGTATTAAATTTTAAGAAAAAAATTCAAAAAAGTCAATTTTTTTACAACAAATAAATTACGATGAATTCAACGGGATCAAAGTATATTTAAATAAGATAATACAAATTCCTTGCTTATCTTTACATATAATCAATACATTTGGTGATTGATTGCTCACATAATAAATTTAAATTAATAGGATTAAAAATAATTTCGATACAGACATTTATATTTACAAAAATAAATTTGTTTCAAGGAGAACAAATATTTTATTCCTGCTAAGAGAATATTTATGCAGAAGACACTACTGATACGGAAGACAGTATTTACACAGAGAAAATATTTATGCAGACTTCTTATACCGAAAATATTTAGAAGAAAGTAATTACATTTAATAATAAGATTTTAAAATATAATAAGATTATAATAAGATTTCGTTGAAATAACTTGGTCTTTTTTTTTCTCTACTTGAAAAATGTTTTTATCTTAACCAAAATAATGCAGGTCATAATACCATAGCTTTTAGGCTGGATAGTTCCTTTTTTCTGATTAAAAGGGAAAGAAGTTGATGCGATCACTGGGATATTCCTTCATTCAAGTATATGGTGCAGTATAGCATCAATATTTTAGTGAACTTGGATGACGCTGAATTTGCTATACATCAGTCATTTTAGTGGCAAATGATATCAGATCAAAATGCTGGACATTCAGAAACAGACGGAAATGCAGTAAGGTATTAAAATATTTTAGATGAATTGAAAGAAAGGTACTAAAATGCAAATAACTTAAAAATGCACTGAAAAGAGCATTCAATTTCTTTTTGATGAAGTATTCGAAATGTTTTTAATATTTTATTATTCTTATTATTCAGTTTTTATATTTTTATACTTTTATAACGGTTTGAAGAGTTAAATTTATGTTTTTTTCTAATCTAAATATAACAAAGATATTTACGTAGCAAGTTCTATTAAAATATTATGAAAAACAACCGCTGAAAAACAAATGTAAAGTATAATATTGTTATATTAGTCATGTAAAATGTAAGAGTTAAATAACTTATTATTCATGAAACATGTATAATATATAATGTAAATTATCTATATGCTTATAAAAATTTTCAGAAAGATTATATTCGCATTGGATATTTTGTATATTTTGTCAATTTTTATGATCCAAATAAAAATTTTTACTTCTAAATTTTACAAAGCATATTTCAAAAAAATTATTTTATCATAAATGAAACATTTTGCATTTATGTATTATGTAAGGATATTTTGTGTTAATATACTCAAGAACGTAAAAGGTATTTCATTAAAAATGACGTAATTTTTGATATTGTTAGTTTGCAAATTAATATGCATATATTATTTAGCAAATATATTGCAAAAAATTAGTTAATAACTTATGAGTCGTATTATATATTTTTAAAAGAAATCATCATGAACAAAAGCAATTAAGGAAATTGTGATAGTACTTTTTGAATATCACAATATTATTTTTAAACATTTTTAACTATAATAAAAAATATAGTTCTAACCTAAATAAGTGATATTCTAACTTTAAATTTATGTTTATTATGAAATAATTTTTTAAAGTCTCCACTTTGCACATTTTAATTATATCTTACAAAACACAGATAAAAAAATGTTGCATATGACAATCAATTTTATTTGTATAATACTATTTGTATTTATTACTATGTTTTAAAATCAGAATGGTGTGAGACTTGTTATTGCTTAGATTCCTTATAATTTTCTTAAAATTAGAAGATTTAATTCCTCAAATATTTTTTAAAAAATATCACGAACCTTTCTTTATGATTTAATAATATGTAAATATCTATATTTTTCTTAAAAGTTAAATCTAATGAAACATTTATAAATTTTAACTGCATTATTTCTGGGATCAATATTTAATTTAAATATTTGATGTTTAACTTTTATATAGAATGGTTGCCTCTTTACATAAGAATTATTTAAAATAAGAATTCGATTTTCTTTTGTGTTTGATTATTTTTTTTATTCATTTTATATCGATAATAGTTAGAAAGCCTGAAAGTTTTAAAAGTATAATAAATGTACACACATCTGGTCATTCAGTGTTTATGGAAAATTAAATTAAATTATTTATTCTATTACGTGCATTATATTTTACCCATTTTCTCTCATAAAAGTATTTAATTTATGCAGTTTTTTTTTGTCATAACAACTCGGTGCGATTTTGAGTTTTTTCGTTTATTTTTTTAATTTTTTTATCGTATATTGAGTTATGCAAGTTAGTGTTTGTAAAGTAATGTTTTAAAATAGAATAAAATATTATTTATAATGAAATACATTGATTTATTTTAATGCTGAAGAATTTGCTATAAATAATTCTCTGGCAAATTTCTTTCTTAGTGAAAATAATTTTAATTTTAAAAACGTTTCATTTCAACTGACATAACATACCCTTAAAGATAACTGTTGTTAAAAAACATTTTATTGTTTCTTGATTACGGTGTTAATTAAAAAAATAACAAAATCAAAATATTATAATGATATACAACTACAAAAATATTAAATATTAATAACAAACTCAATTAGTTTGTTAATTCCCTATTTACGAAAAAATGTATAAATTATGCTCACTTTACCATTATATTTTACTTTTCATTAGTTTTCTCTAAAACAGGGGACACCAAACTTTCTAACCATAGGGCCATACTGTTTACTCCAGTAAGTACCAAGGGTCAAAACCGTTTTAATTTTTCTGTCATTATCCATAATTTCTAAACTAGTCGTTTCTAGACTAGTTACTTTAGCTTTTAAGTTCCTGAGGGATTTTCAAGATAAAAATATGTTTGATTCAGGATATATACATTCCAAACATCGATATGTATACATATGCCCTGCTCTTTACCCCAACATAACTACCGAAAGTAACCGCGGGACGTCCAGTCTAGTCTACTCTATAAGTATAGTTCAGTCTAGTCTAGTCAGACTAGTCTATAATGTTAGTGGGATTCATTTCAATTATTTATTAGTTGTTATGCTTAGGATAAATTTTCTGCGTATTATGCTGGTCATTAAGCTTTACCTAGCAAGCAAATAAAACCGAGTTAATATCATTCTGTGTTTTTTATCCAAATTAACCAACAATACGCTATTCGCTGTCGCGGGAAGGATTGATGACACTGGCGGGCCGTATTTGGCCCGCGAGCCGTAGTTTGGAGACCCTTGCTCTAAAACATGATATTTTAATAACGATACCGTTTTACGAAGTGTGCTGTATTAATTTAAAGGCTATAATATCGCTGAGCATGTACAAGCGTGGTAGTTGTATATCAGTTGGCATTCATCATCGATGCAGATAATCCATTAAGATTCCGTTTAACGACCGTACTCATTATCCAGGTGAACATATTTCATGGTAATATATCACCAAGTGGGGAAGCTAATGACTTTGATAACTTTCTGGGTTACATTTTTAAGATCGTAGCAAACAGTGCTTCCATTCCATAAACAATGTATGATATTTAAGTTCATAATTTTAAGATGCCTTCAAAATATTTACATTGAAGAAATATTTTATCAATAAATTAAAAACGATAAATATACATGAAAATATATAAACAGACTAAAATAATAATAATAATAAATGTTAATGTTAACTTATTATTTATATAAAAAAGTTTTGCTTGTATAAAAGATAATTAAACAATAAAATTATTTAATTTATAATGTTACTTAATAAGCAATTACTAATTAACCTACTCTGTTGACGTTCAATTGTCCAATAGTAATGTTTTCACATAGCATATAGGAAGTGGCAGGTACGTTACAGTTATGGCTTTCAGATACGATCAGACTCGATATATATATATATATATATATATATATCGAAGCAGGATATATATAGCAGCATATCGAACACAAATTAAATTCTTGGTGAGAAATTTTCCCCGTGCATTGGAAATTTTTATGTGTTCTCAAATTTAATTATTAAAAAAAACATGTAAAAGATTCTATAAGGTTTATTGATGTAATGCTTCATATACAATAATAGCTGCCATATAAAAAGTAGTTTGATATTTAATAAATTCAATTTCAAAACTTTAATTCATATGAAAGAATTACTAATTCATGCAGTTCCGAAAGAAATTATATATTTATTTAGGAAATCGGGCAGTATAAAATATTTCCAATATACGACTAGATTGTATACGATTAGAGTTTTCTCTAAATTTCTTGTTAGATGTTAAAATCATATAGGCGAATGTCTAATGCCAAGAAATATGTTAACCGTCCCACTTTGATATTTTTATACAAATCTAAAGAAAAAGGGTTATCATCCTTAGAAATTATTATCTTACTCACAAATGATATGTATTGAGCTTTGGTGTAAAGGATCTTCATAGAGAACTGATTACAAAGCTTGCCAATATTCTCCGATTGTAATGCCACTAGAGGGAAGGATTTACCATCAAGTGGATTGCAACAATACTGAGGTGAAGACATAACCGTTTTACTGATTGCATTATCCCGTAATGCGGCAGATATCCTAAGGTTCTCAGAATGTAATATGCTCCATTCCTGATCCATTGTTGTCATCATATTGCAAATATCGCTTTACTCCGATAAAGATGTTTTGTAATGATTGATGGCAATATAACAGTTATAACCATCAAACTTCTCTACCAAAATACTATTAAATGGACAATTTAACAAGACATTTATTTGCTGCATCTATATTTTCATGTGCTTACACTATACTTGCCAGTTTTAACCTTCTCTATGAACCTGTATCTGAGAAATATCTAATCCATTCATATAGTCAAATCAAAAACAAAAGATGGTCTTACTGAAAAAAATAAGAAAATACTAAATGAAAGGATGTAGAATATTTTAAAAATATAACTAATAAGTATATATGTATGTATATATATATTCCACTTGATTATATTAACACTAACGCAGAAATAAACATTTTGAAGGATTTTATCTAACACATGCAACTATTGTGCATCAGCATATATTGCATTTGAAATCCCAGTGGATTTTATTTATTTATTTATTTTTCATAAAAACAGTGCTTTGATTATCTATTAGAACACAACGGAAACATAGTTTTGGATTTACAATGTATTTGATGTTAACATTAATTTTCTATTAAATTTGGTGTTTTTTATTAAATTCTTGCCTTTCATTTTGAACTATTCTTTTACAATTATCGTTCTAAAATTAAATTCACTAACTTATTTAAGATAATTTTCACAGACTTCTATTCTTTGTATAAAAAACAACTACTTGTTTAATAAAATACGTTGTTTCATTCATCTATGATTAATTATAATGTTTTCTGTCTAATTCAACAAATGTATGGTATTTCCAAGAATAATCTTATTGATGTTTTCACATTTTCGTGTACGCCAGTTAAAAGTTGAGTTTGAACTAGCCTTGCTTAAAAGTTCGAGTACTTTTAAATGATCCCTTCTCAATTATTTACATGCTGCACGAGTTTCCTTGTCTTTATCATAGTTAAGTTAATCATTTATGTAACTATTCAAACAACATTTGCGTAGACACTGAGTGATGTAGCATTTGACCAATTTCCACTGGGTACATTGTTTTGGGGCAGAAGATCGTGTGTTAATATACCATGTTTCCTTAGTGTAAGTAACTTTTAATCTATTTAATTTTTTTTATATGTAAATCAATTTAAAGTTCAAAAATATTTATGGATCACTGAACAAAATAAAAAGATTCATTTACCAAATCTGGTATAATGTTTCCATCCCATATTAAAGTAGCAGAATATTGCATACAAACCTTTGTAAACGCATTATGACATTTAATGTGATTCTAGGTGATATATCTTTGCATCAACGGAAATGGAAGTTTAATTCTCATGCTTGTTACATTATATATAATAGTCACTCGGAGAATAGGTAGGACAGATATGCAAACATAAAAAAAGTAATATTTTCTGCTGTGTTTATTCAATATCATTTTTAATATATTTTTAAATGAATGATGGACAAATAATTAAAGTTATAATTTTTGTAGATCAAATTTATATGCTAATAATGAAATATGAGGTTCTAGAAGTAATGCCAATGGATATATGGATATTTTAATGATCGTATCTTGTCATCTGGGATTAATTACAGTTCCCCTAGAGGAAAATTTAGAAATTATAATCTCAAAAACTATAATACAGTGAAAATCGAAAACCTAATTAGTTGCAAACATGTGCAGATGTATCGATTTAATACAGAATTATCTTATATATACATACCTACAACTTATTCAGAGATCCTGAAATCCTAGCATAGTTTCGATCACGGTCATATACCTACAACTAATGGTAATATCAATATCTATCGTCTATAAACGATATAAGAAGGATGCAAGTATATTAATAAACTTAATAAATATTTTTTGCAGAAGAAGAATATAATAATTTAACTTAAATAAATTATTATATGTTTGTATTTGAAATCACATGAATTCAAAGTGTCCACTGATTGCAGCATTGTGTTTCTGAACTCGGGACATAGAGTTATGTTAAACGTCTTCTAGTATTTTAAGTGTTATGGATTTTCCTGTGAGGATCATCTGTTCTCCTAGATTGTTGACATTACGGGAGTGCTAGTTATATGCTTGGACTTTTAGGTGATCCTCAAGATGAAAGCCAGCTGTGATCAGGTGACTTCGAAGGTCATTGCACATTACCTCTATAACCGATGATCTTGTACGGAAAATTTTCAAACAAAGCCTTTATATTCGACACCATAATGTAAAAGAATGTAATACACAGAACAAGAATGGAATAAAGGCAAACTATTAAGAAAGTCCGCAATTACAATACCTCTTAATATTATATCTTGCTACGATCTATTTGTAAAGCATTGGTCCTATGTGGAGAATGTTCCAAATTCAGTTCTAAGTAATCCGAGAGAGAGGAACCTTATGATTAAAGGTTTCGTTTTAAACTGTTACCTGTACAATGCCACTAATGGTGTTGTTATAATGACGATGTTATACAGTGGTATTTTACTTTCCTAGCCTACAATTTAGTTATCTTTGTAATTCGAAAACCATGTTATACTAAACTATCGACACGTTATAATTTTATCCTCTATACTATTATTAGGGATGACTTTTTGAATTTATTTTTAAAGTTACGCGTTATAATTTTATTATCTGTTATAATTGACCGCTGGAGACGTTGCGATTACTGTCATGAAAATGCTTTGATACAGATGGGCATTACGTTTACAACATTTGCTTTTTTGCAATAAAACTAAATTTATTTCTTTGTTATTGATATATACCCTTATGACATAAAATTAAAAATGTTTCAAAATTCCTATCAAAACATGATGATATATATTTATAAGATTATCTATTCTCCATAATCCTATTGTATTTTGATTCAGGTGTTCGTTTAATACTTCAACAATTTATTAAAACTATCCTTTTATCATATCTTTCACATTTAATTTTCTATCCTATAATTTGGTTTTGTATATAGAGAATCATGCTGCACTAAACTATTGAAGTTCTAAACATTCTGAAAATAATCTTTTTAATTTAAAAGTAAATTTTTTCAGTTTATCTCATGGGACTTTTATTTTTGAGATGAGTACTATTACCTGTTTGTATAGATTTGGCATTCACATATGTAGACATATTTTTAAAAGTAAAGTACATCAGGACATATTAATTAAAAATACATTTTTTATTATCTTTAGATAAATGTTATTGACTCGGAAAATAAACAGCTAATTTATGAATTGTAAATAATATAACAAATAATCTTTTGGTTTTTAATACCATTTACGATTCAAGCATAAATTAAAAAGTAAAAAGAAAAAGAAACTGCTGTAGCAAAATTTTAATTTTAATTATCAGAATAAATTATTTAACTGTAAATAATACAATCTTCTTCTACAACAACAAAATTAGTCTTTTAAATCAACCACGTTAACTATTTATTGATAACAAAAGAGTAACTAATCTTTATGGCGTATATGCACATCAACAAAAATCAACACGGCTTGTTATTTTGAGAATAAACAACTTCAGATTTATCGAAAACAAATATTCCCCACAGAAATATTGCAGAAGAAAAATATTTATTTTTAGTTTAATCCAGATAACATGTCTCACATTTCATAGCTGACATTTATTGTCATTGGTAAAGAAGATTATTTTGCCATGCAATAATTGACAATAGATTTTTTTTGCTATTGTACAACTTATCGTGCTCGATTCTCTTATACTTGATACGTCGCTGCCTGCCATTATCAGATGCAAAAATGTCGCGTTTGATCTCGAGTTTACAGAAATAATGTCAACTGATGCAAAAACATTGTTGCTGACATTAATTTAGTTGTTTTTGTGCAGACAATAATGTTTGAAGAGGGGGAGGAACCTCGAAAAGGATCGGTTTGCATTAATTGTTTGCTTGACTTGCCGTTTATCTAATTCAATGGTGCGCATAGAATTTCTTAACTATTTTAATGTTATTAAATTCTTAACTATTATGTTATTCTTAACATATTTATGTAAGTATAATAATAATTAGGAAACAAGTAATCAATATTTTTATGTAAAAACTTTATTTGCATTGTAAAATATTTGTTTTGTTCGTCAAACAAAATATATTAAAAATTGTTGCCTTTTATTATAATAAGTTATTCCTTTAAATTTTTGGGACTTAGTTAATTGTACTAAAATGATAAGTTCATAATATTTTTTGTTTTTGTTACATATAAATTTATGAATTTTTCAAGTATTTTGAAATATACATTTATTATTTTTTTGTGGCATATCGATGGCCCTTATGTCCTACAAATTTATGCTACATATCCTACCGACGGTTATTGAAGAGAAAACAGTGTCTTGCATGAATAGAGTTAATGCCTGCATTTGCGTACCTTATGGCAGGCTTTCCATTTATCTATTGACGCGAGACTCTTTTACATATAAAGTATATATACCGAATTTTCGGAAAGCATTGATTGTAAGTAACTGTATCCTGCTTAACTGCAGTCAGAGATTTAATTTCATATAATTTAACAAACGTAAAAAATCGAAAATTGAAAATAAAATAACTCTTATTTTCAAAATTAAAATTTTGCATCATAATATTCAGGATAATATGTATTGTATTTATAGTCAATATTTGTATCTGAAGAGTGAGAGGAATCTCAAAGGATCGGTGCACGAAACAATTCATTCATTGTTTGTTTGACTTGCTGTTTATTTAATTCAATGATGAAGCATAGAAATTGTGAACTGCTTTGAAATATGTAAGCATAATTATAATTACGAAAAATATTATCATTATTTTATGGAAAAATTTTATTTGCATTGTAAAATATTTGTTATGTTCTTCAAATGAAATGCATTAAAATTGATGCATTTGATTACAATAACATTTTTCTTTAAATTTTTGACACTTACTTAATTGTGCTAAATATGATAAATTCATGACATTTTGTGTTTGTATTGTATGTAAATGTATGAATCTTTCAGGTACTTTGAATTAATTAAAAAAATACTTTTGAATTTATTTTTTTTTTAATTTTAAAAATTTAAATTCTTGCTATTTGCATTGTAAAATAGTTGTTATATTCGTCAAACAAAATGCATTAAAAATTGATTCATTTCATTATAAAAGATTTTTCTTAAAATTTTTTAGATTAAGTTAATTGTGTTAAAAATGATAAATTCATAATATTTTGTGTTTGTATTACATGTAAATTTAGAAATTTTCATGTATTTTTAAATAGACATTTAGCATTTTTTGTGGCATATCAATGGGCCTTATGTCCTACATATTTATGCCACAAATACCCTACTGATGGGTGTTCAAGAAAAAACAGTGCTTTGCAAGAGTACTTTTAACAGTTGATGCCTGCATTTGTGTAACATATGACATACCTTCCATTTGACATTTGACTACTAATGAGAAACGCTTTTACCTACAAAGTCTATATGCCGAGTATTCGGAAAGCTTTGATTGTAAGTATCTGTATAAGGATAATTGTATACTTAGATTGATTATAAGTAGCTGTATCCTTACATTGATTGTAAGTAGCTGCATAATGTAATTGTATCCTTACATTGATTGTAAGTAACTGTATTCTGTAATTGTATACTTACATTGATTTTAAGTAATTGTTCATAACTGAAAACTTAAATGAAGGTGGAAATTTAATTTTATATCATAACTATATACTGTATCATAGATTAAAAAATAAAAATAATAACTCTTACTATGAAAATAAAAATTAAGCACCATAATATTCAGAATAATTTATTTTCATCGTGTAAATATTACTGATACAAATAAACTGAATAAATTTATACAGATGTTTTGACTGTGAAAAGGATTCGTAAGGCTTACGCCCCCGTACCACATTACTAAATGGAAAATGTCGTGCAAACTAAACATTTCTTTTTTATTTTTAAACTTTATAGACTGTGACTTTTTCAGCTTAATAATGCTCTAGCAATAATGAATAGCCAAGTTTTTATATTCAAATCGATTCACGATTCTCACATGCTACAAAAAATAGTTTTGAGATTAAATTTAAATGGAACATTCGTAGTTTTATTTTTAAAATAAGTCTAGCCTGTCTAAGTAAATAGTCTGTTTTTAAAAGTTTATGTACAAAATTTAATTTTTAACCAAATGTCCTCTTAGTGTCCTGGTAAAAAATATTTTCAATTAACTTGTGAGTTAGTGATAAATTCATTGATGTGAATAAAATTATCTTTCAGATGTTCAGATCGTATTAGGAATTACGCATCAATAATTACTTTTAATTTTGAAATAATTAGCAGTAATTAAACATGTTCTCCTTACATAGTTGTTTTTGAGTTTTTAATACATTTAAAGCGATTTAAATTGAAAATTTTTAATTTTGAAAACCTTTGTTCTAAAATGTAATATCATCTATTCTTTCGCTAAATTATTAATCCGAAAATGAATAGATTAAATTTAAAGATAATCAGTTTGAATAATTTTTTTTCTTAATGAAAAAAAAAATATTTTATTCTTTTTTAAAATAAGGATCACATATAACCAATTATATAGAGTATATTTGAATTTAACACGCACTAATAGAAATTGCAGTATAATAACTCTGATTATTTTTTAAAAAAATGTACGAATATTTTCATAAAAAGAAAACAACTTTACGAATTCATTTTAAGAAAGTAAATGAAAAAGTAAATTTGTATCATTAGCTTTAATATTCAAACCGTGATGAAGTGTTACAGTTGGACAGTTAAAAATTAAATCCTCTAATGGCTACCCTTACAGAACACACCCTTATTGAGGCCACCCTTTCAGAAACGAGGTATTTCTACTGCGAGTTTTGTAAAGAACTTCAATGTTGATACTCAGGCTGTCTTGTGAGTGGTCTGTTACAGTTTTTCTTGTACAATACGTAAATATGACGAGCAATAAGGCAGATTATTGCTCTGAAAGTCCTTCAGGAAGCAATGTACTTATCAAACGTAATCGGTGGGCTGATGGAGGAATACATCAGTGAAATACAAGGTCCACTAATGTTAAGCAACATCAAAACATTCCTTTAACAGAAGTATACGTAAGATTATCTCAAATTATTTTAACTCACAATCATGCATATGGAGTGGGATTTAATATTCCAGCTACGCGAATTAAGACCTACTTAAAATATGTAATGAAACGTAATCTGTAGCATACATTATCCATTGGACATTCACATTATGTAGATTGTGAGTAACTCTGTAATATATTCTGGCAAGCGCAATGATTCTGTTACCTTAAAACACAGTCATAATATTTTTTTTAAATATGTTGGAAGGGAATTTATGACATTTCTATTTCCATTTTATCCATCCAAATTGAATTTCAAATATATAAAAATATTCTTATATATATTCTTTTTCAATGTTTTTCTATTGGATAATCAATTTTCCTAACTTGTTTATTTTCTCAGTTTATGCATTTTTAATATAGCAATATCAAATATAGAATTCATTCTTTCGATATATTTTACTTTATTCAGGAAATAATACAGAGTTATAAATTGTTTTCCAACAATTTTATGGAATATTTTAGATTCTATAAATATGGCAATACAAATATAAGATTTTTTTTATAAAAAGATTGATTTCTTACTCTACGGTTAGGCAAATGAATTTTTTAAATATTTTAGAAAATTTTGTAGTTTTATGCTATTTTTCTGAAAAATAGCAATATTGTTGCTTGTAATATAAGGAATGGGGAAAGTATTTCTACAATAAAGTCAAATCAATATGAAGTTTAATCAAAATTTTGAAGTTATTTCTACAGTCATCAGCACGTATTAGGTAAGTGTAGAAATAAAGGTCAGATCATGTAAACATACCCTACCACTGAGAAAAATGCAGCAAAAATAATTCAGCAAACTGTTATAAAACTGTTGGCAATTGAAAGTGTAAACGTCTTGTAATTTATAGTAAAAGGAAGTCACTGTTACAATAGCAAATATATTAGTAAATCAAAAATAAAGAATTTAAACAGTTCAAATGGTATAACATCTGCGAAAGACACACCTCATCCTGATTAGAATCATATACTTCGTAATAACAGAAAATGAAGTGCTAAAATTGAAAAATCCCCGAGTAATAAAGGATGACATAGTTATAAATATAGATTATGATTGGATGGAAAGGTACACATAGTGATGCATGATTTGTTATACAACTCTCCAAAATAGTTTTTTTTCAGTCAATTTGCAGGTGTTGCAGTGCTTGTTTTGAGCTTAAGAGAGAATTTGTAGAAAATGATGCTCCCGAATTTCTCATTTGCACAGTAAATTATTTCTAGATAAATATTTACTAGTTTTCATTTGATAGAATCTATTATTCCAGGCATTAATTATTAATAAATTAATCTTACTGTATTTAAATAATTACCACTGTGTTTATCAAAATCATCAGAACGTTGAGAATACCTATTGTAATATTAAAAATATGTTTACATAAAATTATTAGCTATTTAAAATTTTAATGCATACTCATTTAAAATATTTATTTTTAAAAATCACCATATGTAATTTTGACAATAATTTTTTTAATATCTATAAAATTCTCACATTCACAGAAAACTATTGATTGTTTAAATTGTGTAAAATTTTAGTGCATACTCATTTGTAATAATTATTTTTACAGTTTACATACTGTAAACAAGGCTCATAGACTGGCTCCAGGCGAACAATATATCTAAATAATATTTATTCAAGATATTTGATTGAGTCTTTAATATATTCAGTAATAATTAAGTTTATTTCATTTGTTTTATTGAATTGGATGTCACTCACAAAATATAATTAATTACTTAAAAATTCATTACATGATCCTCATTGATTACAACTCTTACATTCAAAAGTATTCTTACGTATTATATTGTATTCAAGTAAATATTTCTCCAATTTAATATATCAGTGTTATAAATACAAATATAAATATTAAATACGCAATGCATATAGAATTATGATCCAGTGTTGATGTAATATGCATTAAAATGAGAATTAACTTATCAAAAATTAACGAACGAAATTTTAGTTTTATTCATAATCCAACAGAACATTCTAAACTCAATTTGTCGACCAATGGGAGCATCTCCACACTTGAGAATCCAACTTGTGTTTCGTAATTACTCTTCCCAAAACGTGCAAATCTTCCTATCTTTTAGTCTAATGGGATAAGAACATCATTTCAGCATTGAATTAGGTATTTATGCTCCCTCCTATTGCAATTTCAAAGCTGTAATCCATTTCGCTAAACTGCTTACAGCCACGGAGTTTTAAATATTCATGCATGTGAAAATAATACGCTAACGAGGTTTGTGAATGCTCGTTTCTGGAGCTCTAACAAATGCAATTATGGGCCGCATTTATTAGCAAGATTATCTTAAGTAACAGCGCTCATGTCTTTTTTGGAGTGAAATGATTTTCATGTAGTAAATGGCAGTGATGTGTAAAATGTAATCGTTTTTTAAACACTGATTTATTATGAGCGGAATATTTAATGCAGTTTATAAAATCTTATTTCAGTGGCGAATCAGAGTCATTCAAAAATTTAATGCATGTCCTTTTACAACGAATTATTCTAATTTACGCATCACAAATTTAAGATTAACAAAGTTGATTGTTTGAATTTTAGTCACTGGTATTAAAAATTCTTGGACAGAGTGAGGCTTTGGCAATTCTCAAACTAGAGAATACAAATTTGAAACCCAACATGTGAAAAAGAAATAGAAAATTTCAATGTTTATATCCAATTCCGTGGGGAACAATCTGTAAAGTCTTATTGATTTAATACCTCATGTAAAGGAATAGAGGATAGGAATGGTCTAGTGGCTTTGTCTCTGGCTTTTGGTTCCACAGATATCGGGTTCCTGGCGGTGCCATGAATGTTTACAGTGGTTTAGGATCCACTTTAAGAAGTAGGTCTCGGTTTCATATGATCGTAGAGATAGACTGTTTTATGTCTTTAAGCCAAGAGCAAAGAAGTGTTAGGAGGGCATGCAGTGGAAAAAAATAATAATGCTAAATTACTTTTTAACCGAAAACTGAAAAGAAAATGAGAAGTCATATAAAATGTAAAGAAATACTTTTTTCCGAAACTCTTCTCTTTTTTTTATAGCATTTGTTAATTTATTGATGGTTTCGTATTGTTTTTTTTTCTTCTTCTTCTTTTTGAACACAAGAGTAAAGTATCACTGAAAACAGTGATCCTTTATTTCTCATATTAATAGTTTCTTGCAGTAGTTTTTTTCAGTAGTACTTGAAATTTTTTTGTTCTAATAAAGCAGTCAAACACTGAAACAATTATTTTTGATGCCTTAAGGCAAGTGCTGGACAGACATTACTCTCTTAGCACTAACCAGGAGGAGCGAGTAGCTTGAAGATAAGCAACGGATGCGGCGTAACAACCCCCCCGCAACGATCTACGGCCATATTAGACCGGGACCTACGGTTTAAATTGAATTCCGAATCTCTATGAACATCCATGGCACCGTCGGAATTCGAACTCGAAACCTGTGGTATCGAGCGCCATAGCGCTAGCCATTCGACCAGCAGGCCCTTACTAGATTGAACCACCACGTTAATGCTTACTACCGGCGGACGTTGCCATTGAGCCACGCGTCAGGCTTCAAAATGATTTTAAACTTTAAAGATTCATGATTGAACGTAAAGTAGGTTAAGTATGGTGTCATCAAAATATACGTCAAATATTTGTGCATATTTATTTCTTTTACGATATGAAATATTCCTCTCTTGTGATTCAATATCACAAACAACACATAGATTTTTCATTCATGGCCATTTAATAAATATACATACCCTGTCTCCCTATTATATTAAATAAGTGTAAAGAAAATTTGATGATCGAACGAAGCTCGTTTAGTAAAGGTTTATTTATGCCAGAAATCAATTCTGTAAACAAACACACTCGCATCATTTATATACTTGATAAGCTCCAATGAAATTCCCCCCTCTATCTGTAGAGCTCGCCTAACCCGTTGATTAATAACGCGGGGCCCAGGGCCGTTTGACAGTGCGCGCATACGATAATACCTCCAAGAGGAAAAAGGAGGGCCCTTTTTTTATTTTTGGTGCATCCCTTCTTTGTGTCGTAATAGACGGTGAACAATTCATCAATAGTCTTGAAAGAAAAAGTCCCATTTTACCCGGGGGATAATCTTTTCATAGGATGATAGACTGTTTTATGTCTTTAAGCCAAGAACGGAGTGGTGTAAAAGAAGTGTTAGGGTGGCCACGCAGTGGAAAAAAATAATAAAGCAGAATTACTTTTGATCCGAAAACTGAAAAGAAAATGAGAAGTCATATAAAATGGAAAGAAATACTTCTTTTTCCAAAACTCTTCCACTTTTTTTGTAAGTATTTGTTAATTTATTGTTGGTTTCGTATTGTTTTTTTTATTCTTTTTGTCAGTGATACTTTATTTTTATGATTTATTGCATTTTATAATTTCTTGAAGTAGTTTTTATTCAGTAGTGGTTGAAATAACAATGTGTATAAGTAAAGAGACAATTTAGTAAAAATACGCAGATTTTTTATTAATTTTTAATAATTAAAAAAATATTAGCGTGGCTTTCATTCTTCACGTTGTAAATATTATGTATCAATCAACAAACAGAAAAATTCTACAGTTTTATTTTGTTGAATAAGGGACCTGATGGCTGAGTAGCTTGCGCTCTGGCGCTCGGTACCACAGGTATCGTTTTCAAATCCCGGCGTTGCCCGTGGGTGTTTGTAGTGGTTCGGAATCTACTTCAAGCCGTAGGTCCCGGTCCTAACAGGAGCGTAGAGCATTGCGGGGGCAATTGTTACTCTGAGTCCGTTGCTTATCTTCAAGTTACACGCATTCCCTGGGTAGTGCAAAGTGAGTAACATCGGTGCAGCCCTTATGGCATAAAAAGCTCACGGTCTGTTTGCCAGCTGCATTAGGGAAAAAAAATATTTTGTTCAACTTGGGTGTGAAGGTGTCCCTTTTTTCACTTACGTATGCTACGAACGATATATCTGCGAAGGATGACGGAAGGGCTTTGCTTTTCGTAGAAGATTTTAGGGTTAACTACACCACATTTGAGTATTGCCCATACGAAAACTTTTAACATGCAGACCGGCTATCAACCATACGTTCTTTAAAATAATTTTTTTCTAATACATTTGGCAAATGCTTAGACAGTTTTCTTTATGCCATAAACAAGGGCAGCACCAAAGTTACTCATTTAGCACTATCCAGGGGTCACGTGCAGCTTAAAGACATGCTACGAATGTAAGTAAAAGCTCTACGGGCATGTTAGACCTATTACTACTACTACTACACCACAGCACATCACTTTCCCTAGAGCAAAGTTCACCTTTGCAGTTTAGGAATGATGTCGGTGAGAAGAAGTCTGATTGGGTTTTGTGACACTCAACTGTCATATGAGATATGGATCTACTTTTTAAAGCGGATTCCGACCACTACAAACATTCATGACACCACCGGTACTCAAACACGAAACCTGTTTTACCGAGCGTCAGAACGCTAGTCACTCTCCCATCAGGCCCTGACTCTTTAAACCCGTTGTCAAAATTCCACTGGGTCTCCTTATCTCTGAAACAGTGAATGCAACAGATATCACATCAGCGAATTCAAATCACAGTTATCCTGCATGCTAGAAGCACTTATTATCATTGGAGCTGGACAATTATTTTTACTAGATCCGGGAAACTATTACATTGCAAAATGGTTTCATAGAGTTGAAACTGTATTAACTGATATCATTCCAAGTATTAAAGAAAATGCATGCAAGTATAAATTAGTTTCACAATCTAAGTGTTAATAATGATATGATTTTGTAAGCTTTTATTGTCAGCAAATGAAATTTACAGTAGGGAAATTTAATTTAGGAAATTACATAATTATTATTTTAATTAAAAACTGATTTTTTTTACTCTGTTCGCAACCCTATATAAAATTCAAGATTAATATGTATGTTGAATCGCCATCCTATATTTTGCTCTGAAAAAGGCCTATATGCCAGATGGCACTCACTTCTAGGTATTATTTGAAATTCCTGTGGTACAGTAAAACGTCATGCATCAGTCAGTTTAGTGTGAATTTGTTTCCATATTCGCCTTTATAAATGATAGAAAATCAAATCTAAGTACCTGATATTTGTAAAAAAAGTATTTTAGCATATCTTGATCTTCATATATGATGTTCTGAATAAATCTAAATCAAATTAATATTTTGAAAAATTTGTATTGAGCAACTTGCTATAAATATTAGTAAACAAACTCTTAAAATTACTAAAGCTTATAATTATTTTAGAGTAATTATTCTCCGTAAAACAATTAGAATTAACAATAAAAAAATAATAAATACAATTTGCAAAATTTATGTTGAATATATAAAATATAATATAATTTAATCATTAACACAGCTCATTGAATTCATGCAACATAATTATAATTATTTACAATCTACCAAATAATAAAGTGGATTAATGCTAATTTTAGGACTGTGTACATGTGTTTTCTAATATATAGTAGATCACATGCATTTTTTGAAGCTCATATGATGTTATTAGTAAAATCGAAACGATATATGTATACATATAAAGAACTTAAGATTTTCAATTCATATCTTTTACGATAAAATATTCAATTAATTTCAAAATAATCAATTTCCTGTTTTGAATTTGACGTATATTTTTAATTACAAATAAGTAATAATGAAAGCAATTTTTCTTCAACTAGGAACTACTTTATGAAATAATCATTATTTTAAACAATATTTCGCATTTTTTTAAACACAAATTTTCTTTGTACATATTTTTTTACTAATGTATTATAAATAAAAAAAAATATATAATAGAATTTTCAATAGAAATCACAACTAATAAACGTGCATTATGATTTTTATAAACAAACTTTAAAGATAGAACAAATGAATAAAAAAACTATTGTTAAGCATTCTATGATCACAGGAGTTAAAGCACGAATATAAGAAATGCATAGAAACAAACAGAGAAACAAGAACATGTTACAAAGAGTAAAATTGACATACCCAGTTAGCGTTATAATACATTGTTGAAATTTTCCATTGCTGTTGTTGTAGTATATAGGAAATCTTCTTTATTGTCGAAAAATATTTGTGATTGGGGATTCATCGTGTTCCATTTACGTGTGACACAAATTGTCCACCAATTAGTGATGAAGGCAGGATATTGCTTTCTGGAAGAGCTTTTAGGGGTAATTTGCTGCATTTAAGAGAAAAACTATAAAAATCCTACAAAGAAGCCTTACTGTCGATGCGAGACATTTTTCCATGCTATCACAATTGCCATCTAGTCTCCTTATTTCTTAGAGTAGTGACTGAAGTGGATGTTTCCAGCAGATTGGAATCTGAGTCACCCAGCATGGTAGCTAATGTTACGAATTGTTTAGACATCGGGCACTGTTGTGTTATCAGATATTTTTTGATCAAGGCCTACTCATGAAATGAGGATTTTCACAAATAAAGAACAGTCTTAAATTCCTTTATTATAAGACATTAAGATGACAAAAATCTAGTGACGTTAGTGACCTTTTTAATTAGTCCTCTTTCCGAAATCGGTTTACCAGTTTATTCATTAAACCATAGACAATTACAATTAGTAACCGTAAGTAACTTTGAATAGGTTTGTAACAGAATAAATAAGTTCACTGTTACAATAAAGGGAAACTAATAGAAGAATTGATAGAAAGTCTTTCACAATAATGTTTGTGCTTTATTATTTAAAAAACTCGTTATACATCATAGATGGAACTTCAATAATTACAAATATGATATTTCCATAATACATAAATGAGTACAAACATACAAATGTATATGGTTTTTTTTCCAAGTATTATATTTTTTTCAAGTATGCCATTTATGCAATATGCATCATAAATATTCAGTCATTATATGTAATCCCTTATGAGTATGCCTTATAAATAATACCCTGTTTATACGAAAATATATTAAAATTTATCGTTTCACAAATAATAATATGATTAACAATTGCATTTAATGGGTGCATTTACAATGAGTAAAATTTTGCAATTTTTCAATTTTATAGCAGTTGAAAAGCTATAATAGTTATAGATATGCATGATCTTAGCTTAGGTGTCAAACAATGACATATTTCCGAAATTACTGGGAAAGCCTATCTTTTAAAATAATATGCATTTTAAGTGAATCTTTTCTAACATAACAAATTTAATAATAAGCAAACCTTCTAAGAATGTATTTAGTCATGGGGTCAGAATCAAGTTACAAGTCACACGTACGTGACTAGTTACTGATTGAGGCTTACTATCTTTCAACTGAAAATGGAAAAGTAATTTTTCAGAAAGCATTCATAGGAGGCCCATCCACTTTTCTCGCCGTCTCTCTAATTTCCATACTTCAGCAATTTTTCGGTAGCTATCTGTTTTTTAAATCCACCAAATTTTTCTTACACGACCAACTAATTTCTACAAGTACTTAATCATGTCAGGCGGAAACACGTCTCCAATTAAGGAACAAACCTGGAAGTGGTTAGTGTCTGCGATGCTCAGTTATTAAGGCACCCTCTTTTCCTATGGGGTTCCTTCTTTTTTTTATATGTCAATTCTTATTTTTGCATTTCAACTCATATTTTTATATTTCATACTCCTATCTGACATTTGGGATAGAGTGTGCGTTCTAAAGAACTCTTTTCTGGCCATCCAACCGAAAGGATAGCGTAAAGAGTACTTTAGAATATTTGGATCTTCAAATACTACCATCAATGTTCGCATGTGTGGATGTTTCGTTTGAAATAAAAACCCTCTTAAATGATAACAATGGGTTGCCTAGAGCTGGAGTTTCTCTATTGAAAACTCTTGAATATTTTAAAAGTTTATTTTTTTTAAAGTAATGACATTTAATTAATTAATTCTGAATAATTATTTATTTCATCACAGCGGAGAATTATATTGGTGGCATTAGTTTTCTCAAACCTAGAGTGTTTAGTTTGAAACTCATCAAGTCCATGTTGAAAGTTTCTTGCATATTTTGGGAATGGGTGCATTAATTTAGTAGGCTGGAATGTAGATTTCTTAATTGAATTCTTAATTAATTGATTTCTTAATTTTTAAATTAGGACTGCGATTTTGTTTCTAAGTATTATAATTAGTGTTATTTATGCAATATACATTATAGATATTCAGAAATTATAAATAATCACTTAAGCATTATAAATAATATCCCGTATAAAGAAAAATATATTAAATTTCTTCATTTCACAAATATTAATGGAATTTTATTAATGTATTTAAAATGAGTATAAAGTTACATTTTTTCAATTTTATAGCACTTGGAAGGCTTTAGTAGTTATGGACATGCATGATCTTAGCTTAAGTGTCAAACAGTGACATAATTCTCGAAATTATTGGAAAAGCCTTCGTTTAAAAACATTATGTAATTTTAAGTGACGCTTTTCTAAAATATTTAATAATAAGCAAACCTTGTGCAAAAGTATTTAGTCATGTAGTCGGAATCAAGTTACAAGTCACACGTACGTGACTAGTTAGTGATTAAAGCTAACTCTCTTACAACTGGAAATCGAAAAGTAATTTTTCCATAAAGCATTCACAGAAGGCTCATCCACTTTTCTCGCCGTCCCTCTAATTTCCATACTTCAGCAATTTTTCGGCAGCTCTGCGTTTTTTTTTATTCCAACAAATTTTTCTTACACGACCAACTAATTTCTAAAAGTACTTCCTCATGTCAGGCGGAAACACGTCTCCAATTAAGGAACAAACCTGGAAGTGGATAGTGTCTGCGATGCTCAGTTATTAAGGCACCCTCTATTCCTACGGCGTGTCTTCTTTTTTTACGTTTCAATTCTTATTTTTGTATTTCAACTCTTATTTTTATATTTCAACTCCTATCTGACATTCGTGATAGAGTGTGCGTTCTAAAGAACTCTTTTCTGGCCATCCAACCGAACGGATAGCATAAAGTGTACTTTAGAATATTTTGTTCTTCAAATACTACCATCGATGTTTGCATGTGTGGATGTTTCGTTTGGAAAAAAACCCCTCTTAAACGATAAAAATGGGTTGTATAGAGTTGGATTTGCTCTATTGAAAACTCTTGAATATTTTAAAAGGGCACTTTTTAAAGTAATATAATTTAATTAATTATTCTATGGATAATTATATATTTCATCACAACAGAATTATCCTGGTGACATTAGTTTTTTCGAAACAAGTATATTTAGTTATATACTCATTAAGTCCATGTTGAAAGTACCTTGTATGCGTTGGGAATGGGTACATTAAATAAGTAGGCATAGTATTATGTACACAACATAAACATATATAAAATGAAAATCATACAGAAATATGTTCAAGGTATGGCATGACAGTCAGATATATTTTGACAGCGTTCAGTCTATGGAAAAAGAAATAGAAGAATGAATATCGAGAATTCAATTTATGGATGATTTCTTCTGTAAAGTCTGTTAAATTGATTATTTTCTGTCTGGTGTATCAGTTGTAAGTTATATGTCTGTGTCCTGGAACACAAATTTGTTTAGTCTTTCCTGATGTCATGATTCTGTTGAAGGGCAAGTCACTATGTATCGGAAAGTACTCCAGTTTGTTCATATGAGCAGAACTTTTAAAAGATTATATGTTGAAGATAGATAATATCAGTTGCAAACAATTCTATCAATAGAAAAATTTTATGATTTTCGTAGGCTTTAGGTATGATTACGAAACATTTTCTCTTTATTACCATACTAGATGAGACTTTTTGGAAAAAAGAAAAAACTACACTTGAATTATTAATTTAAAATTATAATTTAATACTTCGTTACTATTTCAAAACAGTAAGAATTATGGCTTTTTAATGTCTTATCATATCAGGTATGACTTGGGGATGATGAAAGAAAATCGGATTAAAAATCATTTCGATACATACATTTATATTTACGAAAATAAATTTGTTTCAAGGAGAACAAAAATTTTATTCCTGCTAAGTCAATATTTATGCAGAAGACAATATTGATACGGAAGACAGTATTTACACAGAGAAAATATTTATGCAGACTTCTTATACCGAATATATTTAGAAGGGAGTAATTGATTTAATATCAAGATTATAAAATATAATAAGATTTCTTTGAAATAACGGTCTTTTTTTTTTCTATTTGAAAAATGCATTTATCTTAGCCAAGTTAATGCAGGTGATTATACCATAGCTTTTAAGCTGGATAGTTTTTCTTTTCGGTTTAAAAGGGAAAGAAGTTGATGCGATCTCTGGGATACTCACATCAATATTTTAGTGAACTTGGATAACGCTGAATTTGCTATATATCAGTCATTTAGTGGCTAATGATATCAGATCAAAATGTTCGACATTCAGAAACAAACGGAAATGCAATAAGGTCATAAAATATTTTTGATGCAATGAAAGAAAGACACTAAAATGCAAAGAACTTAAAAATGCACTGAAAAGTTCGAAATGTTTTCTTAAATTATATTACTCTTATTCAGTTTTTATATTTTTATAGTTTTATAACTGTTTGAAGAGTTATATTTATGTTTTTTTTCTAATCTAAATATAACAAAGATATTTAATGTAGCAAGTTCAATTAAAATATTATGAAAAACAAGGGCTGAAAAACAAATGTAATGTATAATATTTTTTATATTAATCATGTAAAATGTAAGAGTTAAATAACTAATTATTCATGAGACATGTATAATATATAATGTAAATTATCTATATGCTTATAAAACTTTTCAGAAAGATTATATTCGCACTGAATATTTTGTCAATTTTTCCGATCCAAACAAAAACTTTTACTTCTAAATTTTATACAGCATTTTTAAAAAAATATATTTTATTATAAATGAAACATTTTGCATTTATGTATTATGCAAGGATATTTTGTGTTAATATACTAAAGAACGTAAAAGTTATTTCATTAAAAATGACGTAATTTTTCATACAGTTTGCAAATTAATATGCATATATTATTTATCAAATATATTGGAAAAATTAGTTATGCATTATAAATAACTTATGAGTCATATTATATATTCTATAAGAAAATTGTGATAATACTTTTTGATTATCACAATATTAGTTTTAAACATTTTAACTATAATAAAAAATATAATTCTAACCTAAATAAGTTATATTCTAACTTTAAATTTATGTTTATTAAGAAATAATTTTTTAAAGTCGCCACTTTGCACACTTTAATTATCCCTTACAAAATATAGATAAAAAAAATCAATTTTAATTATATAATACTTTGCTATAGTATTTTTTGCTACGTTATAAAATCAGAATGATGTGAAACTTGTTATTGCTTGGTTCCATTATATTTTCTTAAAATTAGAAGATTTAATTCCTCAAATATTGTTAAAGTTTATTAAAAAAAAAAACTACCACAAACCTTTCTTTATAATTTAATATGTAAATATATATATTTTTCTGAAAAATTAAACTAATAAAACATTTATAAATTTTAACTGAATTATTTCTGGGATCAATATTTAATCTAAATATTTGATGTTTAACTTTAATATAGAATGGTTGCCTCTTGACATAAGAATTATTTAAAATAAGAATTCGATTTTCTTTTGTGTTTGTTAATTTTTTTATTCATTTTATATCGATAATAGTTAAGACAGCCTGAAAGTTTTAAAAGAATAATAAATGTACATACATCTGGTCATTCAGTGTTCATAGAAAATTAAATTAAACTATTCATTCTATTACGTGCATTATATTTTCCCAATTTCTCTCATAAAAGTATTTAAATTATGCTGTATTTTTATTGTCATAACAATTTGGATTTTAAGGAAGTTTTTTTTTTTTTTTTTTTTTTTTTTTTTAAATATATATATATATATATATATATATATATATATATATATATATATATATATATATATATATATATATACATATATATATATATATATATATATTGAGTTATGCAACGTAGTGTTTATAAAGTAATGTTTTATAATAGAATAAAAAATTATTTATAATGAAATACATTGATTTATTTTAATGCTGAAGTATTTGCTATAAATAATTAATAATTATCTGGCAAATTTCTTTCTTAGTGGAAATAATTTTAATTTTAAGAACGTTTCATTTTAACTGACATAACGTATCCTTAAAGATAACTGTTGTTAAAAAACATTTTATTGTTTCTTGATTTCTATGTTAATTAAAAAATAACAAAATCAAAATATTATAATGACATACAACTACGAAAATATTAAATATTAATAACAAACTCAGTTAGTTTGTTAATTCCATATTTAAGAAAAGAAATAAATAAATGTATAAATTATGCTCACTTTACTATTATATTTTACTCTAAAACATGATATTTTAATAAGTATACCGTTTTACGAAGTGTACTGTATTAATTTAAAGGCTATAATATCGCTGAGCATGTACAAGCGTGGTAGTTGTTTATCAGTTGGTATTCATCATCGATGTAGATAATCCATTAAGATTCCGTTTAACGACCGTCCTCATTATCCAGGTGAACATATTTCATGGTAATGTATCACAAAGTAGGGAAACTAATGACTTTGATAACTTTCTGGGTTACATTTTTAAGATCGTAGCAAACAGTGCTTCCATTCCACAAACAATGTGTGATGATATTTAAGTTTATGATTTTGCGATGTCATGAAAATATTTACATTGAAGAAATATTTTATAAATAAATTCAAAAAGATAAATATACTTGAAAACATATAGACAGAATAAAATAATATAATAATATTCAGTGTTAATGTCAAATTTTTATTTATATAAGAACTTTTGCTTGTATAAAAGATAATTAAACAATAAAGTTATTTAATTTTAAATGTTAATTAATAAACAATTATCAATTAACATACTCTGTTGACGAATTGTCCAATAGTAATCCTTTCAGCTAGTATAAAGGAAGATGGAGGCACGTTATAGTTATTGCTTTCAGATACGATCAGACTCGGTGTATATATGGACGTAGAATATATATATATATATATATATATATATATATATAGCAGCATAGAACGCAAATCCAGTTCTTGGTGAGAAATTTTCCCTATACAATGGAAATTTATCTATGTTCTCAAATTAATTATTTAAAAAAACAGGTAAAGAATCTACAAGGTTTTATTGATGTAATACTTCATATACAGTAATAGCTTCATGCATAATGAAGTTTGGTAAATATTAATATCCATTTCAAAACTTTAATTCATTTAAAATAATTACAAATTCAAGCAGTTCTGAAAGAAACGATATATTTATTTAGGAAACTGGTGAGTATAAAATATTTTCAATATACGACTAGTATTTCGACTAGTTTTTCTCTAGATTTCTTGCCAAATGTTAGAATCATATAGAAGAAGGACAACATATATGTTAGCCTTCACACTTTTATATTTTTATACAAATCTAAGGAAAAGGGGTTTCATCTTTAGAAATTATTTCATAATATCAGATCAAACTCACAAATGATATGTATTGAGCTTTGGTAAATGAACTTAATGGAGACCTGATTACAAAGCCTGCCAATATTCTCCGATTGTAATGCCACTAGAAGGGAGGATTTAACATCAAGTGGATTGCAACAATACTGAGGTGAAGATATAACCCGTTTTCTGATTGCATTATCCTATAATACGCCAGATATCATAAGGCTCTCAGATTGTAATATGTTCCGCTCCTGATCCATTGATGCCATCACAGTGCAAATATCACTTTACTCTGATAATGATGTTTTTGAAATGATTGATGACAATATAACATATAAAACCATATAACCACTCATAAAGATTAATAATCTTGCCTAAACAAGTTAAAAGTAATTAATTTGCTGCGCTAATGTTCTGTATTATCTTGTGCTCTCATCGTGACTGTCAGTATTAATTTTCTCTATGCTACTGTTTCTTCGAAAAATCTAATCCATTCATATAGACAAATCAAAACCAAAAGAAGATTTTACTTAAAAAAGAAGAAAATTAAGAACATACTCAAAGAAAATATATATATAAAGCCATCAACTTCATCTTTAATTCCCTAACAGTGAACAGTGTAGAGAAAGCTTCCAGACCATTCAAGAACTTAAAATCTTTCAGTATCACTTGACTATACTAACACTAACGCTAAAATAGACATTTTGAATTATTTTCTGTAACACATGCTGCTAGAGTGCAATAAAAAAAATTGCATTTAAAATTAGAGCATATTTAAAACATTTTTTTAAAAAAACCTTCTATTGGAGCACAATATTAACAGAGTTTTATATTCACATTTTTTAATATATTAACATGAATTTTTATTTATATTTGGTGGTTTTATTAAATTCTTTCTATTCTTTTAGAACAATCGTTTTAACTTAAATTATCTTCACTGAATTATTTAGGATAATTTTCCCAAGCTTCAATTTTTTTCTATAAAAAACAACTACTTGTGGAATAGAATACGTTGTTTCATTCATCTATGATCAATCATAAAGTTCTCTGTCGAATTTGATATGAATTTTCTCTAATTCAACAAATGTATGGTATTTCCAAGAATAATCTTATTCATGTTTTCACATTTTCTTGTACGTCAGTTGAAAGTTGAGATTGAACTAGCCTTGCTTAAAAATTCGAGTACTTTAAATGATCCCTTCTCAATCATTTACATGCTGCACGAGTTTCCTTGTCTTTGTCATAGTTAAGTTAATCATTTATGCAACTATTCAAACAACATTTGCGTAGACACCGAGTGATGTAACATTCGATCAATTTCCATTAGATGCATAGTTTTGGGCAGAAGATCGTGTGTTAATATACCATGTTTCCTTAGTGTTTTAACTTTTAATGTATTTAATTGTATGGTATGTAAATAAATTTGAAGCTCAAAAGTATTTATGGATCACTGAACAAAATAATAAGATTAATTTACCAAATCTGGTATTTTGTTTCCATCTCATATTAAAGTAACAGATTATAGAATACAAAGCTTTGTAAACGTATTATGACACTTAATGTGGTTCTAGGCTATGTATCATTGCATCAATGGAAATAGAAGTTTCATTCTCATGCTTGTTACATTATATATAATAGTCACTCAGAGAATAAGTAGGACAACCATACAAACATAACGAAAAAAAAATATTTACTGCTGTCTTTATTCATGTCCTTTCAATATATTTTTAAATGAGTTATGCATAAATAATTAAAGTTGTAATTTTTGTACATCAAATTTATATGTTGATAAAGAAAGATGAAATTCTAGAAGTAATGCCTATGGCCGCATGGACATTTTAATGACCGTATGTTGTCATATGGGTTTAATTATAGTTCATCTAGCAGCAAATCTAGGAAATTTTAATCTCAAAAACTATAATACATCGAAAATCGAAAAATTAATTAGTTGCAAACATGTGCAGATTTATCGATTTAATACAGAATTATCTTATGTATACATACATGCAACTTATTCAGAGATCCTGAAATCCTAGTATAGTTTTGATCACTGTCGCACTAACGTCAATAAACGAGTCTGATATAAGAAGCATGCAAGTATATTAATAAACTTATTACGTATTTTTTGCAGAAGAAGAAGATAATAATTTAACGTAAATAAATTATTATATGTTTGTATTTGCAATTGCATGAATTCAAAGTGTCCACTGATTGCAGCATTGTGTTTCTGAACTCGGGACATAGAGTTATGTTGAACGTCTTCTAGCATTTCAAGTGTTATGGATTTTCCTGTGAGGATCATCTCTTCTCCTAGATTGTTGACATTACGCGACTGCTAGTTATATGCTTGGACATTTAGGTGATCCCCAAGATGAAAACCAGCTGTGATCAGGTGACTTCGAAGGTCGTTGCACATTACCTCTATAACCGATGATCTTGTACGGAAAATTTTCAAACAAAACGTTTCGATTCGACATCATAATGTAAAAGGGCATCTTGAGATGTTATTGATATATATCATTACGATATAAATTAAGAATGTTTAAAAATGCCTATCAAAAATGATCATATATATTTATAAGATTATCTATTCTCCAGAATACAATTGTATTTTGATTCAGGCATACGTTTAATATTTCCACAATTTATTAAAACAATCCATTTATCATATCTTTCACATTTAATTTTCTATCCTATAATTTGGTTTTGTATATAAAGAATCATGTTACACTAAACTATTGACGCTCTAAACATTCTGAAAATAATCTTTTTAATTTAAAAATAAAGTAATTTTTTCAGTTTATCTCATGGGACTTTTATTTTTGAGATTACCTGTTTGTATAGATTTGACATTCACACATGTGGACATATTTTTAAACGTAAAGTACATAAGGACATATTAATTAAAAATTCAGTTTTGTTATCTTTAGATAAATGTTATTTACTCGGTAAATAAAAAGCTAATTTATGAATTTTAAATAATATGACAAATAATATTTTGGTTTTTAATAACATTTACGATTCAAGCATAAATTAAAAACTAAAAAAACAAAATAGAAACTGCGATAGCAAAATTTCAATTTTAATTATCAAATAAATTATTTAACTGTAAATAATACAATCTTCTTCAACAACAACATAATTAATTTTTTAAATCAACCACGATATTAACTATTCATTGATAACAAAACTGTAACTAATATTTATGACGCGTATGAATATCAACAAAAAAACAACGTTGTTTGTTATTTTCAGAATAAACAACTTCAGATTTATCGAAAACAAATATTCCCCAAAGAAATATTGCAGAAGAAAAATATTTATTTTTAGTTTAATCGAGATAACATGTCTCACATTTCATAGCTGACGTTTATTGTCATTGGTAAAGAAGATTATTTTGCCATGCAATAATTGACAATAGATTTTTTTTTTGCTATTGTACAACTTATCGTGCTCGATTCTCTTATACTTGATACGTCGCTGCCTGCCATTATCACATGCTAAAATGTTGCGTTTGATCTCGAGTTTATAAAAATAATGTCCTCTGATGCAAAAACATTGTTGCTGGCATTAATTTAGTTGCTTTTGTGCAGACAACATTGTTTGAAGAAGGGGAGGAGCCTCTAAAAGGATCGGGGCACGAAATAACTTCATTTATTGTTTGCTTGACTTGCTGTTTATTTAATTCAATGATGCGCATATACATTCTTAACTGTTTTGAAATATGTAAGCATGATAATAATTAAGAAAAAGATTATCATTATGTTTATACAGAAATTTTATTTGTAATTTAAAATATTTGTTATGTTCGTTAAACGAATTGCATTAAAACTGCTGCATTTGATTATATATATATATATATATATATATATATTTTTAAAGTTTTGAGACTGACTTAATTATGCTAAAAATAGTCATCATATTTTGTGTTGATATTACGTATGAATTTATGAATTTTTATGTATTTTCAAACAGACATTTACTATTTTTTTGTGGTCTATCGATTGGCTTTATGTACTGCATTTGTACAACCTGTGGCAAACCTTCCATTTGGCTATTAACGCGTGACGCCTTTACCTACAAAGACTTTATACCGAATCCCCGAAAAGCATTGATGGTAAGTAATTTAACTGAAGGTAAGGTAAATTTCATTTTATATAATTTAATACTGATAAAAAAATTAAAATAAATAACTCTTACTTTCAAAATAAAAATTTTGTACCATAATATTCAGCGTAATTTATTTGCAGCTTGTAAAGATTTCTGATACTAATAAAACAAATACATTTATACATATACTTTGACTGTGAATGATTTTTAAGGCTTACGCCCACGTACCATTTTAGCAGAATGAAAAATGTTGTGCAAACTAAACATTTTTTTTTTTTTTTAAACTTTATAGACTGCGATTTTTTTCAGCTTATTTTACTCTGGCAATAATGAATAGTCAATTTTTTATATTCAAATCAATTCACTATATCATGCTACAAAAATATTTTTGAGATTAAATTTAAATGGAACATTCGTAGTTTAATTTTTAAAATAATTAAATTTTAAATTCTATGTCCTGTCTAAGTAAATAGTCTGCTTTTAAAAATGTATTTACAAAATTTAATTTTTTACCAAATGCCTTCTTAATGTTCTATTAAAAATATTTTCAATTAACTTGTGAGTTAGTGATAAATTCATTGATGTGAATATAATTATCTTTTAGGGATTCAGATCGTATTAGGAATAAAGCATAAATAATTATTTGTAATTTCGAAACAATTTGCATTAATTAAACATGTTCTCATTATACAGTGCTTTTCGAATTTTTAATTCATCTAAAGTGATTTAAATTGAAAATTTTTAATTTTGAAAACCATTGTTTTAAACTGTTACCCTCATCTATTCTTTCACTGAATTATTAATCTAAGCCCGAAAAGATTAAAATTAAAGAAAATCAGTTTCAACAATTTTTTTTTCTAAATGAAAAGAAAAATATTTTATTCTTTTTTAAAATAAGGATCACATATAACCAATTGTATAGAGTATATTTGAATTTAACAAGCACTAATAGAAATTCCAGTATTCTGACTCTGATTCTTTTTTAAAAAAATGTACGAATATTTACATCAAAAGAAAACAACTTTACGAATTTATTTTAAAAAAGTAAATGAAAAAGTAAATTTGCATCATTAGCTTTAATACTTAAACCGTGATGAAGTGTTACAGTTGGAGAGTTAAAAATTAAATCCTCTAATGGCCACCCTTACAATCACAATTCTTAGAAAAGAGGTATTTCTACGGCGAGTTTTGTAAAGAACTTCAATGTTGATATTCAGGCAGCCTTGCGAGTGGTCTGTTACAGTTTTTCTTGTACAATACGTAAATATGACGAGCAATAAGGCAGATTATTGCTCTGAAAGTCCTTCAGGAAGCAATGTACTTATCAAACGTAATCGGTGGGCTGATGGAGGAATACATCAGTGAAATACAAGGTCCACTAATGTTAAGCAACATCAAAACATTCCTTTAACAGAAGTATACGTAAGATTATCTCAAATTATTGTAACTCACAATCATGCATATGGAGTGGGATTTAATATTCCAGCTACGCGAATTAAGATCTACTTAAAATATGTAATGAAATGTAATCTGTAGCATACATTATCCATTGGACATTCACATTATGTAGATTGTGAGTAACTCTGTAATATATTCTGGCAAGCGCAATGATTCTGTTACCTTAAAACACAGTCATAATAATTTTTTTAAATATGTTGGAAGTGAATTTATGACATTTCTATTTCCATTTTATCCATCCAAATTGAATTTCAAATATATAAAAATATTCTTATATATATTCTTTTTCAATGTTTTTCTATTGGATAATCAATTTTCATAACTTGTTTATTTTCTCAGTTTATTCATTTTTAATACAGCAATATCAAATATAGAATTCATTCTTTCGATATATATTTTACTTTATTCAGGAAATAATACAGAGTTATAAATTGTTTTCCAACAATTTTATGGAATATTTTAGATTCTATAAATATGGCAATACAAATATAAGATTTTTTTTATAAAAAGATTGATTTCTTACTCTACGGCTAGGCAAATGAATTTTTTAAATATTTTAGAAAATTTTGTAGTTTTATGCTATTTTTCTGAAAAATAGCAATATTGTTGCTTGTAATATAAGGAATGGGGAAAGTATTTCTACAATAAAGTCAAATCAATATGAAGTTTAATCAAAATTTTGAAGTTATTTCTACAGTCATCAGCACGTATTAGGTAAGTGTAGAAATAAAGGTCAGATCATGTAAACATACCCAACCACTGAGGAAAATGCACCAAAAATAATTCAGCAAACTGTTATAAAACTGTTGGCAATTGAAAGTGTATACGTCTTTTAATTTATAGTAAAAGGAAGTCACTGTTACAATAGCAAATCTATTAGTAAATCAAAAATAAAGAAATTAAACAGTTCAAATGGTATAACATCTGCGAAAGACACACCTCATCCTGATTAGAATCATATACTTCGTAATAACAGGAAATGAAGTGCTAAAATTGAAAAATCCCCGAGTAATAAAGGATGACATAGTTATAAATATAGATTATGATTGGATGGAAAGGTACACATAGTGATGCATGATTTGTTATACAACTCTCCAAAATAGTTTTTTTTTCAGTACAATTCAGTCAATTTGCAGGTGTTGCAGTGCTTGTTTTGAGCTAGAGAGAGAATTTGTAGAAAAAGGATGCTCTCGAATTTCTCATTTGCACAGTAAATTTTTTCTAGAAATGTATTTACTAGTTTTCATTTGATAGAACCTATTATTCCAGGCATTAATTATAAATAAATTAATTTTACAGTATTTAAATAATAAGCACTGTGTTTATCAAAATCATCACAAGACGCAAAGATGAGAATACCCATTTTAATATTAAAAATATGTTTACATAAAATTATTAACTATTTAAAATTTTAATGCATACTCATTTAAAATAATTATTTTTAAAAATCACCAGGTGTAATTTTGACAATACATTTTTTAATATCTATAAAATTCTGATATTCACAGAAAATTGTTTTAATGTATTAAATTTTAATGCATATTTATTTGAAAGGATTATTTTCACAGTTTACATATAGTAAACAAGGTTCATAAGCTGCCTCCAAGCAAACAGTATACCTAAATAATATTTATTCAACATATTTGACTCAGTCTTTGATATATTCACAAATAATTAAGCTTATTTTAATTGTTTTATTGCATTGGATGTCATTCATAAAATATAATTAATTGCTAAATATTCATTACATGATCATCATTGATTAAAACTCTTACATTCAAAAATATTCTTACGTATTATATTGTATTTAAGTAAATATTTCTCCAATTAAATATATCAGGGTTATCAGTACAAATATAAATATTAAATACACAATGCATATAGAACTCAAATCCGGTGTCGATGCAATATGTATTAAAATGAGAATTAACTTATCAAAAATTAACGAACGAAATTTTAGTTTTATTCATAATCCAACAGAACATTCTAAACTCAATTTGTCGACCAATGGGAGCATCTCCACACTTGAGAATCCAACTTGTGTTTCGTAATTACTCTTCCCAAAACGTGCAAAACTTCCTATCTTTTAGTCTAATGGGATAAGAACATCATTTCAGCATTGAATTAGGTATTTATGCTCCATCCTATTGCAATTTCAAAGCTGTAATCCATTTTGCTAAACTGCTTACAGCCACGGAGTTTTAAATATTCATGCATGTGAAAATAATACGCTAACGAGGTTTGTGAATGCTCGTTTCTGGAGCTCTAACAAATGCAATTATGGGCCGCATTTATTAGCAAGATTATCTTAAGTAACAGCGCTCATGTCTTTTTTGGAGTGAAATGATTTTCATGCAGTAAATGGCAGTGATGTGTAAAATGTAATCGTTTTTTAAACACTGATTTATTATGACCGGAATATTTAATGCAGTTTATAAAATCTTATTTCAGTGGGAAAGCAGAGTCATTCAAAAATTTAATGCATGCCCTTTTACATCAAATTATGCCAAATTTACGCATCAAAAATTTGAGATTAGTAATCAACTGTTGGAGTTTTAGTCACTTGCTTTAAATATTCTTGGATAGAATGAGAGTTTGAAGTTCTCAAACTACAGAATATAGATTTGAAAACCCGCAAGTGAAAACAAATAGAAAACTTCAGTATCTATACATCGTGGGGGCCTGATGGCCGAATGCCTAGCACTCTTGCGTTCGGTACCACAGGTATCGGATTCGAATCCCGGCGGTGCCATGTATGTTTGCAGTGTTTCGAGATCAAATTCAAGCCATAAGTGCCGGTCTCATATGACCGTAGAGCGCACAGAGTCCAATCGGAATTCTCACACACATCATTCCCAAACTGTAAAGAGGAAACTCAGCTCTATGCATTGTGGTGTGGTATAGTAATATCCAATTCCGTGTAGAAATACGATAATTATGTGTGCAGAAATGCTTTCCGACGGGCTCAGGGAGCAGAGGAAAATAATACAAATGGTCTGATGACCAATTGGCTAACACTCTGACCTTTGGAACCACGGGCTTCAGGTTCTAATTATTCGAATCCTGGCGATGGCATGGAGGTTTGTTCGGGGTTCATAATTCACGTTAAACTGTAGGTCCCGATCTAATTAGACCAAAGTGTGCACAAAATGACCATAGAGCCACAAACCAGACCAATTTTTAATAGTTGCTTGATGACCAATTGACTAACGCTCTGGCCTTCATAACCACGGGCTTCAGGTTTGAATCCTGGCGATGGCATGGATGTTTGTTGGTAGTTCGGAATCCACGTTAAACTGTAGGTCTCTGTCGAATTAGCCTAAAATGTGCACATGATAATCGTAGACAAACTAAACCTAAACAACATATTTATTTCTTGGGCTATTCATTCAAAATTGTAGTTGATTGAAGTGTTTGGTGGGTAATAGTCTCTTTATGATTCTCCATTAGAAAATTTGAATTTGTTAAACATTTTCTTGAGAGTGATGGATGATCTTAGTTAACTGAAGAAAGTTTTATAATTACTGTATTTTAATTTTTATTTATTTCGCAAAGAAAATTATATGAATAAATAAAATTATAAATCCATGGTAAAATTTTGCATGCATTAATAATGGTTCAATAAATATGGAGAAATAATTTCATTTCAAAATATTAATATAAACAGTGATGAAAACTTTATAAATATAATGTATAAATACACTATTATAATTCTATATTTTAAATTCTATATTTCGCGTTTTCTTTGCTTGTCATGATCGCCACTAAAAGCTAGCTAACAAGTTTGTTATAAGTATTTTTTTTTCAAAATATATTTATTCTTTTATTTTTCTTCATGAGCATTTTGAATTAGATGTGAAACATTTTGAAAAATAACCTACTTAAAATGTTTTTTATCTGATATAATTTTATGTATTTATTTGAGGAACGAAGCTCTAATGAACTCTTTAAAATATTGTGTTACTTTTAGAGAAAATATTACATTTCAGAAATTGTATCTAATCCTTTCTCTAAATCTAAGACATTATTTATGTTTTTTCAGTTAAATTTGTAGTTTTGATCAACGCCTTCCAATTAATTTTTCAGAATTACTTTGTTTAATACTTATTATACTGAATTACTTATCTACAGATCGCTTTGTTTATACCATATAGTCATTTCAACCAAATTTGCTTAATCCTTTCACATATTTAATAATGGTTTTAGTAATTTAAGTCTTCTTTCAATATTCATAATATCATAATTAATTTTATACAATATTTTAATTCCTTTATTTAAATTGATTTCAATACAACGCGAAAATATTAAAACTTTTATACCTTATGTATGAATAAATAAACTTATTAAATTATCTTTCAATTCAAACGACTCAATTCTTGAGATAAATATGACATTATTTTATTATACATAGATTTTCCTAAGTCCTTAAATAAAATCAAAGTAAAAGAGTATCGCAGAAAACCCAGAATCTAAAACGGTTAGTCTGAAATTGGATTTCATAAGTTTGTACGAAGACCTCTTATAATAAATATTTACATATATTTACATATTTCCATCTAGATGATATTTGATAATAGTTTAAGCTGTAGTAATTATTTGGCATGACATTTAATGATAGTATACTTTGTGTATTCAAAAATCAAGCAGATGTAATAGCTGCGACATTCTCATCTTTAGTGTTATTATTAGTAGATTTCCTTCTGTCCTTAAATCTTGTCAAAATGAAAAATTACCTTCGGAATACTGTGCTGTGGGGAATTTCCACAATAGTCACCAGTTGATAGTCAATCTTCAATAGTTCTGCGTATATCTGTGTGATACAGAATCCACCTGCAATTAAGAGTTATATGCTGCCATCTCTAAAAAAAATATTCAAATACTTTGTCTTTTATGGTATTGGACAAAATGGCGAAAACTGTTGCCACTGCTGTAGTTATTTATTTGTCAGTTTCGATTGATGTCAAAGGAAAGCAATATTTCTTGGCCAGGAGTTGTTTCTCGATTTTCAAGAAAGATTAGAAACTTAATTGATGACTTTCAATTTGAATTATTCATGATGAGAGATGAAACAATTTACAATGGGAGAATTAATGTCTCCGGATTGATGGATCATGTTGGAAGTGTGTTCCATCTATCACAATTACGAAGCTACCGATCAATAGAAGAAGAAAGCGGGAAGTCAGGTTGGTGGACGTGCGAGGCAAGATAAAGGGGTTGTCTGGAACTCCGTAATACGGGGATGATCGTTCTGGGTTATTAGTCATGTAAGCAATTATGCATACTGTTCGCAGACTAATGAGGAAGAGGTAGAAGAAAAGGGTTTCTTAGAATCATTAATATAGCAATGCAGTGTAGTAAATATGATGTGGTACTGAGAGCTGAAAAAAAGGATCCCGTTTCAAATGAATTTTTCTCGGTCAGTGTTTGTATCAAAATAATAAATATGCATACAAATTTTGTTATTTCTTCTTTTTTACTCAGGGGACAGTGTTGTCGATAGGTTATACCACTGTGTCCAAAAAGTAAGACCAGTTATCAATTTAACATTTCCGGGATATATGGAATTTCCATTGTTTTCCGTTTTTAGGTTGCTAGTACTGTCCTTGACATCAGTGTGAAGTTTGACATTAAAATATTCATTAGTGTTTCAGTTACGCTTGGCTTTGTGAGACGCTAAAACTAATTCCGGTGAGGAATTAATTGAGCAAAGAACTTGCCTTCAATTTTGTTTGCGGAAACGTATAGAATGATGCAGAAGGCATTCGGTGAGCATTCCTGTATTGGAAAGGAATGTTTAGAAGTGGTATAAACAGTTCAAAGAAGGTAAAGAACGCGTTGAAGACAGCCTTCGGGTCGACCATCAATCTCAACCGACGAAGCTCACGTGCAAAAAAGTAAAGATTCGGTGCTTGCAAACAGTCAATTTACAATTAGAGACCTTGCTGCCGATGTTTGAATTTCAAAAGGATTGGTCAATTCCTTTTTGGACCTCAAACACGTCAAATCTCGATTGGTAACGAAAACACTGAATGCGCCAGTTCTCACTAAATTGACTCTTATTGACTTTTTCGCCAAAAATGAAGCCCATATTTTTCCACAAACACCGTATTTCCACCATGCGACTTCTGGCTATTCCCTAAACTCAAAAGACTACTCCGGGGATACCGTTTTGAATCGTGATTCAACGCGTGACCACTTTGAAGGCCATTCCAGCTGATGACTTTTTAGCATACATTGAGGATTGAAAAAAAAGTTGACATAAGTACGTTGTGCCCGGAAGGGGATTACTTTGAATTCTATGAAATAAATTTGGAAGAATAAATAAAGAGTTTTTAAAAAAAAATAAAAAATAATTGGTCTTACTTTTTGGGCACAGTAGTATCACATAGAAGTCCTGGAAGATAGAAGAGGGTATTCTTTTCTGGAATAATAGTTAGTGAGTAACTGCAAGACGGGTCTTTTTTTTCGGAAAGAAACTTCCTGTCAATGCAAAATATGTAAGAATGCTGTCGCAATCAGAGTCATATCTCCTTGTTTCTTAAAGCAATGAGTGTGAAAGAATGAAAGCACTGGGAAATACACTCAAGAGCCAAAACATTATGACCATCCCTACATTTTGCAATGGACTCGCCTCGATGACGTGGTAGGCCCGTGATCAGGTGGAAGTGGTATTTAACTGCTGCTGGAGAGTCTGAAGAATCATTCTTTCACTTACTTCTCTGTGTGATGGGAAAGGCTGCGGATCTAAGCGACTTTGATAGAGGGCAGATTGTAATGACTCGAAGGATCAGAACAAATATATCCGAAACTGCACGACTCGTAGGTTGTTCGCGATCTACAGTTGTTAGTACTTATGCAAAGTGGGTGAATGAGGGTGAAACCAGCAGTAGACTACATGGTGTTGGACATCCACACGCTATCAAACAAAAAGGTCGTCGGAGACTGTCTCGCAAGGTGAAGCAAAACCGGAGCCAGACAGGGGCTCAGCTGACAGCCCAATACAATGCAGGGCCAAGTAGAATAGTATCGGAGTACACTGTTCAGCGGACACTGCAGGATATGGGGCTACGCAGCAAACGTCCCACTCGTGTGCCTTTGCTGACCAAGCGTCATCTCCAACTGCGCATGCGCTGGGCCCGGGACCATCGTGACTGGTCCATGGATAAGTGGGAGAGAGTTGCCTGGTTAGACGAATCACGGTTTGTCATTCATCACACCGATGTCCGTGTCAGGATACACCGTCTTCCAGGCGAACAGTTGCTCCCTCAATGTACAGTAGGTCATACACAGGCCGGTGGTGACGGTATTATGCTTTGGGGGACTTTCTCTTGGGCATCTCTGGGACCCGTGGTTGTGGTAGAGCAGACTATGTATGCTACAGGGTATCTGAACATTATTGCGGACCAGTTGCACCCTTACATGGCCTCTGTTTTTCCAGCTGGAAATGGAATGTTCCAACCGGACAACACCCCTTGTCACAAGGCTAAAATTGTGTTGGATTGGTTCCAGGACCATGATGCTGAATTCCAGTTAATGTC
Source organism: Caerostris darwini (assembly GCA_021605075.1). NCBI lineage: Eukaryota > Metazoa > Arthropoda > Arachnida > Araneae > Araneidae > Caerostris > Caerostris darwini. Next base: position 214,471 of record BPLQ01003296.1, read on the forward strand.
CTGGCCGCTTGACTCACCGGATATCAATCCGATAGAACACATTTTAAAAATCCTGGGATATCAGCTCAGAGTTCAAAGACCACCAATTCGCAATATCTCGGATTTGCGTGACCGTTGCTTAAACATCTGGTACAATCTGTCTCCGGCCATCTACCAAGGACTTGTAGCATGCATGACATGGTGGGTTGAAGCTGTGCTGAAGGCGGGTTGAAGCAGTCTGCCAAAGGTGGGCCAACTCTTTATTGACAGGTGGTCATCATTTGTTTTTTCTCTTGAGTGTGAAACATGAGTTTGTTTTCAACTAAACTGGGGTAATGCTATTAGATCACAAAATAAATTTGTTTCAATTTAATCAGAAATTTTTTTGATTTGTGTAACACTGATAAAAAAACTGAAGCAATAAAAAAATAATAGTTATTAAGATCATCCGCAAATTTTTAGAATACCAGAATAGTTATCTCTTTCTCAAAATTTCTATCTTTATTTTTTATTGCTGTTCTAACTCGTCCATTAACCACCAAAAAAGAAATAATTTAAACAATAAATTAAAGAATTTATCTTATTGGTTTTAAGTTTTAACCGATTTACACACTTCCTGTTTATTAAACATTGGCTTCCGACATCTAAAAGATATCATAATTCTTGCTATTCGGAATACTTATAATTAACTAAAAGGCGAACAGTATTCAACAAAGCATTTTTTTTTTTGCCAAAACAGTTACAATGATTGGATTACTCGAAAGGGTATGCTAGTAGGTATCCAAGCATCACAATTCTTACCATCTATCTGGTTCCGAAAAGTTGAGTCTGAGCTATCTAATTTTTTCCATCACCATTAAAATATCTTTCATCACTCCTTGATATTGAATCCCTTCATTATGTGGCTTTCTACAACATTTTTTAGCGTAGCATTTCTTAACACTGCACTTCTGGTACAAACATTAAAAACAAACTATTCATTTTAACAACTTCTACTAAGTCGGGAACATACATTTCTTTTTAAATTGTGGATGTGTGTATAAAGCTTGGCTTTATTTAATCTTACATAAAACGAATTTAACATTTTTTACTTCAGATAGGATTATGTCTTTTTCGAAAACATAAACCTTCAATTAAACATTTACTCTCAATTCCGGCATATCATGCGAACAAAATGTATTCAGGTTTTGCCTTTTTCCTAGCAGACAATTAAATATCGCATTCATGCCTCAACTGCTGAGGTTTAAAATATGATTCTCCATGCTGGATTAATATGAGTCGTCAATTCAAGATTAAATAAGTTACATTTTTTATCAGGAAGGCAATGTTACAGCATTCGTGGCATTTCTTAAGTCTCACGCGCGCTCTGGGTGTTGTTAAATGAGTATCAGCTAGAGGCTTTGTCTACTCGCTATAAAAAGTCACCTCGGCGAATTGAAATGTTTACCTAAAATATCTTTCAATGGAATGCAGGTGGCTTTTACTATGTAAACTATCTGAAATAAAGAAAGAAAAGCGTGGATGTCCTAGGATGGATGGGATGCGTGGATGCGTGGATGTCCTAGTTGACCAGGAGGCTAATACCACGGAATAAAATATAAAATAATACGACATTATGAAGTAAAAATGCATGGACTTTATAAGAAAAAAAATAGCCAATACTATACTTTTGTAATTAAGCAGAATTTAACATCTTCTTTCAAAAATATAGTGGGAATGAATGACCAAGATTATGCATAAATAGTGGATATTTCTTTGGGGAAAGAAAGAGTACAATTTAAGATCTATGGAATATATTATCATCATTGATATATTCCATAGATCAGCCCCAACATCAACAGCCCCAACATCAACAGCCCCATGATGGGCCATGGCCGTCTCCCTACTGGAAGATTTCAAGAAGGGAGATGTTTTCATTTTTGTACTGGAAGGTTGTCAGCCCTATGCCCAACACGCTACATTCATATTAGACCGGTACTTGGGGTTTAAAATGGATTCCAAACATCCATGACCCCTCCGGGACTCGAAACCGGAACCTATGGCAAACAGCTCCTCAGCCCTTGTCACTTGGTTATCAACCCCATTTAATATTTAATCGATTATTATGGGTGATTTTAACTCGGTCTCCTCCAAATGGGGTTATGCATATTATAAACGTGCGGAGAAATAGTGAAAGACTATGCAGACTCCAATGGATTGACCATCCTATATCCCAAGACTAAGATCCTAAGACTTTCATGATCCAATCTTTGGCCAGAAACAATCAAAAGATGATTAGCAAATTAAAAATGTTGTATCAATTTTTTTTTACTTTGAGGCACGTTGTACCAGATTTTGATTTGTATACTGAACCACACTAAATGGAAGTTGCGAGCCAAAATACTTTGGGTACAATGGGCAGTATGTTATATTTGACGGAATATATCACACTCACTATGATTAGATTTGAAAAACGACAACTGCAAACACCTTCAATTCTATTTTAAAGAGACTTGCAGGTGCAAAATGGGGTTGCTCAGAGGATATTTTAAACTTCACTTACGACACTTATATAAAACCCGTTCTGAAACACGGTAGTGAAGTTATGATTTCAGTTGCACAGACCAAGTTGGATGTCCTAGAGGGAATTCAGAATAGGGTCTTCTGTATAGTTACAGGAGCAGTTGTGGTCCTGCGACTTTGAGCAATTTAATGTAAAACAGGCAAGAGAGTATCCTCAAAATTCAGATATAATTAGTCGAGATTTACGAAATGTTTTTGGATGATCTAAATATAAATGCTCAAATTGAGAATTCTAATATACTTGTTGTCTTAATAGAGTATTTGGAAATACCCTATAATTTAAAACTGAATGAAAATAGACAAAAAAAAGCACTAAATAACATTCTGAAAATCAGTGCCTTAACACAATTATAGAATAATTATTCTACACCAAAATAGATTCGAGTTTTTACAGATAGCTCTAAAATGCATATATTGTATATCGTAATTTATTTCCACAATATGCTCCAGTGGTTCAACAATTTCCACACTCCGATGCAGATGTTCAAGTGGTCTTCTTGGCTATGTCTAATTCGAATTCTAATTTTTTTTAATTGGCGATCATTCTTGTTGATTCTAGGTCGACCATAGAGGCAATAGCTCTTAAACACCTCTCTGAATCTCCTCTTGTGACAAATATCAGGGAGCGAAATCTGAAGAGTAAAACTACAGAATTCCAGTAGATACCATCCATGGAGTCCTGATGGCCGAATGGCTAGCTGTCTGTCGTTCGGTACCATAGGTTTTGGGTGCGAGTCCCGGCGATACCAAGGATGCTGTAGTGGTTGGTAATCCATTTTAAACCGTAAGTCCCGATCTAATATGACCGCAGACTGTCATAAAGCCCAATCAGACTTCTTCTTATCCACATCTGTAAAGAGGCAATTCAACTCTAGGCACAGTGATGTTGTGTGGTGTAGTAGTAGTAGTAGATACCGTCCCATGTAGATATTGATGATAATAAAAAAGCCGACCAATTGGCAAAGAAGGGTACGATTTTTTCTATTATTTATATTCCCTTAAGAGAATATATTATGTTGGTATGCAACACAGGACTATAAATTAAATCAAGGGATAAACTTTGGAAGAAAATCAAGGATGAATGGAAAGAGCTCAGTAGCAGACTTCGTTAAGAGGCAGCGGCTAATTTCAGACTGAGAATAGGACACGGCCAAACACCTCAGCAAAATATGCATATTGACTAATATCCTATCCCCTACCTATAAAACAGATAAGCAGCACTTACTTCTCTATACGGGACTTGACCTTACGTTACAACATAGAGATGCTTGCCTTTAGTACTGGATGACCATGGATATCATGTCTTTAGCACACATTTGCTTTTCTTTTTAGATATATATCTTTAATTTTTTGGGTTTTACTTGCGTAATTTTTAAATATTTTGTAATGTTTTGATATTGTGAAGTTTTAATTCTAATGGGGATGTTTTTATGCGTTCTTAATAATTTAGTAGTACGTGATTGTGAATTAATTGTTGTGTTAATATTTGACGATTTCTGATGTAAATAGATTAGTTTTCAATTTTTGGCATATGGTACAATGACAATATTTTTATCCTAAGCAAATCATTCATATAATGGCTTTAAATCATTTATCTGACACATCTCTATTACAACTGACAAAAGTACTCACAAGATACCCCGAACCTTAACGCAAATTGTACATAACTTTCTGAAAGCAGATTTTCTAACTTTCGAAATCATTCAAATATTTCTGTGATATTATTTAAACCTTTTAGTGCAATTATTTTAGACATATAAGCGATAAAATGCTTTGCTGTCCCACCGAAGATGAACTCATTGGGTACATTTTTTGTCCTGAACGTTTCTACTAAAGACCTAAAAAAAAAAAAAAAAAAAACTGTAAAGGACTCATCTCTTGTCGGGACAGAAATAGCTAACGTTTTAACACTTCTAATAAAGTTTTCTAGATTAAATTTACAATCCAAATCTGAATTCTCTTTTGAAACTTAAGTATTCTGATATAAGTTTATTCGAATATTAGCTACCTTTAACTCTTGCTTCTAATTGGGCAACTTAATTTTCTTTAACTTTTCCTTTGCATTATTACTTCTAGTTCTTTCTTTATCATTCTTCATTTTTAATTTTTAATTCTTTTATCTTTCTTGCTTCTATTCTCTTCTTTTTGATTTCTTTTTTTTATATATTTTTCACGAATTCTTTACCATTTAGGAGGTAATCACTTTTCTCAATTATATCTCATAAATGAAAAATTTTAATGCCATCCGGAAAAGTTAAACCTAATTCTTCAGCCATGAATTTTAGCTCGTTTTTTTTTTTATCTTAGCTATAGCTGAATGTAGATTTAGCAGAAATGTAATGAATGTAGCTTTCCTTTTTTTCGGTCTTAGTTTTTAGGTTAATTATAGCTGATTTAAAATGTAAAACCAGAAAAACTTAGTCCAGGAAAATGGCTGTTACTTTCATCACTAGGCTTCTAAATTCTGCATTCACTCTGAATTCATTCTTATCAACGCCAAACATCTCGCCATCATTCAGTCTAGTTCTCACACCAAGAATTACAAAATCACAAAAACCAACTGATCTCACTGACTAGACGGACCATGTAAATTTTAATTCAGACTTCAAAATAAACAAACGCAAACAGAATGGACTCTAGCACAAAGTCATGCATTTTATTCATGGAATTCTTTTGTACATGCACTCAAAAGCTCGTCTCGCAAGCTCTCGCCCACAAAACTGAAACATTTCACTTCAGGTTTAGTCTAGTTTAAAAACACAACACATTGCTATTGGTAAAGCACGAGTTCTAGTGCATCTACAAGTATATTCTCTATCTCTGTCTCTATTTCTCTCTTTATATATATATACAGAGAGAAAGAGATAATAATAAATTTTAAGTAAATAATGATCTCAGTGTTAATAATATTTATATGTTTAAAATTTCAAAATAAATATTATTTACATTATTCACCAGAAAATATTGCAGGCTTTGTGAGTATATACAAATATCTAATTTAACGACTGAATTGTAATTGGGTAATTCCGTATGGAAATATTATTTATATAATTTCCTAAGGCTATTTCAAAGAATATTGATATATGGAGCAATTCGTTAACTAAACAATACCTGCATAGACATTAGAAATCTTTTATGTATTATTTATTTTCGTATTTATTACGTCTCCATTCACCCGTTCTATACTAATCTAAATAACTATTAACTATTTAGGTTAAATGCAAAATATTCACATTTCTCCAAACATTTGCTTAATTCAAAAGACACTTAGTTGTCTAGACAAAACCTATAAATAAATAATACAATAGACGGTAATTCAATAGTAAGAAATCTCTGGTGCTTCCCCACTGAAAAATATCAAAATATTTTCCAGATATCACAAATATTTTACTGTATTATTAAAATATACTTTCTGTTTTAGAAATTTTTGTGGTTTCTATATACACATAAAAATAAAACCTTTTGTTTACAAACTTTCCAAACTTTCTGGACAAATTTGATTTATCCAGAAAAATATTAAGTCATAATATGGATAAATTTTATTTATTACTGTCTAAAGAATTCGAAATAATTTTTTTTTAAATCTGAAACCTTGTTTCTGAGATTGAAGTTAATTTTTGAAAATATTGAAAACTTATAATTTTATTAATTGAGAAGTAAAAGTGCAACTTTCGTTTTGTTGTTTTAATAGAGAACTATTGAAAATATAATTCTGTTTTTTAAATTTGGCTAGTATTATTTGTTTACATCTACGAATATGTAAAATATGGAAAGTCCATGAAGTTTATACATTGTGGCACTAATTGCATTACTTAAAATAGGAATGATTGCAAATGTATTAATTTTTTTCCTTTTTTTCTTCTTTTTTTTGTCTGAAAAATAAATAAAACAAATGTTTGATTTGTTGTTTCTAGTAAAAACCTGATATACTGTAATATAGTTAATCTTTTTTGAATGCGATTTTGGTAATCGATATTGGTGAATTGGCGAAGAAAACAATTTCGGCGAATTGGCGAAGAAAACGATTTTGGCGATGAATTTTTTACTTTTACCATCCATAAAAGAAAATGCAAAGATATTTCCACAACACACATTTAATGATTAAATTATTATAATTTTATTTCTAATATTAATTCAGTAATTAATACATTCGGTTATTAATTTAATTATTAATAATTTATTTCATTTCAGTAATTTAATACATTCGGTTATTAATTTAATTAATAATAATTTATTTTATTTCAGTAATTTAATACATTCAGTTACTTAAACAAGATGTAAATGGTTATACCGAATAAATTACATTCGGTGAAAATACTCCTCAATGAAAATTTTCACTTCTCATTAGAAATGGCCTGTCACTAAGCGACTTGACCCAATAGCAGAGAAAATATCTAGTTTAGATAGCAGTATAGCAGCAAAGTTTTAGTATAACAGAAAAAATAACTAGTTTATAATTTGATTCGGTGGTTTCTGCTCTGGATATTTTTTATTCAACTTATATCTATCGAAAAAGTTACAATTTTTAAATACAGGTCACAATTTTTCTTTCTTTCTTTACGTATTCTTGTTACATATTGACTGTATTATTCTTTTACATACATTTTTTAGCATGCAGACATTAGAGAAATAAATTCCTCCGCTGAGACAGAAAAACCAATTCAGATACAAAAATGTAAAATAAAATATTCTACCACATACTGTTTTCCATTCATGGATCAAGATTCTATTGAGTATACTAAGTGAGTGTTTGCTAAGTGAGTGAAAGTTTCAAACTTTCAAATTTTGACATGTTGAACCCCAAACTATAAAAATTAAAAGAGCGGGTTGATTTTAATTTCATTCTTAAACTCCATTTGAAATAATTTCCCATCATTCTCCATCACTATTTCTTGGAATTATAGGATAGAATGTGTTATTAAAGTACATGATTAAATAGAAAAAAGCCAGAGTTCAAAGTAGAGCTTAAAAAAAATTGAAGACATTTTTTTTAAATATATATATTTGACTTTTTCCAAAAAACGAGTTAATGAATTTATTTAAGTATTTAAATTATGAAGTTTTTAACCTAAAATTACACTTATCTATTTCAAATAAAAAGAAAATAGTTAAATTTTTTTATTATTTTAAATTTTTCAAAATTGTTTTACATATATTTAAAATTATTGTTAAATTGTCTAACTAAGAATTCATACATGATTTAGTAATGTTTGGACATTGTCCTTGCATTGATGTGCTTTTATGTAGAAAAAAAAAACCTTTACAAATTCAAAAATAGTTCGTAGGCAATTAATATCTGAATATATATAAATTAAGACCATAGTAACAATTAGCAGAATAAAATCATTTATCATCATCACCATTTGTTAAAAAATCCCCCCCAAAAAAATCCCCATTCGTTAAAAAAAATCATCATTCGTTAAAAAAAAAATCATCATTTGTTAAAAAATCATTTATCATCATCATATGTTAAAAAATCATTTATCACCATTATTTGTTAAAAAAGCAAAAATCATCATTCTCTAAAAAAATCGAGAAAAGTCATTATTTGTTAAAAAAAACATTTATTTATAAATTTGAAACATAATGAAATGTAATTATAAATGACAAACTTTTTTAATTTGAAGTTGTGATAATGTGATAAAGTGTGAATGAAATATGGAGTTGCTTGCAATAAAATAAAACCAGAAGAATATACAAATAAAAAGTCCCTTTTAGTGGCGAAAGTTTTAAATTACACAATAAACTTTTCTTTCTAATTTAAACAATGAAAGTAAATTACAACCTCCTAATCACACAGATGTTATTACAATCATTTGTCTATGCAATACTTCATTCCCTTGAGATATATTACCATATACACTTTTTAATTGATGTGGCGTCGCCAAGCTGCTGTAGCACGTTTTCTCTATCCATCTTCATTCTCTGGTTGTAACATAAGCGGTTAAATTTATCGATTACGTGCTTGATTGATTCTGTCTACTTCATTCAATTTTTAACAGGTAATAGTTATGTATGAAAAGTGTGCTACATTTACGTCCATAACCATCGCATCATTTGGCAATTTACGTAAAGAAAACTGTAGGTAGAATAATTTTATGTACCTATAGATTATTTTACAATAAACTAGATAAAAGGTGTTTGCTCATAATTATCAATTACCAAATCAAAGTTTTTATCATATTAACATAATATCGATATTTCGTTCCTTATAATTGCTTTTTGAGTAAATTTGTAAGCAGTAAGAGAACTATTTTGCAATTAGCGTTATTGTTGTATCTGTATGCAAAAATCTCCAATAATCCTAAATTATGTGTTTCATAACGAACACATTAATATGAATTATAGAAATTTCAATTGATGCTATTATAGTAAAAAAAAAAAAGTGCTCTTTTTCTTATCTAAATCATTGTAATGTAATTTCTTCTTAAGAATTACAATTCAGACGTAGTGTATTACAAAATATATAAATAAATGAAAATTTGAACGATTTTTAGATAAGTGCAATTTAGATAATTTCAAAATCATACGTCCCTTATTGAATTCACTTTATTTTTGTTTTCGGGCTTCTATTCTGTGATGAAATAGTTTTTAGTTTATTATCAAAGATATGCAAAATGTATAATATAATATTTAATAAATATTAATATAATTTTTCCAATAATTGATTCACTTTGCAGATTGAAAAAAATATACCTTTACCATCAATTATGATATTTTATAACTAAATGCGATTGCATATTTTATCTTTTTAAAAGGAATTTTCCAAATGCATTTCCAATTATTTAAATGTCATTCAATGTAAGATTTCAGTGTCGTACATTTTTTTCCTAAATAATGAAACGGATATTAGTATTATTTCCTGCTGTTTAGAACATTATATTAATTATGATGAAAGAAAAATATGGATTTACGTATTCATTCTATTCATTATTTTTTAAAATCCAATTAGAACTATACAAATCAGAAATTTGTTTCAGTCAAAGCATCTGTTTCATAACGACGTGTTTGGCAAATTGATCTTAGAAATTTAAATTCTTGCTACTACGAATAAAGATTGACTTTATTATATATATATATCTATAAATGATTTAATTATTTTAATGCAGAAGCTATTACACAGACGCAATGAGTAAGTTTTAGCCTTTCAGATATTATTGATAAAAAAAATCAGAAATATGATTGAGTATATTCTTTTCTTACAATATTGGCTGAATATTTTTCATTGTATTTTCCATGATTTTAATTTTTGTCTTCCCAGCTATTATGTCAAAGTTTAGTAGATTCATATCTTTTTCAGGATGAAATATAATGTACCTAATATTCTTTACTTTCAAGAAGAAGAAGACAGTGATGCTTTTCGAGCGTAAGTACTTTTATTCTGAATATCAAAATTATATTCTCTCAAATGTAAAGAAATTTGTATTTTTGAAACTACTTGCTGCTGTCTTTTATATCTGCTATTTTATACCTTAGGAACCAGATAGCTGAGTGGCTAGGGTTCTAGCTCTCGGGGCCACACCTTTCGGGATCGAGTCCCGGCTGTAACATGGATACCTATAGTGGTTCAGAATTCACCTTAAACAATAGATTTCTGTTCAATACGGTTGTTGGGTGTATGGTTGACAATATTACTCTGTAAAATGAAACCATTTCTTATCTCGAAATCTGATAGTAGACAGAAGACCTTGTCTCACCATGGGCTGAAGTGCCAGGGAATAAAGAAGTCCTGTCTTGAACGAGTAGATCTAAAATTGTGCAAAGTAACTATTAAAGGGAGATTAGGAACAATGATATTTTGCATATTTTTTAAACAATCATAAAAAAAAAATTTAGAATATTTTAAACACCTAAAACCTTTATATATTCAATAAATTAATAATAAGATTAGATTAGTATTATTTTAATTGTCATACTAATATAATAATATTATTATTGAATTAAATAGTTTATTTAAATCAGGAATTTTATTTTCTGCAATTCTCTTCAAATAAATGGAATTGCAAGTATATTTATATAATGGAATAGATTTTATGTATAGAACTAAAAACCTATCTTGAGTTGTAACATTATATTCCAGTTTCCGCAATATATTTATTATAGATAGTCTCTAGTTATATGTTGTGGTTTCAAATTTCCATATAAAAACTCACAGAAAATAAGATTATTCAATACACTCCTATGTCTTTGATAGAAATGTAAGAAATTTCATAATAATGTTGTAAGTTATTGCGATATATTTCCTTTGGGGATTTTCCACTAGAATTTGAGGACGGAAAGGACTTAGGAATTAAGTCTCTTTACTTTAGATTAAGAATCATTACTTTTGAAAACAGGAAACATTTTCAAGAAATGTTCGTCTAATAATGAAATAAGGTATAAAGTATATGTTCCATTATTTTTAAATGATCGTTTAGCATTTTTCTGAACGGAAAAAAAATTAAAACAAATTTGTGATAAAGATTTAATATTAATAATATATACATTAAATTATCCCTAATAAATATATATGTTAATGTTAAGATAAAAGAATTGTATATAAATATACACTGAAGTGACAAAAGTCATGGGATAACAATTTGCAAATTTTCAGATGGCAGTAGCATCGCGTAGAACAGGTATAAATGCGCAGTGCTTTCGCAGAGCTTTCATTTGTGTTCAAGTTATTCATGTGAAGAGGTTTTGACGTGACGATGACCGCACGACGGGAATTAACAGACTTTGAACGCGGAATGTTAGTTGGAGCTAGACGCATGGGTCATGCCATTTCGGAAATCGTTAGGGAATTCAACATTCTCAGATCCACTGTGTCAAGAGTGTGCCGAGAGTATGAAATTTCAGGCATAACATCCCACCATGGACAGCGCAGTGGTCGACCGCCTGCACTTAACGACCGAGACCGGCGACGTCTGCAAAGAGTCGTAAATTCTAACAGACAAGCAACACTGCGTCAAATAACCGCAGAAATCAATGTGGGACGTACAAGGGACTTGTCTGTTAGAACTGTGCGGAAAAAATTTGGCTTTCTTGGGCTATTCCAGCAGAAGACCGACTCGAGTGCCTTTACTGACAGAACGACATCGCTTGCAGCGACTCTCGTGGGCACGTGAGCATATCGGTTGGTCCCTAGATGAATGGAAAACCGTGGCCTGGTCCGATGAGTCACGATTTCAGTTGGTAAGAGCTGATGGTAGGGTTCGAGTGTGGCGCAGACCCCACGAAGCCATGGACCCAAACTGTCAGCAAGGCACTGTTCAAGCTGGTGGTGGCTCCGTAATGGTGTGGGCTGTTTTTTCATGGCATGAACATGGTCCTCTGTTGCGACTGGACCGAACATTGACTGGAAATGCTTATGTTCAGCTACTTGGAGATCACTTGCAGCAATTCATGGACTTCTTGTACCCAAACAAAGATGCGATTTTTATGGATGACAATGCGGCATGTCACCGGGCCACAACTGTTCGCGATGGGTTTGAAGAACATTCTGGACAATACCAACGAATGATCTGGCCACCTAGATCGCCCGACATGAATCCCATCGAGCATTTATGGGACATCGTCGAGAGGTCTGTTCGTGCCCAAAATCCTGCACCATCAACGCTTTCACAATTATGGACGTCTATCGAGACAGCATGGCTCAATATTCCTGCAGAAGACTTCCAACGACTTGTTGAGTCCATGCCACGTCGAGTTGCTGCACTTCGCCGGGCGAAAGGAGGGCCGACACGATATTAAGAGGTATCCCATGACTTTTGTTACTTCAGTGTATATGTTAATGTTTATAAAACATTATTAAAAATTTAATTTTTACTATATTCATTCTAAGAAACTTGTACAAAAATAGACTTAAATGCATTGAAGAATGTTGTTGTTTCTTATCACAGTTCGTAGACAGCAACATCTAGATAAAGTTCAAGTACCCGTGTGGTCTCACGGAAGGAGGGAAATTGGGGGAGGGAGAGCAGCTTCTGTTGTGATGGAATACATGTGGGTAGAAGTTTGATTTGGCTCCGTATCGAGGGAAGAAGGAGGACAGTGCCTTCCGGGAGGACTTTTAATGGAACTATACCGCATTTTCTTACCATATGAAAATAAACCCAGAAAACTCCCACCAGGTAGTCTGACTAATGAGGCAAGATGCTGAATATCACAAACGCCATGAAGCGTCTCGTTTTTTTGAAACAGCCTCTACAACAACGTCGCCGGTAAATTAAAACTCCTCCTTAATGTTCATTAGAGGTACATGTTGCCACAAAGCCACGATTTGGGTGTATTTAAAAATAAATTTATTGTTTATAATAATGAAATTTTTTATTATATGTATTTATTTAAATTGGTTACTCATAAAAAATCATTATATTGTTATTTGATTTTAACTGCTGGGAATATTGACCTAAGTCCACTTGACATTAGAACTGCTGTTATATAAAAGAGTCATCAGTATCAAGGGCGAAATAGGGTTTCCTTGACACACTACATTCATAGTTTACATCACAATTATGGAACGAACTATTCATAGGTTACCACCTTTATCTAGGGTGTACACACCCTTCTATCATACTCTTGTTTGATTTAGCTTTTAGCCTCTATTTGACTTCACTTGGTTTATAACTTTCATCAACTTTCTTTGAAAACAGCTATATTAAAATTAATAAATTTGTAAATATTTTTTATCTGAATAATTAAATTTTAATTTCAGTTATTGTGATATTGCAACATAAAATAAGTTTAATTTCTTCATTATTAAATTTAACGAATGATAAAATTTATAAATTTTTAGATATTTTTTTATCCGAATTATTAAATTTCAATGTCAATTATTGCAAAAATGTAGCGTAAAATAAGTTTAAATTCTTCATTAGTAAATGTAACCATCAATAAAATTTTTAATTTTCTAAATATTTTTTATCCGAATCATTAAATTTCAATTTTAATTATTACTAAATTGTAACTTAAAATAAATTTAATTTCTTCATTAGTAAATTTAACCATTGATAAAATTTATAAATTTTAAAATATTTTTTATCTGAATCATAAATTTCAATTTCAGTTATTTCGACATTGTGAAGTAAAATAATTAAATAAGTTTAAACTCTTAATTAGTAAATTTAACCATTGATAACATTTTTTTAATATTTTTTATCCGTATCATTAAATTTCAATTTCAATTATTACTACATTGCAAAGTAAAATTAGTTTCATCTCTTCATTAGTAAATTTAACCAATGATAAATTTATAAATTTTTAAATATTTTTTATCCGAATCATAAATTTTAATTATGGCAAAATTGTAGCATAAAATAAGTTTAATCTCTTCATTAGTAAATGTAATCAATGATATAAAATAATAAGCGAATACGTACGATAAAAGTTCTGCGGTAATATAAATTAATGATTTATCGATTATGCATAATCGAATTATGTTTCACGACTTTCAATTTGCATGAATAAAAAATTTTATTTTGCTATTTGATACAAATCAGATTATAATTTTAATAGAATGTTTAAATTATACATTCCCAATAAATTTTTCTCAATAAATTAAATATAAATGATGAGGAATTTAATTTTCTAAGCTCTATCCTTTTTCATTATTGATATGTATCAAAATTTAAACATATGTCTGTATTTTATAAACATTAAACAGGTTAGCATTAAAAACAAGTTAAATGAATTCATTATTTTATTTACAGATTCAACATGATCAAATATTAAAAACAATTTATTATAAGATATTTAATATTTATTCCATACTGAAAGAAAAGTAATTTATTCTGAACATATAAATATAGATATATTTGTGTGTGTATTAAAATATATTCCTCAGTTTATTTAATATAAGTGCAGATAAATTAATATTTATATTGGTAATTTAGTCAGGCAATGAAAATTGTATTAAACATATCGAAAGTAGTCTATTATTATTTTTTTTTTCATTGTGATATTTTAAAAGGAAATGATAATTTATTGTTTTGTTGCTATAGTAACACTACATGGAAATAATGTTATATGCTTCTATGAGTAAGGGGAAACATTGCCTTTTGGATCATTATCGCTAATGACGCTAACAGCAGACAAGAATCTGATAATGATTCTCGGATACTATGGGAATCCAATGGAGCTTCAAAATGTGCATCGAAATATATTTTTATTATTATACAAATCAGTGCAGTGGAAAGTCATGTGTTAATTAACGTCAATAAACATAAAAAGTTATGTTATTGTATTATGTTTACTTTATTGTTGCGTAAGTTTGGTAATAGATATATTAATATGTTGGAAGTAATTATTTTCAAAGTTTTTTTAACAGAACGATAATCAATACTACGCCTGATAGTTTACATATAATCTGAAGTTTAATAATTAATAAATCTTTGTATTTGTTAAAAAGTTAAACGGTTTTATTTGTGAATAGCTTTAAATAAATATAATTTATTTAGCATCGTCATTTATGAAAAATGGTTCTCATGGTGAATGGTTGTATAACTAAACCTACATTCATTTTGTTTAAAAATTATTTTTAAATGAAATTATAATAAAAATTAATCTTAAAATTATTTTAAATAAAGAATATATTTTTTTATTATTTTCTCTTTAAATAAAAATCAGAAATATGATATCAAAAGCGTCATAATTGCATAAAATATTAAAAAAAAGTGAACAAAATTGAATTTGAAGCTGCAAGCGAATTCTGGGTATATTACTTCCTCATTATAGCTTCGTTCAGAACAAATGCCGTAGAACTGTCTATATAAGGATGTTGTAAGATAAATTTATTGGTCTGAATGTCCTTCAAACACAGAAAGGATGAATGGTGTTAACTCTAGGACTCCGTTGTGTGATGGTTCGAAATCTATGTAAAACAGCGGATGCAACGCAGCAGCACCTTTTCTTCCCACTGTATTTTTGATGTTTTGAATTAACTAGTATATCTCTGACGTTCATAAAGTTTATCTATTGCTATCTTTCTTTTTTTTTCCTTGGAAATAACATTAATTGGTGAGCATCATAGAAAAATAATACAATAGAAAAGGATATCAAAAACTGATTAAATCACTGTAGAACCCACTTAAAAATATATTTTTTTTTGTTCCAATGCAGCTGGCAAACTCGTAGACAGCTTGGTCTTGGATGTCTTAAGGCAAGCGCTGCACAGACGTTACTCACTTTGCATTACCCAGGGGGCGCGTGTAACTTGAAGATATGGATGCGGAGTAACAATGCCCCCGCAACGCTCTACGATCCTATTTGGACCGGGACCTACGGTATAAAGTGGATTCTGAACCACTACAAACATCCATGAACATCCACTCGAACCCGACACCTGTGGTACCGAGCGCCAGAGCGGTAGCCACTCGGACATTCAGGTCCTACTTAACAATATACATACATATATATGTATGTGTGTGCGTGTGTTAAATAAAACACGTCTGTTCATGGCAGCTTCTTCACTTTCTTTAACTCCAGCATCTGATTGAATATTTTTTTTATGAGATAATACATATATAACAATAAAAAACAATGTGTAATCGTCAAGTCATCCGTTATAAATACTTTCTTTCTCAATCCTGTTATACTCCCCCACCCCTAAGCTCCTATTATGGCTATCAAATTTCGAAACCTAAAACTGCTTATTGGCAGGTGGGGAAAGGGAAACCTGACTGTCTGTTTACTTACTCATCCAGATTATCATAACTTATCTCCTGCTTGGCGACAAAAAAATGTCTCCAGATTTCTTTGCCCTCTTAAATGTGATAAAGAAAGGATTTTTTTATTAATAAAATTACAATGCAGATTTATTCGTATATTTTAACAACACTTTGGGTGGTTGCAATTCATCGGATAGTGTTTTATTTATGTATTTATTTATTTTAAGTTGATTTGTCTATGAAATTAGATCTAATTAGATCTCTGAAAAATAATGTCAAGCATGAAAAAACTAGTCAACCTCGAAAAAGTTGTCAAATTAGCGAAAAGGCTATTTGGGTAATGTTTTCATAAATAGTAATTTTTTCAACGAATAGTTTCAAGGATAGAAAAATTCAATTTCGAAATTTTCTGCCCTTGCTAAATTTTAGTGAAATATAAATGCAAATTGATACCGTGTTTATAAGTCAGAAGCAATCGTTGAGAACGCACCTCCAACCTTACGTATCTATATATATATACACACTCAAGAGCCAAAACATTATAACCACCCCTACATTTTGCAATGAACTCGCCTGGATGACGTGGAAGACACGTGATCAAGGGGAAGTGGTATTCAACTGGTATTAAGTGGTGGTATTAATCCATGCCAAGGCGGGTTGAAGCTGTGTTGCGCGCCAAAGGTGGGCCAACTCGTTATTGACAGGTGGTCATATTGTTTTGGCTCTTGAGTGTGTATATATACTTAAAGTGTGTAATTTAAATTTTTCTCCTGAATTGATATATGCAATCCTGTTTCTGTATTTGACAAAAAGTTAATGTTTCATAAGGAATTTATTTGTTATATTTATAAAGGGAGTGCTATTTAATTGATGTACACAAATATATGAGATAAATTAATCTCTCTCTCTCTCTTTTTTTTTTTTTTTTTTTTTTATATGAGGAAATTAAGAATTCTGCAGAAGTACATTGATTAACTTCAGTTAGTTTACATTATATATTGTTTTCGTTATCTGAATGAAAACTGTCTTTTCAACACAAATCTTTCATTTTCATATCAATTTTCATCTTACACATTTCAGTTACTTTACCACGGTATAGCAAATTGCTGTTTACGAATGTCAAACATTTTTATCTGATGTGCTAAACCGCTCAGATATGTGGTAATTCAGTGTTACCCATTGTGATCTTTGAAGGTCTTAATACACTTTTTTAATATTATTCAAACACAATTTATAAGAAACCCTCTGAAGGGTGGCATCTTTGATAGGCTGAAGTTTAGACTCTCCCCTTCTCTAGCTTGCGCTTCATGGAGGAATTTTCGGTTTACGGTTTTATTCGCTTCTACTTCTTGCATAGATAAAAAAATGTTCTATTCAATTTTCCATGTCAGGCAATGAATAGATAAGTTTCTGTTTGAACCCCCAAGGCTGTATGCTTTGCTGCTGCTTTCACAAAACATGTTTTACACAGAAAATGTGTAAAACATTGTTACATGTTTTTCACAGAAATTTTTTTAAAATAATAATAATGATAATAAAATATGAAGTTCCTTGAAAAATTTTAAAAAAATGATTTTTTTGGAAAAATAAATAAACCTTTTACTGAACATTTATAATTTAAATCTAAATAGAATAAATCTCAATTTTTTAGAACCTGAGCCAAAATAAGGCATGATCTTTTGTTCCTTCAGACATTTGAGTTACTACAACTTGAAATTTTAATAGCCACTAAAAAGCATTTTTATATTTATCCCGAGTAAGGCCCATTTAAGGAGTTGTTTTGTATGAATGGGGGTATTTGTAGGTAACTGCGTTGTATTTACATATTGTATGAGAACAAACTCTGAAAACTTCTACAGTAAACTAACTTTGGCTGCATTTCACTTATATTAGCTATAGAAATTTCCATTGAGACCAACCTCGTTTTAGTGCTGAAAAATAAAGCATCAGAGGAACCGAAGAAGGAAGTTTCATCCTTTGTCTTAACTTTACAAATATTACAATTTTAGATTAAACTACACTTTGGTGTAATCAATCATGAAGTCATGAGACTGGGAGATTGGTTTGACGCTCTAATGTCATCTTGTGCACAATTTAGGCTAAACAGACCGGGACCTATATTTTAAAAAGGATTCCGAACCACTAGCACACATCCATGCCCCTGCCAGGATTCTAACCTGGAGCCTGTGGTACCAAAGAATCTGAAGACAATCAAAAATATACGCTATAAGAAATGAATACAATGGAGGATTCCGAACCACTGGTATAGATCCATTCCACCGACAGGATTCTAACCCGGAGCCTGTGGTACCGATGGACAGGAAGACAATAAAAAATACACGCTATAGGAAATGAATACAATGGAAAATCCATTTATTTTATTATGCCAATTTTATTATTTTACTATACCTAAATATCTAAAATCAAGAGAAGGTACTAACAATACAGTATTGTCCCCAAAATTGTCTAAATTTTTACATTATTATTTCATATTTTACTGGAATCCCAACCTAAACATTCCTCTATCACATCTCTTGCACATCCCCTAGTCAGCCCCCTGTCGATTCATTCCGTCACAAGGTAGAGGGCGCTAGTACTGGAGCTCTGCGGTCGTACCAGAATCTCCGCAGACCCTGCTATCGAGAATAGCCCCATCGGAGGTAGACACCGCTCACTTCGATCCCTAGTCACAAAAATACAACCAAAAGTTTGTTTTTTTTCCACCGTGCAGCCCACTCCAAGTCCAACGCTATCCGGGAGGTAGAGGAGAGAAGTCCGGGAGGAAAAAACAGGACGCTGGAATCCTAGATCCCGTGTCCGGATCCCAGCGGGGGGATTCTGATTGAAACTCTCTCTTGACTCTTTGTGGAATATAAACATTGGACAACTATGAGTTGTGCGAGTTGTTGAAAAGTTGTTTCAACCAGGTTCGTGGGTAGTGCGCGTTTCACAGGAAAAGTTTCGTGCAGGATTTCAGGGATTGGATTTGCTTTGGCCTGTGTATTTTCTTTCGGTTTTAAAGGATAGTTGGTGTTTGTTTTTTGCCTCCTCAAGATGTGCCAATTGGTGGTCTGTAAAATTGTTCACCTGACTGTCTGTCTGGTTTTATTATCCAGCCTCAACTCATATGGGATGCATACCGACTGGAGTACCATTCTCTCAGGTAAGGACAATTAACTTGTGTGTTTTGTTGGGTAATTGCTTATGAATGTTTGCATTATCTATTCAATGATTGTTACAGTGATAATGATAAAAAAATATAGTGGAAATATTTAGGAAATGTCAGTAGTTCAATTTAAATTCCATAATATATTTTTTAATTAACACAGTAATAATTTAACGCATTATTACTCAAGTTATTTTACACGAATTTTCTAACTGATTTTTTCATCTTTAATGAAGGCATATGAATGATTGCATACATATTAATTGAAAAATACAGTGGTGTACTAAAATCAAGGTGTTTAAATATTTTTGGTTTCATTATTATAGAAAAAATTGTGTTGTCAGCTAATTTTGTAAATATTAATATAATAATAAAATTCTATTACTATCATTTTTATTTCGTTAATTTATTTTTCATTTTCTTGTAAGGTTTAAGGTAAAGGAAAAGAAAAGATACATTTAAAATTAAGGCTGCGAAACTTTTTATCTTTGAATTTTTATAATCATATTTTAATGAAATCAAATTATGAGTATTTTTTTACATCTATTTAGATCGGTTCTAAAATTCTGAATAGTAAACAATGTAATGAAATTTTACCCAGAGTAAAAAATCATAAATTATCTTATAGAAATTACCGTAAAATATGGCTTGGGATAAATGCATTTAAATTGCTGCATGACATTTTTTTTAAATATGCAATAGGGGACTTCTTTTAAAATTTGTCCAAAATTCTTTTTAAAAAGATTTATTTTCTAATTGTAATAATTTTATGTATAATGTTAACTTTTGCATTCAAATAAATTGAATTATTTCTGATGTTTTTTTAAAGAACAAAAAAATCTATTAAAAGCTAAAGAGTTCAGAAAAAACTGCAATTGGAATAATGTACTAGTTGTTTAAGAACCCAAAAGAATTTTGTTGTTAATTTATTCGAAAATTAATATACATCAACAACAATATACAACAATACTAAATTCAATTACAATGATATAAATTTAGTTTGACAAAATACACTAAACAATAAAAAATTGTATACATTTTATTATACTGCATTAATTTCAGTAATTTAAATACATTGTTAAATAACTAATTTAATTGTATAAGTTATTTTTTGATTAATATTTATTAAATGCTTGTAAACGTATTGTGATATTACTTATTATGGTTTGTAATTAAAATGTCTTAAAAAATGATTCGTAAACAAAATATATTTTTCATTTTATCTATTATTTATTAATTTTAGAAAAAGTTTTAAAAAGTAAAATTTATAGTGATTAATCTTTTTTTCTTTGTAAAAATTTAAAAATTAATTATAGAAATGATATTCAATATATAATTTCATTATATATTGAATATCTAATTCCAAGATAAATAAAAGAATCAAATAAAATTAGACAAATAAAATTTAGTTTCTACATAACAAATTTTATTTAAAAAATGATTGAATATTGTTAATTAATTGAACATATATAGAAAAGAAAATTTGATCTGAAATGATGAATTATGCCTTCTCTGCTTATGGGTGATATAGGTATTTGATATGAAAAACAAAGTAAGAAATAAAAAAAATCATATTTTGTGAAGAAGCCTATCACCACAGATTTTAAACATTATATTATATTTCCTGGTCAAATAAGCTGGAATATCATTTCTATCCACTTTATAATATACGTTTACTCAATTTGGATCAACCTATTTCTAATGCAAATAATCTTTTGGGGGCATTAAAATTACTGCTTTTTTATTAAAAAATATTTATGCATTTTTTAATTAATTTAATAAAAATAATATGTATTATTATTTCATATTAAAATTATACTTATTAATTTAATATATTTTACGTTTATTAATATTTTTAATACAAATTAAATTTATTTTTATTATTTTTAATAATTTAATAATTATTTTGTTTAATTATTATATTTTAAGTGATATTTATTCTAATATACTGCAATTTTTATTGTATTTCGAAGAACGCATTTAAAGTTAGGTTTTATTTTCCACCTTTGTTAGCCGGAGGGACCTGCTGGAGATCTTACTTGGTTTTTAAACAATGAAAATCTGGTTTCATACCTGGCAGGTGAACCTAAACCGAAAGTTCTTATATAGATAATAAGAATAGGATGGATAAATCCATAGGCTGTTATGCCCTACAGTACAGTTAAAAATAGGGGAGAGGATTCCAACATCTAAAATTGCATCTTTGGAAGTGTTATAAATTGCATTGTAGTAATATAGTAAAATGTGGGTTCAGTGTTGTAAGTAGGTTGTAGTGTCTGGGTAACATTGAATCTGTTACATATCTATTATTCTAAAATTGAAGAGATATTCAGAACAAGCATTATAAATTGTGTGTAATTCTCGTAAAAGATCAGTTACAAATTAAAATTCGAAAAATTAAAAAAATATTAATTAAATTATTAGTAATAATTAATCATTAATTGTTAGTATTAATAAAGTATTATTTAAGTTTCTAGCAAAATTCGCTAAACTGAATTATTTTTTTTTACTAAATATTCCATAAAATAGATGACATTTATCTATCAGCTTTCGATTTTTTTTAAAAATAGTATGAAAAAATAATATGGAATATATTTTGTATTTAAAAAAAAAATATTGAAAAATACAGTTATAACAAAAAGATAAAAAAAGCTTAATGTCCTATATTTCATAAGAATACATTTTTCCTAATAAATGACAATAGAAAACAAAGGGTTTCAAATTGAATTCTTTATTTTCTTTCTAAAACTCTCAGACTATAAAAGCAAATTGTATGCAAAAGAAAAGAAATTGAAATTCAATTGATTAACTATCTCTTACCATTCATAAAATGATAACAAGTAGAGTTATTCATGCTGGAAATATGTATCATATAATAATAACTTAATGGACAAAGTAGCTTTGTCTTCTTGCTTTGTGCCTTCCCTGCATCTTTCTTTCACCCTATAGATAGATTGGTTCCGCCAATGATGAAATGGTTTTTATTCGCAAGTCACACGACACAGAAGAGATTGCTTTCGATTTACAAATTGCTATTGTATTATGCATCTGTGTGTGATGGATTTGATTTTAATAGGAATTGTTTTCTGGCGCAGCGGTCATTTTTTTCCGTCAAAAGTAATCCAAATCTTCTTGCTTCTGTGTGCATACTATATGATTTGGTGACTGGCTAAATCTTTTTATTTTAAGAATAAGAATAGGGTTTTTTGTTGTTCTTGTAATGTAATCGGTATTCGTATAAAAATGGGAGAAAATTTCATGGAGACGACCTTGAGAAAAATTATGGTTTTTGTACGCAGTATATCTACTGATTTTAAGATACCTATTACGTGATATGTAATTTTTACCTAATATATAAAATTGAAAACTGCTTCATGAAATAAATTTTCTAAAAAATATGTGCGTATATGTATATTAATAAATATGTGTATATTAATGCAGCTGGTAATACAGACAGTTATTCTTTATGCCATAAGCAAGGGCTGCACTGCTGTTACTCCTTTAGCACTACCCAGCGGGCACGTGTAGCTTGAAGATATTCTACGGACACGAGTAGCACTACCCCCACAATGCTCTACGATCCTATTAGGACCGGGACCTACGGTTTAAAGTGGATCCCGAACCACTATAAACATCCATGGCACATCCGGGATTCGTACTCAATACCTGTGGTACCGAGTGCCAGAGCGCTAGCCACTCAGCCATCAGGCTCCTCTGCTAAAAAAATTTTTAAACATGGCAATTTTTTTTTCTCTAAATTCAATAGATTATTTCTCTGATGAGACAAAAATTTTAATTCTTCTTTTTTAGTCAAATTTGTTTTTATGTTAAATTAATGCCTTAAAATAATATGTGAGCTTTATAACAATACTAGTGTTTAATTGTTTAGGTAAATGAAGATTAAGAAAATATATATATATATGGATTTTTTTTTATTTCCGTTTTTAATCTTCTTCGACATATTTCTCAAACCACCAACCTATATGAAATATATTTTGATGTTTATTGATACCATTTAATGTTACACCGTGTCTGATAGTTTATTTTATTTATCAATAGTGAGCTTTACTGGGAAAGATGCATGAAGTAAATAATGTAGGTGCTAAATTTAAAGTATTGCGAAAATAAGTAATGATACTTTGGATTAAAAAAAATGACTATTATGTTTGTTTATTTAAGTTAATAAATAAAATATTTTCCTAAAAGATTTAAACAAATATTTTTCATTAAATATTTATATACTGATTTTGTTTTGCTATTCACTTTGTAATAACAATTCAGTATTGCCTTAGATCAATAATAAGAATATTCTTGAAGAAGCATTGAAATTGAAGACAATTCAGTTAAATATTGAAAGACGTAACACATTAAAAAAAATATTGGACGTATTTTCAAATGAACTATTTCCAAAAAAAAAAGACTTAAAAGATTCACTGTTTTCTTTCAGCATTTTAATTTAAAAATGAAATAAAATGTCCATATTATTATATGCAAAATTTTCTCCAACTATTTATGAGCCTTAGGACATATCGAATAGTGTAATTTAAACCAGAATATTGCTCAAAAGATTTCGAAATACTTGACAATTACATTAGGAAGACACACACATACACAAACACTGTTAAAAAATGTTTTTGAGTATTATAGATAGAAAAATGGTACTTTTCTACGATTTTAGATAAAAAAGAATTGCATTACAAAATGCAACACACAAATTCATGTAAAAATAAAAGAAAAATGAAATTTGAATGGAAAGAACTACACATTTTTAAAAATTAAATAATTTTAAATCTTTCGATTTCTCCCGTGCATCTGAAATTTTTGTTATTATTATAGATTTTTTTTCCTAGAAAAAATTTACTACCTATGGAGTGAATAGGGAATATTATAACAGGCGTTACTAATCTCAAAAAAATATCTTAAGTCTTTTAAGACTTAAAATTATTTACAAATATATATGCTTTATATTTATAGATAGATTCAGAGTTAACTGATTACATGAAAGTTCGTGTCAAATTAACTCTATATGAGTTAATATTAAAAGTCATAAGAACAGTGTTTTTATTTATAATGTTTTTGAAATTTCAGAAAATATTAACTATAATATAATTTTCATTTTTTTTTTTATGATTATGATATTCAGAATTTCAAAAATAACATTTTCTTTTCCTGTTTAAATTTAAATATGCTTTTAATAAACTTGTGCTATTTACAATTTGATTTAAAATTGTGTATAATTTCAATTAAGAGTTATTGAAAAACTAACTAAAGACAGTGAATAAGATTAAGATTAATTCTAAATTATATGATATAAAAAACGGTCACTGGTCACTAAAGACGGTTTGTTATTCTTTCAATAAATTGGTCAGTTTTTAAAATGTATTCTAAGTAGGTGATTTAAACTATATACATATTATCTTTATAATTAATAATGTTCGTATTTGGCAGATATCTGATTAAAAAAAATTATCTTTATTCAATCTCTCAATAGTCATACGTGTCGATCGTAATTTTCTATTATCCTTCAATACAAACTTTTTTATAGAATTTATTTTAAAACTTAATTTTGTGAAAACTCATAAAAATCGCATAATGACTAAGAAATAATTGCAGAAAGAACGTCTGAATTAGGGAGCCAAATTTTTTTTGTTATTTTATTTTTCCGAAGTGAGTTTGTGAGAATTACTGCGAATTACAAATGATTTTGTAAATGCGGAAAATTTAAAGGGGCTACCAATATATTAAATATCTTACAAGTAGATTATAAAACTACTGATTGTGCTAAATGAAATTTAATATGTTTATTTTTATTTCCGATACATTATATTTATACATAAACGTATACTGTAAATATAGAATTTACTTTTTGAACAAAAGAAATATTTTTTGAGATTTTATTTTCATTTATGCAAATGTAATATAATTTTTTGCTGTAATCTGCATAAAGTTTTCATTTTGGAAGAGAAAAGATCACTACTTTTTTTAGCATCAATTTTTATTTTTTCAAACTTTAGCAGTAGTTTAATAAAATATGCAAAATTCTCACATATCTGTGAGTCTTAGGACAGATTAAATAATGTAATTTAACATAAAAAAATTGCTTAAAAGAT
Organism: Caerostris darwini; assembly: GCA_021605075.1. Taxonomy (NCBI): domain Eukaryota; kingdom Metazoa; phylum Arthropoda; class Arachnida; order Araneae; family Araneidae; genus Caerostris; species Caerostris darwini. The sequence continues at coordinate 239,937 of BPLQ01003296.1, forward strand.
TTCGTAGAATTTAATCAACTACATTAGAAACACAAAATAATTAGTTAGAACATTTTTTTTTAATGCTATTGATAGAAAATAGCAGTTTTTCTACGATTTTTATTAAAGAGTTACATTAAAAAAAGAACGACACAAGCATTCTTGTAAAAATTAAAGACAAATTGAAGTTTCAATAAAAAACACAAATTTTTAAAAATTGTAAAGTTTTTAGTCTTTTGGTTTCTCTCATTCATATGAAATTTTTATTATTATATATTTTTATTTTTTCCTTTAAATAAATAATTGCATTATGAGTTCTAAGTGCTTTTGTGAGAGTTACTACGAATTAGAAATGATTTTGTAAGAGCAGAGATTTTAAAGGGGCTGCCACTGTATTAAATATCTTAAAAGTAGATTATAAAAGTACCGGGTGTGCTAAAGGAAATTTAATCTATCTATCTTTATTTCCGATAGATTTTATTTATATATAAACGTGTACCGTAAGCAAATAATTTGTTATTTGAGCAAAAAAGATTAATTTTATGATATTTTATTTTCATTTTCAAAGTATTCGAAACGATCACTACTTTCTTTAGCGTTAATTTTAAATTATTTCAAACTTCAACACTATTTTTAGCATCAAATAATTACAAGTGCTGAAAATATTACTACTAGAATCATTCATTCAGGAATGCTACAGCTTTACTTTACTTTCTTATATATTCTTCTTTTCTTTCTCAGCTTACCATAAATATTAAAAGTAAATATAATGCCATCGAAAAATAATATCAGTATTACAAAATATCATGATTCAGAAACTGGTAAGCTTTTATAAATTGTGTTAAAATATAAAACATATAACTACAATGAGATGCTCTTATGTCCCGTGTTTGCTCTTTTTATTGTTTAGGAGACAATAATAAATTTCTTTTCAATGTCATATGAAGGAAACACATTAGAAATTGCCGATACAATATTTTTTTTATATGCGGCTGATACTTGTCACATTATCACTTGTCACATTATACAGAATCTTGATGCAATATATAAAACATGAGAATAACGAATACCAAGAATGTCAAAGAATTATTTATTTTCTAATTCTTACAATAAAGTATCTTTCTATATAAATTAATGAATAAAACTGTATAAATAAATTGAAATTTCGAATACTGTGTAAAAAGTACTTATGTGTGTTTTTTCTTAAAATAGAAGGAAAACTGTCTCATTGTTCCTAGTGATGATTTTATCAGCAAAACAGAAAGATTAACTTGTCACTCATACCAAACATTCACTTTTGCTAAATAGCAAATTCTAAAAGTAGCGTATGGTGTGCAGCCCATAAATAGTCTCTAGCTGAATTTTAAGATAAAATTCATTTAGATAAATGCTTACAACTGTACATTATCAGTTTCGAATTATTCAAATTTTTCCATGCTTTCAACTACAAATCCATTTTCAAAGTCTTAATTTGAGAGTCTAACTTCAAGAGCTTGTCCAATGTCAATGGTTAATTTTATTACATTTCTCCCAACCTTCCGGTTTGTCCTACGAAGTTGGGGGATGGTGTAAATCTGAGATACATTTAGTTTCGTGCCTTATGTAAATTTCGTTAGTATAGTATAGATTCATAGTTGCAGAACAACTAATAATTAAATATAAAGTTACCTTTTGATAAAAGCCCCCATATACTCAATGTACCCAATATATCCATGTACCAAATATATACATATACGAAACGTATCAATACATCCAATATACCCAATATGTCCATATACTCAATAAACCCATATACCCAATATACCTTCAGTCTAGATGAACTGGCAAATTGTATTTAGGAATTTGGAAATAAGACATTTCTTTTCGAAATTTATGCAATGAACCAGTACCAAAATTCTCCATTATAAAAGGATTGGCAAGACAATATCTATAATCTATAAGGCAGGAGGTCCTTCTATTTGGCTCGGTTTAATAGGAGAATGGTGTAAATCCCAGATTCTTTTAATTTCATGTTATATCAAAATAAAGAGCGCGATACAAATGCATGTGTGCAGTGTAAAGGGTCCTCAATGTAGCAACCTGATTAATGATGAATCTTTTACATAAAATGTCATTCTAAAGATGAATGATATCAGCTAGAGTTGCAAGGAATTTTAAATTGAAACAATAACTGTCCAAATTTTTTAAAAATTCCTTTTGAAATGGAAAAAAAAATAAATAAGTGAAATCGCATTGCTCTTATTTTCATTTCGCATAACCCTGCAATCTTACATATACATCTAGATAAATTCTACATATCTAGATAAATTTTAGATACCAGAGGAAAGAGAGGGCACAGATGCGTTTGGTATGCATGAAGACTTCCATATCTCAATTCGCACAAGGGATCACAAGAGGGAATGAAATATCGTCTTTGTAAGTATATCAGAGTATTTACGCGAGGCTAAAAGTTAAAGGGTAAAGTAGTTTGGACATGTTGGAAATATGACGAATGGTTTCATGCAATGGGAAGAAATAGTGGCGATGTGGCCACCTGGGAAAAGTTGGGGAAAACGGGGAAGATGGTTCCTTCAAGATTCCTAAGGATGGAGTGTTTGTCAAAAATGAAATAGAAAACTGCGGAGGAAAACTCATGTTTCTTTCTGAACTAACCGAGGTAAGTAATAAAAATAATTTTCATTTCTCCAAAAGGAAAAATTGTTAAAGTTATAACGAATTCTTGCGTATGTAAATTTAAAAAATTTGCCATAACAATAATAATTAAAAGGAAAATGATCTATTGAAGCTAAAAATTAAATTTGATAAAAATAAAATCTTATTATAAAACGTATAATAATAAATTTCTGTGTAAAATAATATGATTTAATGTATTAATTTTTACTGCAGGCAAAATTAATTTTTTAAATTTTATTTTCTATTTGCTGTATACATTGATTAAAAATCCCTGATGAGGATTGAGAAGTTATACAAAAAAATGTTCTTTAAAAGTATACAGATATTTAAAAAGAAAGATTAAATTACAATAAAGTGTTATTTAGTAATTTTTTAATGTCGTTTTAAAGTTAAAACAAGTTTATGGATGGAGCATGTGTTGATCAACTTACAGATTTAAGGTTAAATTTTAATGTTGCGAGAATTTATGTTTTTTAAATAATGAATTAATTAATTACCAAAAATGCATTGATTTTTAGTGATAATTTTAGAATCATATGTATGTGATAATTTTAGAATTATAATATGGATATGTGTGGAAAATATGCTAAATATAACATTATTTTCATGTTTCGCCTTTACACAAAAATCTATAAAAATAATAACTGAAATAATTTAATAGTTTATTAATTGTAATTTTTCAAAACTAAATTTATAAATTGTTCTAATTTTAATGTTTAAAAATTACTTAAGAACAGAAATAATGAAAAAAAAGGTTTATTCAGAAAAGGTATATTTGAGGGAAAAATCTGCGGTTTGCAGATTAATATTCACTGTGGTAACGGATTTTAAATAATGCAAATATATATATTAGTTCAAAATTCCGATAATTAGGACGCTACTGCTGTTTGGAAAAGGCACAAAATAGTAGGATAATAGTTGTGTAATAAAACAAATAATTTATTTTTGTGTGATTTACAGCTGTAAATGCTCAATCATTTGTCACATTACAATATTAAAAACACTCTCAACATTTCGTTCGATACAGCATACCATGAATGGCTACTTTTTAGTACTACTTCCTGTAGTATGCGTTTTTCAGTGATGGTATGGACTGGGAATTTCATCTCGAGAACCCATGATATTCTCCTCACTATGACTTTAACCTATGACTCAAGGTGGGTTTTCAAATGACCAAACATGTCTTCAATGCCACAGTAAAAATGGTTGGTGCCAACGTTGGCAGTTATAACCCGTCCCTTGACGTGTCGTGCGTGTGATTTGATGTGTCCAGTTTGCTGAATTTCAATACGTTTGGAAGAATTATGCAATGTAATCAATCGTAATACCGTGCAACTTTTATTGTGTAAGTTATTCGACACTACTGTAAATTCACAACACACAATGACTTTTCTACTTCTGGGTATATGAGAGTGTTGCTATTAATGCGTCGATTTTGAGAGCTACAAATCCCTTCAAACATGAGCAAATTCTTTTCTGGTTTTTATATATTTCATTATTGTTTTCAATATTAGTATATTTACAATTGTTTTTGTACGACAGTAATATCGCTTACATATTATTTTGATTTGATTACTTAATTAAATTCTAAATGGTATTATGCAAATATTTTTTTTTTAAATATGTTTCCAAAATAAGGGTGTCATTTTAATTCCTTATTCTCCTACACGATTTAAAATATTTAATAATTACTATTGTTGCTAATTTAATTTGAAGTTGATTTCCAGTGATTCATAAAAGTAATCTGTCCCATAATTGAAAAGAAAAAGAAGTACCTTAAAATAGTTTTACATTTTTACAAGATATTAAATAAAGCATAATTTTTTTATATATTTTTCTAACAGATGTTTTAATTTTTTAACTATCATTTTTCTTTAATTATTTTAAAACTTTCACGAAGCAAGAAATATTCATATGTATATAATATTTATAAAAAATAATATTTTCTAATTTTATTTTTAAATGATTTAAGATAAATATCTAAAAAAAATACTTTTCTCTTATTTTTTAAAATTTGAAACATAATTCTCGTTCTGCTTTTGAAAATAGATCCTATCTCATCATAACGTACTTATTTCTTCTCATATTTTACATATTAAAAAAAACATTTTCATTATTAACTTGTACCTCTTTATAAGATGATATACCTTTAAACTGGATTACAGAAAGTGCTAAAATATATTCTTTTCTTTTCAATTTCAATATGGGGGGATTATTTTTCAATGTTGGGTTTAAGCTACTTTTTAAAATTAAGCCTTGTTTCGGTAGAGAGGTATTTTTTAGCGGCTTTACAATACTAGATTTTTAAAGTTCGGAAAAAAAATTGTAGAAAAAATCAGAGGTATTATGCATGAAAAGTTTACAAAATCAAAACAAAAATGAAGAGAAAAAAACAGGACAAATATAAAAAAAAAACAATAAACCCCACTACTGTATCTAAATTTTCATGAATTAAAGATTTTTTCAAATTAATTATAAATAAAATTATAAACATTTGACATCTTAGTAGAGTATCATGTTAAAATATCTTGGGTAAAAAATAAATAAAATTAACTAAGACATTAACTTACGACGTCTAAATAAAATTAACGATATTGACTGACTATTGAAGTGTGATAAACAGTCATCCATATTTGAAATATGTTCCAGTATCAATTTCGTATATTAATACCATTCATAAAATTATATTGCAGGATATCGTTAACTTATTATTCTAAAAAAGAATGAGAGAAATCATATAACATATTTTTAGCGATTGTTTTAAGAAAAATTAGCAACGGTTATTTTGTCTCGGTTTTCTGCTTTTTTAAACAATTTTGACTTGCTGTTCATCAGTACACAGACGATAGCTTGGAGCTCAGTGTTTTTTTATTGATTATTACAGCTTTCATTTACTCTATATTGTTTTATCCAACATGATTAAATAGAATTAAAGCATTTGTGATAATAACATTGATATCAATTGATAACAGCATTGAGATATGGTGATGTCAAAAACTCTGAGTATGAATCATTATAGTTCTAATTGTAACGTGAAATTATAACGACTAAAATTAACTTTAATTTCCAGATTAATAGTGAAATTAAAATTTATAAAATCGTTCTGATAAAAATTCTAACGATAACGTTTTAAATAAAAAGAACTGAATTAAAAAAAAAAAATCATCTTTTGCGGGGTTAAAAGTATTGAAAAAAGGTTAAAAAGTCAACACCTCAACAAATAGGTTTTCTATACAAAGTTTCAGTTAAAAAAGAATAATATTCTCCAAGAAAAACAATTTAAATTATGCATATATAATATTTATGTGTGGGTGTCGGCCTTCATAATTATTTATATTTTATTTTTATAATATTAATTATAATATTAATTAATTATTAAGCCTTTTTATAATAATAAGTTATTTTTTTTGCTCGATTTGTGAAAGAAACTGAATTTTTTTGTTACTTATATGTGGTATACAAATTTTATTTGTTAATTGATAGAGAAAAATAGGGAAAACTATTCACCATTTGAGACTCAGCAACTTTTTAAAAATTTTAATGGTGTTTACATAATTTGTGTTCTTACTGTATATTTACCATAGAATAAATTTAAAACTTTTTATTAAAAAAAGAATTTCCCACTTATTTTTCGTAACAAATGTTTGAAATAAAGATAAAGTCTTTTGTCTTTCCTTTTTGTGCGTTTTCAAAAGTATTGGAATTTTACATATATCAGATTTTATTAAAACATGTTTGTTTCTTTCTCTTTCAATAAAATATATCATTAAACATTTAATGCATTTCCATAACTCTGAAATATTTAATATCAACTTCTTTATTAAAGTAATATAAAGAAAATAAGAGAATCGCAAATGGATACATATCAATTTTCTTTTTTGAGATTCAAAGGAACAAATAATTTATCTCTAAAACAATGTTGTGCATAATAATTTATTTTTTCCTTTACTGATTCTGAAATAGAATATTTTAACTTGCATTAGGAAAAATAACAGCATTTGCACAAAAACAGGCACATTGAAATAAAAAAAGTATCATTTTTCTTTTTTTATATTGGTAACATAATATGTCACATTTTAAAATATATTTTCATATTAAGAGTTTAAACAACAATTTATTTGTAAATATTTTAGGGAATATATTCAATCTCTAACCAATTTTAAAATAGCTTATGTTTAAAAAGATAGAATTAAAATATATTTGTTTGTTGAATATTATTATTATTGTACAGATCTTCATGTTTGATTCAACGAATTTGTATATAATTTTAAATAATGTAAAAGAAGCAAATATCTTTTTTCATTTTTATTCAACAATTTTTGATTAAGAAATTGAACATGAACAATCGATAAATAAATTCATATTTTACAGCCTTCCATAAATTCATTGTTTATAGCCATAGTTATTTTTTTTTTTTTTTTTTATTACCTTTTTTGAAAGTTCACTCCTATATGAAAAACGTGGCAAAGTTTCAATTTTTTTAATATTCATAATTTGTATCTTCATAAATTCTAAAAGAATAACACTATATACATTTATATTAATTACAAAAATACCAAATATCTATACAATATTTATTATTTTGAAATGTCAAAGACAAAAACCAGATATTTATTATAATATTGGAATTATTATCTTTTTCACTAATATTTTGATTTTATTTATTTGTATTTCCTTTAAGATTTCAAAAATTATTTTATGTGCTACATATACTGTATGATATTAATGACATAATATATGTAGCATAATATACAATTTCTCACCTTTTCATAAAACATTTTTACTTTCCTATATATACAAATTTGTAATCTACATATGATATAAATTTACCCACAATGACAATATAGGTATGTTCATTTGCTTTCTTAGTTCTTTCTTATGCTGAACATAACCAACAAGAAATCCGATACCATCATTTCCTGCAAGAATGTTATTATTTCATACAAAATTCTTACCTAATCCTTCCAAGAACGGCACGTGTACTGCGAGTCAATAAGATTCAATACACAACAATTCTTCGTCGCAAACGAAAAAGAAATGGTGACATGCGCTGACCCAGATACTTCCAGAAGATGGCAAACAGGATCCATTACGGGGTGGACGGTGCCCAGGACAGTCGTGACTAATTTATAGGCGATGAGGGGACGTTATTGCGGATATCGTATCAATTAGAGCGATTGATGGCGCATAAAAATGATTGGATAGCTGGTGGTCTTAATCATGTCAATCACAGGAGGAAGGCCCGCGTATCAATCACTTTATACGCCATGCCGTGTACACACATCAGCCAGAAAAGAGATTGTGTTCGGTTAATTAGCTTTTTTTTTTGCAATCCTTCTACTATTTATGGCTTCATCATTTTGGTTGCATCGTATAAAAGGTATGGATTTGAGCCACCAAAATATTTTTAATTTGGGGGATAAATTGAATGAAAACATTTCAATCTCATATTAAATAATCTTATACCTTATTTCCAATGTTCTTATTTTATTTATTGTTTCCATCATAATGTTATCTTATGCTGTACATTGTGATAGCATATGAAAATATTTTAATCCACACTATTTTAAGGGTATATAAAAATAAAAGCAATGGATTTGAGTAACCAAAAGATTTTATATTTGGGGGATAAATTGAATAATAATTTTATAAATATCCAATAAGATATATCCAATCTGATTTTTTTTTTTGGCCATAACGTAATCTTATGCTGTATATTATGCAATCAAATTAAAATGTTTTAATCCACTATTGTAATCTACTATTTTAGGGTATATAAAAATAAAAGCTATGGAAGTTTATACGCCATAAGCCGTTTAAAGCCGAAGTTTTTAATTTAGAGGATAAATTGAATGAAAACATTTAAATATCTTACTAAATTATCTTATATACCCAATGCTCTGATTTTATTTATATTTTTCCATAACGTAACCTTATGCTGCATATTGTGCAATCCTATGAAAATATTTTAATCCACACTATTAATATATAATATAAATGTATAATTATACTGATGCCATGTATTTGATAATCAATCGGATTTATTCGATGACTTTGACAGTGAAAATATATTATTTATAACTCTTATATTTTAAATCTCATTTGAAAAGTTTAATCATATAACCTTATCTGTTCAATTTAATATTTATTTTAATTTTAATTTTATTTTTATTTCAATATTTTGATCATTTTATTTATATTTATCTTATTTTATATTATTTTTTTATATTTATCTTTTAGGCTTTTTTTTAACTTTAATTTAATATTTATAATTTAAAATTATATAAATTGGAGATATTTGATAAATTAGTAATATTTTGTTATAATTTGATGTTTTCAATTATATTATAGTATCGATAGATTAATAATTGATAATATTTGACAGCTTAAGTAATAATGCTTTTCAATTATTAATATTACCTATGTCAGTTTTAATAATTCCGATACAAAAATTTCTTTTAACAGAATTTCCAGGGACAAAAATACATCACACGAATATCTTATATTAATATCATTTTAGAATTCTTGTAGCAAATGTTTATTTTATGTTTAAAAATTTAATTTAAAATGTATATCATCATATGCATTACAACGAAACTGATTAATCGTGTAATATATTATGCGACAGTTTCAATCTTTACTTAATGGAAAATAAATGATGTGATAATTTTGAATGCTGGTGTTATATAAATCATAAGCAGTTTACTACATATTATTATAAAGTTTAATTAAATTATGGATAATCATAATATTATCTCAATATTTTTCTACTACATTAAATTACTCAAACTATTGAAACTCTAAATGAAGTCTTTATTCAGTGTAATATATAAGAGATAGTAAATATTATTTAATGGTGACAAAGAGAAGGGAAAATAATTCTTTACATACAACATTATAATCTCAAAAGGGGAAGAAAAACTATGTAATAAAGAAATACTATGAGATAGATAATTTAACAAAGTACTATTATTAACACATTAAATGCATTAAATTTAATAACCTATCTAAAAATAAAAACAAATCAAATATCACATTATTAGAATAAGGACGTTTACATTTATTTTAATATCTTTAATAATAGTTACACATTTTTCAAATGATGTGTAACTAATTATAATATTTAATGCAGTTAAAGCAAAATCTTTTTGCATACAAAAGAATAACGAAACAGATACAATGCGTTTCATAATAAATAATTTAAACCACTAAAAATGAGTTCCTCATAAGAGTATTTAAAACATTAACAATAAATTAAACAACTTAAATTCATGAATTATAATTTAATTTAAAATATCGAATTTCAAATTAAACTGATAAACTGATTAAACTGATTTTTCAAATTAAACTGATGTGTCTAGTGGATAGTATAATAGTTCTTTGAATTGAAAATACTTGTTTCGAAATCTATTAGGCGAAGTCTCACAAAAACATGAAAATGATGAGCAAGATCCTCTTCGATTGGACTTGAATATAAAAAGTGGAAGGTACGAATTGCATCGCTGGAAATATTTTTGAAAATAGAATAATTGAAATAGCACGACGTACTATACAATACAGAAAGCCCTCATCGTGCATCATGAGTATAGATGAATCTGATATTCCAGTAACTAGTAATTGTAGGTTAAAAGATCCAGAAAAACAAGACATCTTCATGAATTACCCAAACACTTAACGTAATATAGTTGAATACCTAATAAATAAAAGAATAAATGGATGGAAAACAATGTCACGATACAAAACAATAATAACGAATTTCGAATTCTACGAGGCTTGTTGAACCTTGAAAGTATAAGGTTTCTTGGACATTAATTTAATATTGGTTTCATTTCATTTGAAGCCTCACAGAAAGACGAAAAAGATGAACACGATCACCTTCGATTGGATCGAGTAGAAAAACGAGAAGGTGCGACCACCCCGAATTTCATCCCTGGAAAAGTTATTTTCAAATTGTAGTAGCCCAATGTGCAAGTACAATGCAGCAGGACATCATCATGCCCCCTGAGTATTGGTGAATCTGCTACTCATCTGCTATTCTAGTAACTAATAACTGTATGCTAAAAGATTCAGAAAAACAATAGACATCTTCATGAATTACTCAAACAGTTAACATATAGTTGAATACCTAATAAATAAAAAAAAATAAATGCATTGAAAATAATGTCACGAGACAAAACAATAATAATGAATGGCGAATTCTACGAGTCTTGTTGAACCTTGAAAATACAAGTTTTCTTGGATATTCATTTCATTTGAGTTTAATTTCATTTGAAGCCTCACAGGACGATGAAAAGGATGAGCACGATTCCCTTCGATTGGACTCGAGTAGAAAAAATGAAAAGTGCGACCACCCCAAATGAAAATATTTTTTTCCGAATTGTAACAGCACAATATGCAAATACAATGCAGCAAAACCTCATCGTACCCCCTGAGTATTGGTGAATTTGCTATTGTAGTAACTAATAATTTCCCAGAAAAACATTTTCATTAATTACTCAAATAATTACCATAATATAGTTGACTACCTAATAAATAAAAAAAATATATACACTGAAAACAATGTCACGACACAAACCAATAATAATGAATGGCGAATTCTACGAGGCTTGTTGAACCTTGAAAACACAAGTTTTCTTGGACATTCATTTCATTTGAAGTTTACTTTGTATCTGAATATAGTTCTTTCGTTTCCATGGCGACAGAAAACACTTTGCCTGTGAATGAACGTAAGTCTCTAATGATTTCACTGAAAATAGATGCTTCTGTTCGAAGGACGATTAAATGGTTGGCACGCCATGAGAGAAACATACCTTTAGAAGTTCTTCTCTATTATCATATTTATTGGAATGTATTAATAGCTATTTATTTGCAATTCTCTTTTTGCTGCATAACAAATGAAACGAAAAATATTGGTTATTGTACATTTGTAATCACCGCAAAGTCGATGGCAAAGCAATATTTGGTAGACAGATGTTGTTAATACTGGAAGTATTTTAAAACAACTCAATATAATTATGTTTTCTATTTCATATCCGTAAGATATATTTATTTTTTCGGGTTTTGTTGATATAAATGCAGAATATGAACGCTTGGTAGTAGATATGAATACTACAAAAATTACTTTTAAAGAGGTATTATTATTTAAAAAAAAATAAATGTTATTTATTAAATTACAAAATTAACATTGAAAGATCTCAAAGTATTAAAATCATCTAAATTATCTAAATTAAATCTGAATTAAGCCCACTAATTCATTTCATTTGAATTTTCGACTTCCTTCTGTTTGGCACTTATTCGTACAATTGGTAGATGACCCTCTGTTGACATTCTTGTCGGACTCTTTACTATTGTTAAGTTGTATTGGTGAGATCTTTTGATAGTGTGAAACACCTGCTTACCAGAGGGCAAACATGCTTAAATGGGGAGATATGTAGTTACCTAACTGTCCAGGTTAATGTTTGACAAGTGTAAAGACAATCAGTAAAAAAATGATTTAAGTATTGCAACCGGAATATCAAAGATCCAATGAAGGATAGCATAACGCAACAAAGTGAATATTATTTTCGACATATAGGCTTGCTAAATAGATGTCATATTGTAGGATCCATTTAACCAAATGGGTATTCCGAGTTGACCGAAACTGATAATATTTTATTCTGTATATTAATATGACACCAACAATCTGGAGTAAACTATATCTGCTACTTTAAAAAAAAATTAAATTACAAAACCCTCAAAGAAAAATTTGAAAAATATTATATAAGACAAAATTGCTATATTTAAAATCAAATTTAAAATTTAAATTAATCATTCAGTTTTAAATCTACAATGAACACAATTTACAATGAACACTACAGCCCTTTCATTGCCAAGAATATCAATGGTTACATGTATAAAGATTATTTTTTTAATATATTCATTAATAAACTAATTTTCTGGATCATTAATTTGCTGGGAATATAAACCAATAACGCAGACAAATTTAGTTAAAGTTTTTAGTTAAAAGAATATTTTTAAGATATTTAAACTTGTTTGTAAATTCCATGTAATAACAAATAAAAACAAGTTTCAGAATGCTATTAAATTTATTTTAAAATATTCTAAATTATTTTGAATTGTATGTTTTTTTTTCATTTTTACGAGTTTTTCTTTTCTGCCGTGCATGTGTAAAACATCCCAAATATAAATTGTAAAAATCCAAATTGATTTTTAAAATTTTGATAAATTGAGTCAATTGTGATATATTTTTAATTTACATAGTCGATCACAGTACAAAGTAATAGATTTGTCCTTCTATTCATAAGAAGAATTAATTATTTAAAATTTCTAATTTATATGTTAAAAAAATGGATTTTGGTTATAAATAAAAAAATAACTTTGCTTTACTTCCCACGATTTCTTAGAAAATTAGATGGAAATCTAAAAACGAATAGTACATAATTAAAAGCCGATTAAAAACATGTACTGTCGAAAATAGGGATACAATATTTATTTAAAATAGCTAAGTAGAATATTTAAAATAAAACGTCTTGATTAATTTCAAATGAATTGCAATTTATAATAAAGTCCATATATATATATATATATATATATATATATATATATATATATCTAATATATAAAATTCTCGTGTCACAGTGTTTGTTGCCACACTCCTCCGAAACGGCTTGACCGATTCTTATTAAAATTTTTGTGCATATTTGGTAGGTCTGCGAATCGGTCGTAAACTATTTTTTAAACTCCTAAGTGATAAGGGTGGCCCACCCCTAAATATTTGGTTAAAATCTAGGATCCTGTACCCTTTGTGCCAAATACATCACCAAGTTGCCAAGTCGGAAAGTAAGCATAGAAATGAATGGGCCAGGTAGTTTGCGCGGTAAAATGATATTACGCCAAAAACCTTTCCTGTGTTGCCAAATCGCCAAGTAAACAGACAAAAAGATTGCCTAAGTTCGGTGTCATTGTAAAGTGCTATTTCGCCAAAATTTATAGCCAAACAGTGCTTTTACGCCAACATTAGCAGCCAAATAGCTATTACGTCAAAGTTTATTTCTGAAAAGGCTTTGAAGCCAAAGTGTATCGATTTAACGCCAAATATGATCACTATCCTTTATCGCCAACATTTATCGCTTTATAACCATTTTTCACTAAACAAATATTGTTATATAACTTCTTTTAAGCCAAAAAAAAAAAAAGGCTTTATCGCCAAATTTTTCACTCAGTGTATCTTGTATATATATATATATATATATATATATATATATATACTTCATAAATGCGAAGTGATGTAATGTATAGAAATCGATCAATACTTTTCTAACTGATGTAACACAAACCATTAGTGATAGTACAGACTCGTCTATTATAATTTTCTTTAAAGTTATTTCTTTCAATTTGAATAAATTTATAAAAAATTACCAAAAATATTTTTATTGCATATTAAATTTTTAAATACGTTGATTTTGAAATATTTGATCACGTCAGTAATTATACAAATTTATTCTTTTAAATTATTGGTGTTAGGAAAAAATCATTTAATTGATAATAATCTAACATCACTCTGTAAGTTTTTAACACAAATAATTAAATTTTATATTATGCACTAGTAAACTGTCTTTCCTTCAATATATAGGGATGAATAATTTAATATTGATATAACCTCGATAGAGATACTTACGTCGCCATAGAAATAGCTCTGATGGATTAATCAATACCGGCGTCTATTGATTTATAATAATGTCAACGGGACATTTTTAATTTTAATTTTAAATTCCTTTCATGTGTGCAGAATGCTACTAATATTTAGAATAATATGGCTTACAATGATGGATGTTTAAGATTTTGGTATTCATTACTGTTAAAATTTGAAATGTTGTTAACAATGCGATGTTGTTAGTATAATTAGAGAACAATAAAATTTCGACAGCAATATAATATACAATAATACGATAATAGAAAGAACATTAATTTTCTTGAAGGAGGGAAATATTATATGTTCAAGTCACAAGTTAAAAAATTGGGAAACTAGTCGCATAATAATTTTAAAAATTGTTGCAAGTTCAAATTGGTAAAATAAATCTGAAATTAACTCATGATTACCTCTTTGTACTTTTGGTCTGAAGAAATCGCTATCAATGTGTATCGATGCCAAATCACTATAAATCTATACAGAAAACAAATCACTATAAATATGTAGGTCAAGAAGTTTTGCCCTTGAACCGAAAAAACGAGTATATAGATGATGATGATGCTTTGGAAGATGTTCGGTTCATTTTCCAGTGCAAACTAATCCACGGATGAAAAGGTTAATACAAAATGTTGAACTAGCTTTATGCCCCAACATTAAAATGAATTATTTTTCTAACATTCTATATTAATTTTTAGCAAATAAAGAGAAAAAATTGGTTTGCATTAGTAAGATACCAGATGGATGGGCATACAATCTCAATTTATAAATAATTGTATAGTTTATAATGTGTGTCATATATAATGCAAATAAAATTTTACATCCAAATTTTTCAATCTAAATTATTTGTGTTCATTCCATTAAAACCATTGCGAAATTGTCGTAAATTATTACGTACCAATAGTAACCTAGGGATATGTATAGATTTCATGTGCCACTAAAATTATCGCAAATTCTTTCATTTTGAATTTTCGTATAAAAGGGCATTTAACAGCTAAGAAAACAATATTAATATTAAAATATCCAGATAAAGCATTCTGCGATTTTAAAGATTCACCGACATCTAATGTGTCAGTTTCTATAACACGGAATACATAAGGCCATTAAAGCCTTATCAACTGCCAACAAATATAACGATCGGCATAAATGTTAGGAAAACGGGGTATTAAATGAAAAGGAAAAAGAATAACATTATGCTTTGCAGAGCATTAAAATTCGCACTAATAAAATAGGAGCCGTTAATGTTTGTTTTCCTGTCTAGCAGATAATGCTTTACAGATTTCCGGCAAACGTTAAGGCTGTAACAACGATTTTTAACGAACTACGAAGGCTAGTTGAAATATAACGCTGTAATCGGCATTTAAGAGGAAATGTTCTTGGTAGTTTTTATAAATGGGGAAATGAAAAAAAGGGGGGGAAAATTGGCGAGGGTTATTTATTTCAGAATTTCCCTTGTCTAATGCAAGGATGTGTTGGGTGATTAAAGTGATTTTTCATTCATGCATTTTGATATGACGATTTATGTCGTTTTCTTTTTAATTTATAAGCATTGAATATCGATGTAATTACAATAGTTTATAATATTTTGTTATTGGTGCATTCTTAATTGGTTTTTTAACAAATAATATGTTATTGTATTGATTTTTAATAATTAAATATGCTATTATCCTGATAAATTCTTCAACGATTATTTTTTTAAGGTAAGTAATCGATGTGAATGTTAATAAAGATAAAAATTTAAATGTTTAAATTGTATTTAACTAGATTTTTGTATCAATTGTTAAGGTACAATTTTAATAAACTAATTTATGATTACTAATCATGGCAATAAAATATTTTGTAATCTACTAATAATGGATTAATAATTAATCTATGTGGATGCTAATAACGATAAAACTTTAAATAATTATATAATAATTAGATTTCTGTATCAATTATTAAAATATAATATTAATAAAATAGATATTATGATTACTAATCTTCGAAATAAATTATTTTAATTTATTTAATTATTTATTTAATTATAATAGTTTTAATATTGAATAAACAACCATTTTCTTTCACAGTTTTGCAAAATTCTTTATTAATTTTTAACAAATAAACAGCATTTTAAGCGCTAAAAAATGGCTAACATTTATAGGTTTACAAATGGATGGTCATATAATTTTAATGTAGTAATATTTGCATGAGCTCACAGCGTGTGTCATATATAATGCAAACAAAATCTTACATCAAAGTTTTTCAATCTAAACTTTTGTCATCTTTCTATTAAAACCATTGCGAAATTGTCATAAACTATTACGTACCAAGTAACCTAGAGATATGAATAGATTTTATATGCCACTAAAATTACCTCAAATTCTGTCATTTTGATTTTTCATATAAAAGGACATTTAACAGCTACGAAAACAATCTTAATATTCAAAATTCAGATAAAGCATTCTAAGACTTTAAAGACTCACCGACATCTAATGCGTCAGTTTCTATAATAAGGCATACATAAGGCCATTAAAACCTTATCAGCTGCCAACAAATATAACGATCGGGATAAATGCTAGGAAAACGGGGTATTAAATGAAAAGGAAAAAGACTAACATTATGCGTTGCAGAGCATTAAAATTCCCACTAATAAAATAGGAGCCGTTAATGTTTGTTTTCCTGTCTAGCAGATAATGCTTTACAGATTCCCGGCAAACGTTAAGGCTGTAACAACGAGTTTTAACGAACTACGAACGTTAGTTGAAATATAACACTGTCATCGGTATTTAACAGGAAATGTTCTTGGCAGTTTTCATAAATGGGGAAATGGAAAAAAGGAGAAAAAAATTAGACGAGGGATATTTTTTTCACAATTTCCCTTGTCTAATGCATGAATGTGTTGGGTGATTAAAGTGATATATCAAGTTATTTTGGTATGACAATTTATGTCGTTTTCTTGTTAGTTTATAAGTATTGAATATCGAAGTAATTAAAATAGTTTGCAATATTTTGGTAGTGACGTGTTATTAATTTCAAATATATGTCGATTAACAAAAAAATTCTTATTGTATTGATTTTTACTAAATAAGTAATTTAATAATCTGATAATTTCCCTAACGTTTTTTTTTTTTTTTTTTTTTTTTTTAAACTGTGAAATTTATGTAAATGTTAATACATTTAATTGCATTAAACTATATTAAATAGATTTTTTTTATAAATTTTTAAGGTATAATATCAATAAAATAGAGTTTATGATTGCTAAAAAAATATTTTGTAATGTTTTAATATTGCAATATTAACTAATTTTCTTTCTAAGTTTTTCAAATTCTATATCAATTTTTATCAATTGCTTATAAATAAACATAATTATAAGCACTAAAAAATGGCTTACATTTGTAAGATTTCAGATAAATGTTCATAGAATTTCAATTTTTTAATATTTTTATGAGGCTATAGCATGTGTCATGTATTGTGCAAATAAAATTTTCATTCAATTTATTCAATCTAAACTTTTTGCACTCATAACATTAAAACCATTGAGGAATTGTGATAAACTACCAACAGTAACTTAGGGATATAAATAGATTTTATGTGCCACTAAAATTATCACAAATTCTCTCATTTTGAATTTTCGTATAAAAGCTTCTTTAACAGCTACGAAAACAATCTTAATATTAAAATATCCAGATAAAATATTCTACGATTTTTAAATGAAAGACTCACCGACATTTAATGCGTCAGTTTCTATAACACGATATACATAAAGCCATTAAAAATTTATCAGCTACCAACAAATGTAACGATCGGGATAAATGCTAGGAAAACGGGGTATTAAATGAAAAGGAAAAATACTAACATTATGCGTTGCAGAACATTAAAATTCCCACTAATAAAATAGCAGCCGTTAATGTTTGTTTTCCTGTCTAACAGATAATGCTTTACAGATTTCCGGCAAACGTTGAGGCGAACGAACGAACTACGAACGCTAGTTGAAACATAACGCTGTAATCGGCATTTAAGAGCAAATGTTCTTGGCAGTTTTCATAAATGGGGAAATGGTAAAAAGGGAAAAAAATGCGGAGGAGGGATATTTATTTCAGAATTTTCTTCATCTAATGCATGAATGTTTTGGGTGATTAAAGTGATTTTTCGCTTTATTTTGATATGACGATTTATGTCGTTTTCTTGTTAGTTTATAAGTATTGAATAACGATGTAATTAAAATAGTTTGTAATATTATGGTATTGACGCATTATTCATTTCTAGATATGTAGATTAACGAACAATTTCTTATTGCGTTGAATATTACTAAATAAATATGTTTAAAACTTGATAAATTAAACAACAATTTTTTTTTTGAAACAGAATAATCTATGTGAGTGTTAATAAAGATAAAACTTTAAATAATTAAATTGTATCAAATAGATTTTTGTATCAATGATTAAGATAAAATATTAATAAAAGAGAGTTTATAATTTCTAATATTTGAAATAAAATATTTCATAGTGTTTTAATATTGGAAAAAACAACAAATTGTCTTTCAAAAGTTTGCAAATTTTATATTAATTTTTAAAAATAAAGGGGATTTTAAGCACTGAAAACTTTATAACATTTGTAAGATTACAAACAGATGGTCATAGAATTTTTGTTTATTATAGTAATTGCATGAGATTACAGCATGTGTCATATTATATGCAAATAGATTTCACATCCAAGTTTTCAATCTAAACTTTATACACTCATTCCATTAAAACCATTGAGAAATTCTTGTAAATTATTACGTACCAAGTAACCTAGGATTATGAATAGATTTTATGAGGCAGTAAAATTTTTTCAGTATAAAAGCTCATTGAACAGCTACGAAAACAATCTTAATATTGAAATATCCAGATAAAGCATTCTACGATTTTTAAAGTAAAGACTCAGCGACATCTAATGCGTCAGTTTCTATAACACGGCATACATAGGCCATTAAAAACCTTATCAGCTGCCAACAAATATAACGATCGGGATAAATGCGAGGAAAACGGGGTATTAAATGAAAAGGAAAAAGACTAACATTATGCGTTGCAGAGCATTAAAATTCCCACTAATAAAATAGGAGCCGTTAATGTTTGTTTTCCTGTCTAGCAGATAATGCTTTACAGATTTCCGGCAAATGTTAAGGCTGTGCAACGATTTTTAACGAACTACGAACGCTAGTTGAAATATAACGCTGTAATCGACATTTAAAAGGAAATGTTCTTGGCAGTTTTCATAAATGGGGAAATAGAAAAAAGGCAAAAATATGAGGACGAGGGATATTTATTTCAGAATTTCCCTTGTCTAATGCATGAATGTGTTGGGTGATTAAAGTGATATTTCTTTCGGTCATTTTGATATGACGATTTATGTCGTTTTCTTGTTAATTTATATGTATTTAATATCGATGCAATTAAAATAATTTGCAATAATTTGGTATTGACGCATTATTAATTTATAGAGTAATAAAAAATGTCTTATGTTATTTGTTTCTACTAAATAATTATGTTAATAACCTAATAAATTCTTCAACGATTTTTCAAACTGATAAATCCATGTGAATGTTAATAAAAATAAATCTCTCAATAATTAAATTGTAATAAATAGCTTTTTGTATCAATTATTAGGGTATAATATTAATATAATAGAGTTTCTGCTAACTAATGACGACAATAATATATTTTGTAATGTTTTAATATTGAATTAACAACTAATTTTATTTCAAAGTTTTCTATATCAATTATTAACAAAGATAATTCTAAGCATTACGAAAACGGTTTACATTTGTAAGATTACAAATTGATGGTCATATAATTTAAATTTATTAATATTTATAAGGGCTTATAGCGTTTGTCATATAGAATGCAAACAAAATATTACATCCAAGTTTTTCAAGCTAATTTTGGTTGCACTCATTCCATTAAAACCATTGAGAAGTTGTCGTAAATATTTACGTACCAAGTAAACTACAAATATGAATAAATTTTATGTGCCACTAAAATTATCGCAAATTCTTTCATTTTGAATTTTTGTATAAAAGCGTATTTAACAGCTAGGAAAACAATCTGAATATTAAAATATCCAGATAAAGCATTCTACGATTTTAAAGTAAAGACTCTCCGACATCTAATGCGTCAGTTTCTATAACACGTCATACATAAGGCCATTAAAACCTTATCATTTGCCAACAAATATAACTATCGGGATAAATGCTAGGAAAACGGGTATTAAATGAAAAGGAGAAAGACAAACATTATGCGTTGCAAAGCATTAAAATTTCCACTAATAAAATAGGAGCCGTAAATGTTTGTTTTCCTGTCTAGCAGATAATGCTTTACAGATTTCCGGCAAACGTTAAGGCTGCACAACGATTTTTAACGAACTACGAACGCTAGTTGAAATGTAACGCTGTAATCGGCATTTAAGAGGAAATGTTCTTGGCAGTTTTCATAAATGGGGAAATGGAAAAAAGGGGAAAAAATGAGGACGAGGGATATTTATTTCAGAATTTCCCTTGTCTAATGCATGAATGTGTTGGATGATTAAAGTGATTTTACACGTTATTTTGATATGACGATTTATGTCGTTTCCTTGTTAGTTTATAAGTATTGAATATCCATGTAATTAAAATAGTTTGTAATATTTTGGTATTGGCGAATTATTAATTTGAAAGATATGTATATTAACGAAGTATTTCTTGTTAGTTTATAAGCATTGAATATCGATATAATTAAAGTAGTTTGTACTATTTTGGCATTGACGTATTATTAATTTCAATGATATGTATATTAACGAAGCATTTCTTGTTGTATTTATTTCTACTAAGTAATTACGTTAAAAACTTGATAAATTTTTCAAAGGTATTTATTTGAAACTGAGTAATTTATGGGAATGTTAATAAAAATAAAACTTTAAATAATTAAATAGTACTAAATAGATTTTTGTATTAATTATTAAAATACAATATTAATATAATAGAGTTTCTGATTAGTAATCATGGCAATAAAATATTTTGTAATGTTTTATATTGAATTAAACACTAATTTTCTTTCAAAGTTTTCTACATCAATTATTAAGAAAGATAATTTTAAGCATAACGCTTACATTTATAAGATTCCAAATGGATGGGCATAAAGTTTCAATTTATTAATATTGGTATGAACTTATAACGTGTGTTATGTATTATGCAAATAGAATTTTACGTCAAAGATTTGCAGTGTAAGCTTTTTTGTATTTATTACATTAAAACCACTGATAAATTGTCTTAAGTTATTACGTACCAACGATAATCTTGGAATATGAATAGATTTTATGTGTCACTAAAATTATCACAAATACTCTCATTTTGAATTTTCGTATAAAAGGGCATTGAACAGCTAAGAAAACAATATTAATATTAAAATATCCAGATAAAGCTTTCTGCGATTTTAAAGACTCACCGACATCTAATGTGTCAGTTTCTATAACGCGGTATACATAAGGCCATTAAAGCCTTATCAACTGCCAACAAATATAACGATCGGCATAAATGTTAGGAAAACGGGGTATTAAATGAAAAGGAAAAAGACTAACATTATGCTTTGCAGAGCATTAAAATTCTCACTAATAAAATAGGAGCCGTTAATGTTTGTTTTCCTGTCTAGCAGATAATGCTTTACAGATTTCCGGCAAACGTTAAGGCTGTGCACCGATTTTTAACGAACTAACGAACTGGTTGAAATATAACGCTGTAATCGACATTTAAGACCAAATCTTCTTGGCAGTTTTCATAAATGGGGAAATGGAAAAAAGTGGAAAAAATGAAGACGAGGGATATTTATTTCAGACTTTTTCTTGTCTAATTCATGAATGGGTTGGGTGATTAAAGTAATATTTCATGTTATTTTGATATGACGATTTATGGAATTTTCTTGTTAGTTATAAGTATTGAATATCGATGTCATTAAAATAGTTTATAATATTTTGGTAATGACGTATTATTAATTTTAAGTTATTTAGATTAACGAAGAATCTCTTACCATATTGATTTTTATTAAACAAATATTTTATTAATCTGATAAATTTTCTAACGATTTTTGAAACTGATAAATTTATGTGAATGTTAATAAACATACTGTAAATGATTAAATTGCATTAATTAGATTTCTGTATCAATTATTAAGATAAAATATTAATATAATAGAGTTTATGATTACTAACCATTGCAATAAAATATTTAAAAAACTTAATTTAGAATTGAAGAATCATATTCAGGATTAAAAATAATAAGATTATATTAAATATAATTTTTGTCACTAACCTGAATTTTAACAACCTGAACTTTTCTAATAAAATAATATATTGTGCATTTAACCGCAAAAAAAATGTATTAAATATAAATAGAGTGTATTATTTGGTAGTTAAAATAATATTAGTAAAATGTGGTTTTGTACTTATGATTAATAATAATAAAATACTTGCTAATATTTTAATATTGACAGAAATAAAGAATGTTCTGTTAAAATATAGTTATATAATTCTATAGATTAAAATAACTAGATTTTATTAAATATATTTTTTATCACTAATTCGAATATTAGTAGGACATAGTGTTATGGTTCTAATCATTGAAATGAAATTTATATATATTTTTTAATATTTACAGAATTCTCAGTATTGCAATAAGGTTTAAAAAATAATGTTACTTATTTTAGCAATGTAACTTAACCATAATTTTTTTTAATTAATGCTTGCTATTAAACCTTTTAAAACATTGAGTTGGTTATTTTAAATTTACATAAGTAATTACAAAGGCAATATCCTTACAAGAAGAAAAAATAGTAAATAGAGCTTGAATAATATACATTTTTTTTAATAAAATAAAGTAATAACAATGAAATGTGTTTGCAACTGCGTATCGATTAAGGTTAGATTAGATTAAATGGACGGAAACGGCTTTAAGAATAATTTATTTAGGGTTTTAATGCAAAAGGGCTGTACTCAAAAGTTATCAAGTATAATAGATCTGGAAACTTCTGCATTTATAACAAGTATGGTCACGAGAGAAAAGGCCTGATTCCTGAGCGCGTTTGGAAGTATGCATTCAAAACTGCGATGATCTAATTTCATTTACATTATTACAAGAACTATAATATGGACACTTACCACTTACGTAGTGTAGTGTAGTAGTAGTAGTAGTAATAGTACAACTGTACTTAGCATTGTTCCTTCGGAGCATTGGTTTAATTGTAAAATATTCAAGCAAAGACTATCAGCCTATACTATATAACTATAACAACTTCAAGAAGAGATCAACTTTCAGGTTCACGGAAAAAATTATATTTTAATTTACGAAAGTTAAATATGTATACAGAATACTATTTACACAAAAACGGAAAATTAAAGATAAAAATTAGATCCACATGTGCAGTTCACTCCAAGGAGAGTTTTCAAAGTTTTCCAGTCTACGTCGAATCTCAAAGCACATGGACTGTGGCAGATTTTAATTATCCCACAGTGTGATACACGAAACCACAAGGGGTGCTCTATGAAAACAGTAAAAACTCTGGCCTGATTAATCATTTGAGTGGAAAAGACCACATTTCTTATCGACTCATCGCAGAAATCTCTTGATTTTTCTCAAAAAACTTTCCTTAAAGTGAAGGTCAATATTCCCTACTTCTCATTAGAGTTGATATTTTCTCAGTCCCCGGTCTGTTACCAAATATGATGCAACAATCCATTTTATAGTCCATATTTCATGTAGCCCATATTCCATCTACAGTATTTTTGATCTGTGAAGTTCGCACAGAATCGTTAGGTCTCATTATCCATGACAATGACTATCTGCTAACAAATTCTGTGCATTTTCTTTCTGCAATTCTGTGCAAATACTGGGCATTTTACAATTAGAAAAAAAAATAATTGCATGTAGTAAATTATCCACGAAACTGCTTGTATGCTGTCATAATTAAGTGATAAGTTGTTATTATGCACTTGCCAAAGAATATACATTCCTCTCTCCTGAGAACGAAATACGACAAATCTTACAGTGGGAAAAATTCTACACTGCAGAAGACGTCATTGAGATGTATAAATAAAATAAAAAAATAATACAAGGTTGAAAAATGTAAACAGATTTTTAGAAAAAAAGCTAATAACAATATTTATTGAAAGATTAATGCAATTTTTGCAAGTAGAAGCGTAAGTTTTTTATCATCTATGGCAAGCGTAAACACAGAAAAAATTTAACCCCCCTTGAAGATTTATCTATGCTATTATCAAAGGCAATGAACTCTAGATGATAAGAAATTAACGATAAATTATTTCACTCAAAAGAAAACCAGAGCAGAGGGATAACGTAGAGAAATTTCTTTCATCGCAGCATTACTCTCAATCAACAGGAACGAAAGTAACAGCAACAAAAATTTTCATCTTTCTCCGTGCGCCTTTCCTGTATGAGTTATTTTTCACTTTTTTTCTCTCTCTTTCGACCTTTTCATATTTTCTTTTACATTACCCACTCTTATTGTTCATGACTTGCAAAGGTAAAGCCAGTGATTAAAGTGCACAAAAAAATAACTTCTGATTTCCTCTCGGGAGAAAATCTGGAGGCTCAACAAATCTTCATTAATTCCGGCAGGATTTGGGATTGGAACCAATTAAAGCGCCGACTTTTCTATTGAACTCAACGTCATTTTGGCTGCCCGAAGAGAAAAATATAAAAGAAAAAAAAACAGAAGAAAAATAATAATAATGTAAGAGGGCGAAAGAAAAACATTGAGAAAAGATGAACAGAGAAAAAAAATGGAACTGCACTTCACTTTAGAATTCTATCAGAGTTCACACATGACTAAATATCTCAAGGGAGATAAATCCTTTATCGAATATTATTAATTAGATTTCACAATTAGAATTCGGAGCTATCATCACGCTCTCATTCTTTGACTACGCATTAAATCAGCTAACTACGGAAAAAAGTAACGCTTTCAATGAAGTCATTTTTCGTAATCGACGCTATTATTAGGACATTTTCTGAAGATACGTCCGCTTGTGATTCCGGATAAGCTGTTATTAATGTAAATTCTAAATGAGATTAAACTTCATTTACTGTACGTAGAGTAATTCTTCGAAGAATAATTTAAAACTGGAGTTTGGATTGAATTAAATTATGCTTTTTAATCAGGCATGGCTAATAAACTCATTAAAATTCGAACCTTACAAAATAAAAATAAGTAAAAATTTCCATATGGGCTGGTGTTGAAACTAAAAGCTTTTACACCTTGAACAAATTATCTCCAGAACTACATACTATATTTTAATGAAATTAAGTATCAAAGCATCTTGAAAACTTAAAAAATGTGTTGTAGCACACCTGATTATTGATAAAACACATCAGCACCGGAAGTGCTAAAACAGAACTTGAGGTATCAAAAAAAATAATAATAACTACCGTTATATATCTTGCTTGAAATGATTTTACTCAAATAAGGCTGTTGATGATTCACTTTGGAAAGCGGTACTCATTCTCCAACATCCTTTTTTTATACCCTAGGTGTCTGTCGATAACATACGGTGGATTGCAATTACTATCTTAAGACTTTCTCAGACATGCTCTTAAAGATTTAGTCTAGACAGCTGGCTGGTCAAATGAGAGAGATTTCGTCAACCAGATGCACACCATGTTATTGCCCCTTGAATCAAACGTGGGAATGGAAACAAATAAAATACCAAATGCACTCTTTGAAAGGGAAACATGGGAAGTCAAAATTCCCTCCCTGTTTTTCAGCTAACTTCATGAAGTCTTATTATTCATGACACTAAATATCTGCTATCAGATTTGAATGATATGTTAATATCAGAACAACCAACTAAGTAAATTAGTACAAAACACTAATTGCATGTAAGATAACTACCTACATCACCGTTTATCTGCTGTCAAATTTGAGTTAGATTTGTTATTATGTACTAGTCAAATAATATACATTCTTCTCTACAGAGAAAGAAACGCCACAATCCTTCCCATTGGAAAAATGCTACACTACAGAATAAGGCACTGAGTCAGTTGATAAAATATATATAAATATGTGTCAGTGTATATAAATAAAATAATAACATAGTTTAAAAATATAAACACATTTTCAGAAAATATATAATAACAATATTTATTGAAAGAAGGACCTGCATTTTTTATCATCTACGTCAAGCGTAAATGAAGAAAAAAATTACACTCGCTTGAAGATTTATCTATGGTATTATCAAAGTCAATGAACTCTGGATGATAAGAAATTAACGGTTAATTGACTTCACTTTAAAGGAACCCAGAGCATGCAGACAAAGTAGAGAAATTTCTTTCATCCCAGCGTGACTCTCAATGAACAGGAACGAAAGTAACAGCAACAAAAATTTTCATCTTTCTTCATGCTCCTTTCTCTGTATGAGTTATTTTTCACGTGTTTCTTTATCTTTCTCTCTCTTTCGAACTTTTTTTTTTTTTTTTTTTTTTTTTTTTTTTACATTTCCCAATCTTCTTCTTCATGACTTACAAAGGTAAAGCCAGTGCACAAAAAAATGACTCCTGATTTCCTCTCGGGAGAAAACCTGGAGACTCAACAAATTTTCATTTATTCCGGCTGGATTTGGGATTGGGACCAATTAAAGCACCATTCTTCTCTTTTAAACTCACGTCATTTTCGATGCCCGAAGAGAAAACTATAAAAGAAAAAAAGAAGAAGAAAGTAATAATAATAATAATGAAAGAGGAAGAAAGAAAAACATTGAGAATAAAGAACAGAGAAAAAAAAATGTGACTGCACTTCTCTTTAGAATTCTAACATAGTTCCTACATGACTAAATATCTCAAGGGAGATAAATCCTTTATCGAATATTATTAATTAGATTTCACAATTAGAATTCGGAGCTATTATTTAAGTTTACTCACGCTCTCATTCTTTGATTACGCATTAAATCAGCTAACGACGGTAAAAAGTTACGCATTGAATGAAGTCATTCTACGTAATCGACGCTATTATTAGAGCGTTTTCTGCTGATGTGTATTCTTGTGATTCACAATATGCTATTATTAATGTATATTCTAAATGAGATTAAGCTTCATATACTCTATGTAATGTAGTTCTTGAAGAATAATTTAAACTAGAGTTTAGAATGAATTAATTTATGCTTTTTAATCCATGAAAATTAACTTATTGTAATTCTAATTGTAGTATGCAGCACCATGTCTGACAAGAAAAAATCTGATTAAAAATTTCCATCTGAATTGGTGTTCAAAATAAAACATTTTATACCTTGAAAAAGTTATCTCCTGAACTACAGAACATATATTTCAGTGAAATTATATTGGCAACATAAAAAAATGAGTTGCAACACACGCGCATTATTAGTGATAAAACACATCAGCACCCTAGGTTATAAAACATAACTTGCAATATCCAAAAAAAAAAAAAAAAAAAATTAACTAAGGTTGCATAGCTTGCTTGAAGTTATTTTATTCAATAAGTAGTGGTATCATAAAACTGTAGAGAGTGTCAGGAGACAAGTTAGACTTGCGGATGTTCCAAAACAACAGAAGCTACTCCCTTTTTCTTCAACCACGAAAACATGCGAGTTCGTGGGCTTGGTCTAGATTTCTAGCAAGTGGGATAAATAACAACAACAGCAGCAACATATAAAAACTTGAAAAATGTAAACAGATTTTTGGAAGAAAAATAACAAGATTTATTGAAAGATTGATGCAATTTTTGCGAGTAGAAGCTCGATATTTCTTATCATTTCTTACGGCAAGCGAAAATGAAAAAAAAATGTACACTCTTACAAGATTTATATATGCTACTTTTTAAACTCTATGAACTCTGAATGATAAGAAATTAAATGTAAATTACTTCACTCTAAAGAAACCCAGAGCCTTCAGATATAGTATAGAAATTTCTTTCATCGCAGCATTACTCTCAATCAACAGGAACGAAAGTAGCAGCAACAAAAATTTTCATCTTTCTTCAAGCTTCTTTTTCTATATCAGTTATTTTACACGTTTTTTTTTTCTCTATCTCCCTCTCTCTTTCTCCTTGGACCTTTTCTTTTGCATTCCCCACTCTTCTTCTTCGTGACTTACAAGGGTAAAGCCAGTGATTAAAGTGCACAAAAAATGACTTTTGATTTCCTCTCGTGAGAAAATCTGGAGGCTCAACAAATCTTCATTAATTCCGGCTGGATTTGGGATTGGAACCAATTAAAGAGCTGTCTTTTCTTTTGAACTCACGTCATTTTCGATGCCCGAAGAGAAAAATATAAAAGAAAAAAAAAAGAGGAAAAATAATAATCAGGAAAGACGGAGAAAGAAAAGCATTGAGAAAAGATGAACAGAGAAAAGAAAATGTGACTGCACTTCTCTTTAGAATTCTGACAGAGTTCACACTTGACTAAACATCTCAAGGGAGATAAATTCTTTATCGAATATTATTAATTAGATTTCACAATTAGAATTCGGAGCTATTATTTAAGTTTCATCACGCTCTCATTCTTCGACTAAGCGTTAAATAAGCTAACTACGGTAAAAAGCTACGCATTGAACGACGTCATTCTCTTTAATCGATGCTATTATTAAAACATTTTATGCTGATAGGTACACTTGTGATTCACGATAAGCTATTATTAATGTAAATTCTAAATGAGAATAAGCTTCATTTACTATACGTAATGCAATTGTTCAAGAATAATTTAAAACTGGAGTTTCGAATGAATTAATAGATGCTTTTTAGTCAGGCAAAAAAAAATTAACGCATTTTAATTCGAAATTATATTATATAGCACGAAACCTTATAAGAGAAAACTAAGTAAAAAACTTAATATACTCTGGTGTGCAAAATGAAAGATTTTCCCTTTGTAACCATTATCACCAGAACTACAGAGCATATTTTAATGAAATTAGATATCAAAATATATTGATAGCTTAAAAAATTACTTATAGCACACGCACATAAATATTGATAAAATACCGACCGAGGGGATAGCGCTCTAACGCTGGGTGCCACAGGTTTTGGGTTCAAATTCCAGCGGTGCCATGGATGTCTTTAATAGTTCGGAATCCAGTTTAGGCCTTTGGGCCCGATGTCCTGTGATTGTAGAGACACACAATGGTCAAACAGACTTCTCATTCACATCATTCCCAAACCATAACGGGGCAACTCAACTCTAAATACAGTGATGTGGGGTGGTGTAGTAGTATGTAGTGATAGTGGTATCATATGACTGTAGGGCGTCTCGGTACCAAGTCACACTTACGGATGCTCCATCACAACAGAAGCTACCCCCTTTATCTTCAAACATGAGTTCATATGGGTTCGTGGGCTTGGTCTAGATTTCTGCCAAGTGGGATAAGTAACAACAACAACATATAAAAACTTGAAAAATGTAAACAGATTTTAGAAGAAAAATAACAATATTTATTGAAAGATTGATGCAATTTTTGCTAGCAGAAGCTTGAGTTTTTTATCATCTAAAGCGTAAATGAACAAAAAATGTACGCCGGCTTGAAGATTTATCTAAGTCAATGAACTCGGGATGATAAGAAATTAATGGTAAATTACTTCACTCTAAAGAAAGCCAGGGCATGCGAATAAAGTAGAGCAATTTCTTTCATTGTAGCAATCAACAGGAACGAAAGTTAACAGCAACAAAAATTTTCATCTTTGCTGCTCCTTTCATTGTATGATTTATTTTTCGGGTTTTTTCTCTATCTCTCTCTCTCTCTTTGGACCCTTTCTTTTTTTTCTTTTAGATTCCCCACTCTTCTTCTTCGTGACTTACAAAGGTAAAGCCAGTGATTAAAGTGCACAAAAAAATGACTTCTGATTTCCTCTCGGGAGAAAATCTGGAGGCTCAACAAATCTTCATTAATTCCGGCTGGATTTGGGATTGGAACCAATTAAAGCGCCGACTTTTCTTTTGAACTCACGTCATTTTCGATGCCCGCAGAGAAAAATATAAAAGAAAAAAAAGAAAAAGAATAATAATGAAAGATGGAGAAAGAAAAACATTGAAAAAAGATGAAGAAAAAAAATATGACTGCATTTCTCTTTAGATTTATAACAGAGTTCACACAGAACTAAATATCTCAAGGGAGCTAAATCCTTTATCGAATATTATTAATTAGATTTCACAATTAGAATTCGGAGCTATTATTTAAGTTTCATCACGCTCTTATTCTTTGACTATGCATTAAATCAGCTAACTACGGTAATTAGAGCATTTTCTGTTAATACCTATGTAGAGCTTTTAATTAACGATAAGCTATTATTAATGTAAATTTTAAATGATATTAAGCTTCATTTTCTGCACGTAGTGTAATTCTTGAAGAATAATTTAAACTTAGTTTGGAAAGAATTAATTTATGCTTTTTAATCAGGCATAAAAATTAACGCATTAAAATTCAAAATGATAGTATGTAGCTTGATAACTTACAAGAAAAAAGCTAAGTAAACTTTTAAATATGCGCTGGTGTTCAAAATAAAAGGTTTTATATCTTGACAAAATTATCTCCTGAATTATAGAACATATTTAAAGAAATTAAGTATGAAAATATGTTGACAATTTAAAAAAAAAAAAATTATAGCCCACGAGCATGATTATTGATATAACATATCAGCACCGTCAAATCTATAACTTAACTTTGAACATCCCAAAAAAAAAAAAAATAATAGTAGAAAATTAACTATGGTTATATAGCTTGGTTGAAGTGATTTTACACAGTCAGTAGTGGTATCAAAATATGTAGAGAAGACAGGAGACAACGGATGTTCCATCCCAACAGGAGCAGCCATCTTTGTAATCAATCATGAGTTCATACAGGTCCGTGGGCTTGGACTAGATTTTTACCAAATGTGATAAGTAACAAAACCAACATATAAAAATTTGAAAAATGTAAACAGATTATTATAAAAAAAGATCATAATAATTTTTAATGAAAGATTGATACAATTTTTGCAAGTAGAAGCTCAAATTTGTATCATCTACGGCAAGCGTAAATGAAGAAAAAAATTACACTCGCTTGAAGATTTATCTATGGTATTATCAAAGTCAATGAACTCTGGATGATAAGAAATTAACGGTAAATTACTTCACTCTAAAGAAATCCAGAGCATGCGAATAAAGTAAAGAAATTTCTTTCATCACAGTATTATTCTCAATCAACAGGAACGAAAGTAACAGCAACAAAAATGTTCATCTTTCTTCATGTTCCTTTCTCATGTATGAGTTATTTTTCACGTTTTTTTCTCTATCTTTCTCTCTGTCTCTCTTTCGACCTTTTCTTTTTTTTCCTTTTTCATTCCCCACTCTTCTACTCCGTGACTTACAAAGGTAAAGTCGGTGATTAAAGTGCACAAAAAAAATGACTTCTGATTTCCTCTCGGGAGAAAATCTGGAGGCTCAACAAATCTTCATTAATTCCGGCTGGATTTGGGATGGGAACCAATTAAAGCCCTGACATTTCTTTTGAACTCACGTCATTTTCGATGCTCGAAGAGAAAAATATAGAAGAAAAAAATAAAAATAATAATGAAAGAGGGAGAAAGAAAAACATTGAAAAAAGATGAAAAGAGAAAAAAAAATCAGGCTGCACTTCTCTTTAGAATTCTAACAGAGTTCACACATGACTAAATATCTCAAGGGAGATAAATCCTTTATCGAATATTATTAATTAGATTTCACAATTAAAATCCGGAGCTATTATTTAAGTTTCCTCACGCTCTCATTCTTTGACTACGCATTCAATCAACTAACTACGGTAAAAAGTTACACACTGAACGAAGTCATTCTTCGTAATCGACGCTATTATTAGAGTATCTTTTGTTAATATGTACGCTTGTGATTCATGATAAGCTGTTATTAATGTAAATGAGAATAAGTTTCATTTACAATACTTCTAATAACTCTTAAAGAATAATTTAAAACTAGTCAGTAAGGAATTAATTTATGCTTTTTAATTAGACATGGCGAATAATGCATTAAAATTGCAAATTATAGTATTTACCTCGAAACTTTACAAGAGAAAACTAAGTAAAAATAATTCGTATATTAGATAATGTTTAAAATAAAAGATTTTACATCTTGAAAAAATTATTGCCAGAACTGCCGAACATATTTAATGAAATTAAGTATGACAACTTATTGGCAACTTAAAATATGAGTTACAGCACTCGCGCATGGTTATTAATAAAACACATCAGCATCGTAGGATCTAAAACGTAACTTGCAATATCCAAAGAAAGAAAGAATATTACCTACGGTTATATAGCTTGCTTGAAGTGATTTTACTCAAATAGTAGTGGTATAATAAATTAGTACTGAAGACATGAAACAAGTCAGACTTACGTATGCGCCATCACAACAGAAGCTACTCCTTCTCTCTTCAATCATGAAGTCAAGCGGGTTCGTGTTCTTGGTCTAGATTTCTGCCAAGTGGCGTAAGTAACAACACAACATATAAAAATTTGAAAATTGTAAACAGATTTTTTAAAAAAAATAACAATATTTATTGAAAGATTGATGCAATGTTTGCCAGTAGAAGCACGGTTTTTTTATCATCTACGGCAAGCGTAAATGAAGGAGAGATTTACACCGGCTTGAAGATATATCTGTGCTATTATCAAAGTCAATAAAATCTGGATGATACGAAATTAACGGCAAATTACTTCACTCTAAAGTAAACCAGAGCATGCTGATAAAGTAGAGAAATTTCTTTCATCCCAGCATTTCTCTCAATCAAAAACAACGAAAGTAACAGCAATAAAAATTTGCATCTTTCTTCATGCTCCTTTCCCATATGAGTTATTTTTCACGTTTTTTCTCTATCTCTCTCTCTGTCTCTCTTTCTTGACCTTTTCTTTTTTTCTTTTACATTCCATACTCTTCTTTTTCGGGACATACAAAGGTAAAGCCGGTGATTAAAGTGTACAAAAAAAATGACTTCTGATTTCCTCTCGGGAGAAAATCTGGAGGCTCAACAAATCTTCATTAATTCCGGCTGGATTTGGGATTGGAACCAATTAAAGCGCCGACATTTCTTTTGAACTCACGTCATTTTCGATGCCCGAAGAGAAAAATATAAAAGGAGAAAAAGAAGAAGAAGAAAAATAATAATAATGAAAGAGGGAGAAAGAAAAACATTGAGAAAATATGAACAGGAAAAAAAAAAAAATGTGACTGCACTTCTGTTTATAATTCTATCGGAGTTCACACATGACTAAATATCTCAAGGGAGATAAATCCTTTATCGAATATTATTAATTAGATTTCACAATTAGAATTCGGAGCTATTATTTAAGTTTCATCACGCTCTCATTCTTTGACTACGCATTTAATCAGCTAACTACGGTAAAAAGCTACGCATTGAACGAAGTTATTCTTTGTAATCGACGTTATTATTACAGCATTTTCTGCTGATATGTACGCTTATGATTCACGATTAGCTATTGGTAATATAAATTCTAAATGAAATTAAGCTTTATTTACAATACGTAATGTAAGTATTGGAGAATAATTTAATACTGGAGTTTCGAATGAATTAATTTATGTTCTTTAATCAGACAGGAAGATTAACGCATTAAAATTTCAAAATATAGTATGTAGCACGATGAATTACAAGAAAAAATTAACTAAAAATTTCCATTTGGGCTGATGTTCAAAATAAAAGGTTTAACCCTTGAAATAATTATCTCCAAAGATACAGAACATATTTTAATGAAATTAGATATGAAAACATTTTGGCAACCTTAAGAACCTTTGGCAACCTTTTTTGGATATTGCAACCTTGCAATACCAAAAAAAAAAAAAAAAAAAAAAAAAAAGAGAGAAAATTAACTTCGGTTATATAGTTTGCTTGAAATGATTTTTGTCAATTAGTAGTGGTATCATAAAACATGTAATTCATGCAATCCACATGTAATTCATAGAATTCGTAATAAAGCTCAGAAACTATGAAACTTTTGTTAAATCTTGGTGATATGAAAAATCCCAGTCTCCATTGGCCATCGTGGCTCTTCGAACTCGGCTATCAGTATTTTGAAAGAGTTTTACCGGTTTGGCAACGACGCCAGGTGTAACATTTCAATCTCCAGCAATCCACACTTAACAATGCTCAGCTCCCCACAATTCACTGTTTTATTCCATCCGCCAAATTTTAGTAGATACTCCTTTCAACTGTCTGCTTTTGAATTTTATCGAACTTTGTAAAGAAAGGTCATAAAATTTATGGTGGTGTGTGTATGAAAGACAACAATTTTTCATACGCGAGAGTAGAAGCGCTCTTGTATGCAATACAATACACTTTTATGTGTTGATTATTAGAATTATTGGTATTTATGATTTGTATTGAATTTTTGTTGAAAACATTACATTCAACATTCATTCATTAAGTTTCTGGAAAATTTACAAAATAAGCATTTATTTGAATTTTTAACACTAGCGTATACTTCGGAATTGAATTGAGTTAATTTCATATTATAGTAAATTCTAATATTAACTTCAAGAAACAGAATTAGGAAGCTAACACATTCAAGTCAGAGTCATTATAGCGACATAATATGAACATTACATTCATGTTGCTTTATGATTAAAGTTAAATGCGTTATAAATTTGTTATTTGGGATTCCAATAGTAATTTTAAGCCATGTGGCCTTCCTTTGAAAGTTGAAAAAAAAGAAGCATTACAGATTTCTTTTTTTTTTTTTTTTAAATATAAAAAATATAAATATAAAAATATAAATAAATTTTCAAAAATATGTCCTTTTAAAGTATTATATCTACTCGATGATAAATTGGCTTTTAAAGTGAAATGCAAAATTAATTTTAAAGAATTAATGCATTTCTTTTCATTTTATTAAAAAATTTTTAATTTAATTTTGGGGATATTATATATATAGAGGTAAACCCATGAGTTTTTAATATTTAT
Source organism: Caerostris darwini (assembly GCA_021605075.1). NCBI lineage: Eukaryota > Metazoa > Arthropoda > Arachnida > Araneae > Araneidae > Caerostris > Caerostris darwini. Next base: position 275,219 of record BPLQ01003296.1, read on the forward strand.
TTTGTGTTTATATAACCACGCAGGTTAAATAATTACACAAAATTAACATAATACATAATAAAATACTCGAGTACTGCACGGTTTAATGTATAATAATTATTCATAATTTTCGATTTTTTTTTTTTTTTGAAAGAAGCATTACAGATTTCATTACAGATTCTAAGAAAATAATATTTCCATATAATGAAATTTTCCTTTTCAAGATTATGTATATATGCATAAAGAAAGTTTCGTTCAAAGCAAATATATGTCTTTAAATAAAATTTACTGATCTTGTAACTATAAAAGTTTTCTCTGATCATTTTCTAGTTAATAATTTTAAGGAAATGTAAATGCAATTTCTAAAGGAGTATTTTACCAACACATTTAATTTTTTGCAGTTATAACAAATATGCCCATAAATTTTCAATGTAAATATATTTTTATCTTTGATTCATAATGATATAAATTAAAAAATTTATTTTACGTTATTATAATTTTATATATATTACAAAATTAAATTTATGATTTAAATAAAAAATTTATTTTATTTTAAATCTTTTAAGAAATTTGCTTTTAAAAATGTGGAATTAAAAAGAACGATTAATTTTTAAAATAGTTTATCAATTTTAAATATATTTGTTTATTTCATAAATTCACGAATGATTTATTATTAATAATATATTTTTATTCTTATTTTATTGGAAATAATCTTGAAATGTATCTTCATAGTACAGCATTCTGGAACAGAAACAATAATTTACCTAATATATAGATTTAATTAAAATGAACAGAAAATATGTACATTAAATGATAGTTTATACTCCTTGAAAATGAGCAAATTATTTTTTTTTATTTACGAGTACATCGAATGAAAATCAATATAATTGTAAGCAGTTTATCACCATTTCGTGTAACCAAAGCGAATGTATTGAATCATATTATAATAATTTTATAATTTTAAAAACTACATCATATTTAAAAGTTATTGAATATGATTATTTTGAATTAATTATAAATATCAATGAAAAAATTATAGCAAGTTTTATATAAATTCTATCATTTCAAAAGATTAAGAAAAACTTATTATTAGCTAACCACATATCCCTACTATAATCATCAAATAGAAATTCTGTTAAAAAAATTCAGAAGATTTTTTCAGTGGCAATATAACTCTTTAATTTCAGCATTTTATATTGGAATGTCTACGTTTCACATGTCGAAATTTACCTAAACAAAGAAATGAATGTCTTAAAAAGGTATACGAATCTTAAAACAACAACTGCTTTTCAAATTTTCTAGAATCATTTTGCCCAATAATTCATTTTAGATGCATTCTGCCATTTCAAAATATAATGGAAGAGTAGTTATTTACTTGCCACATACCACGTAATCCACAATAAACTCGAAGTTCAAATAAACAATAATAATAACGAAAAATAAACAATAAATAAATAATAGCGTAATGCATCTCCTTAGTTACAGCAAACTTAAACAGAATGGTCACATTTTCTTATCCGGAAGCTTAACTAAGCAAAGATAATATACTCTCTATATATACTCAAATGGCTATGCAAATTTTAAAACTGCTATTAATTTCTAACATTATTGAACCAAATTAATTTTAAACATATTCGACATTCCAAAAGATTAAGAAAGACTTATTATTTGCTAGCCACATATCACTTAATCCGCAATAACTTCAAATAGAAATTCAGTTCAAATAATCAAAGGCAACTTTTCCAGACGTCGTACTACAGCTCCTTAGTTAGAGCAGAATGGTTAAGTCTTCTCATGTGAAGTTTCGGTTATGGCTGAGCGCAAGGCATTACTTATAAGCTAAAAAGTCTCTGTAAGAATCTACGTAAGCGTATTATTTCTGAGGTCTAATAAGCCCAACTGATGATAAGATTAGATGGGAATAATCCAGCGGTAACAAGCATGAATGAGGAGACCCAAGAATAGGAATGCTCTACTAGGCTGTATAAAAATGTATTCTCGTAATGATCCAGTTTGTTGTCTGTATATCTTTTTCAGTTATTAATTCTATTCCATGATTCGCAGTTTTCAATATTCAATTCGTTTTGGGATTTGTATAAAAATGCTAGAAGTTTAAATATTTTTTTTTTCAAATTAATATTTATTTTAATAAAAAGTAGGGAATTTATTTTCAGGGCTTTTTGAAACTGTTCAAAAATGAAAATTATATATTAGTTTAATGGATCTACTTAGTTTATAATTAAAATTCAGATTTCTTTTAAATAAAATTTGTACAGCTTTGTTACTTTTATATTTTATTTTATTATTTTTATATTTTATTTTATTATTTTTATATTTAATTTATTATTTTTATATTTTATTATATTATTTTTATATTTATATTTTTCTAATTATTATATAGTTTTATTTTATTTAAAACTTTTTGTTTATAATTAATGCAATTAATGATTGATACTTGACTCTGTTTATAATATTTAATTAGAAAATTAATTTAATATATATTTAGTTATTAATTATTTAAGTAGTTAAGTAATATTAAGTAAGTAATAGTAAGTTAAGTAATAGTAAGTTAAGTAATATTTAGTTACTAATTATTTAATTCGGAGTACCATTTAGCTGTTAAAACAAACCATAAAATAAACAATACATAGAATTTAAACTTCAAGATTGGATATTATTTATTGTAATTTTCCTACTTTATGCTATATTTTTCATAATGCTTCTACATGGTTAGAAATATCAGAATGATCCAATGCGACACCGATTATCTACAACTTATCAAGTGACGCCTTATTATCACGCCTTTGAAATAGCAGAATCTATATAAAACTTATTATAATTTTTTCATTGATATTTTTAATTAATTCGAAAAGTTTTTGAAATGAGATATATCTTTTAAAATGGTGCGATCTATATAATAGCAGTGAAGAAGCAGAATCATTATGGCACTGCCATAGCATTTTTATAAATTAATGGATAATAAGATTTTTTGAAGTTTTATAAACATACTTTTCTGGAAACTGCATCCGTATGTATCAATTGAATTAAACAAATCGGTTTGCTGCTTCTTTTTTTTTCATTTTCCTAAGTGAGAAATTTAATTTATTTAATTGAAATGTTTATTGAAAAACATTTTGTTGTTTGTGCAATGAGATATTGCTTTCGATATGTTTGAGTAAGAAAAATTGACATGTAAGTTCGTAATGATGGTACTATTTACGAAAAGTGGATAAAAAGACATTAATCCGTTTTTGACCATGTGAGAAACAACAGCTATTCCTGTATTAATTTTCAAAAAAATATATATATTTTCCCCACATCATTAGAGATATGTGAAATATTAGCTAATTATTATTTTTAAAATGTTTTCTAATTAAGAGATATAATTATTTGATACAATTAGATTCTTTAATTAATAATCTCGGCTTGTAATACTTCATTGTTCCTCCATACTAAATTTTTGAACACTTTTGGGGATTCGGTTGTGCAAAGTATCTCTGCATTCCTCAACAAAACTAAGAATAAATATTAATTAATTTGATTAATATTTGTTCTTAAGTAACTTACCATTTAATTAAGGGATTAAACTAAACTAACCATTTTCATAAATCTGGGAACTATAGATTTACTCGGTAAGCATAATTAAGTCTCAATGTGTAAAGCATCCTTCCAATCCTCAAAAGGCGAAATATAAATATAATTTGTTTGAATTTGTTTCCCTTCTTGGTAAGAGAATTAAGGTTTCTGGGTAAACATAATTTCAAATAATCATGTTCACCATGAATTAAGCCATGAGAGAATATCTTGAGTCGTACTTATTTCATACCAAAAGCAACTATATCGCTTAATTTTACATCAGACACAATTTCCAACAGTTTTGCAGATTTTAATATGAAAACTGCTCCTAAAACAAAGAATATTTGGATTTTGTTTAATTCCTTACCATGAATGCGGAAGCATCATATTTGCTGAATGAACTAATTTAACATAATATTTTTGAAATCCTTAAGACGCGAAGAATAAATGTATTTCATTCAATTCATTACTATTTTCCTGATTGCGTGAATTATGTGAAATAAATTACTTTGGTGAATATAATTCATTGGAATTATGGAAAAAAACATAGGTGGTACTTAATAATTGCCAAAGGTATAAATGCATTGATTAATCTTAAAACATAACACGATTCCTTTTTGTGTACCGTCTAACATATTGTAGAATTTTAAGTGTAAAGTATCTTAATACTCGTTAAAAATCAAATTGTTTCATTTAATACTCTATCATTTTCATAAATGGGGAATTTGCAGATTTGTTGGATTAGAGATTAAAATATAAAGTATCTCAATTTTTCCTTTTTTTTCCTTTTCCATTTACATGAATGCGTATAGTGCATAAGGCAAATTTGGGGAGGAACTTCTTTTCTAGATCTTCTGATAGTACTTGTTCATAAATGTGGAATTCTCAGATTTGTTGGATTAGCATAACTAGAGTGTAAAATATGTAAAGTATCTCTATTTTTCCTTTATTTATTTACCGTTTCCATGAATACGTACAGTATACACTGAAGTGACAAAAGTCATGGGATACCTCTTAATATCGTGTCGGCCCTCCTTTCGCCCGGCGAAGTGCAGCAACTCGACGTGGCATGGACTCAACAAGTCGTTGGAAGTCTTCTGCAGGAATATTGAGCCATGCTGTCTCGATAGACGTCCATAATTGTGAAAGCGTTGATGGTGCAGGATTTAGGGCACGAACAGACCTCTCGATGATGTCCCATAAATGCTCGATGGGATTCATGTCGGGGGATCTAGGTGGCCAGATCATTCGTTGGAATTGTCCAGAATGTTCTTCAAACCAATCGCGAACAGTTGTGGCCCCGTGACATGGCGCATTGTCATCCATAAATATCCCATCGTTGTTTGGGTACATGAAGTCCATGAATGGCTGCAAGCGATCTCCAAGTAGCTGAACATAAGCATTTCCAGTCAATGTTCGGTCCAGTCGCACCAGAGGACCATGTCCATGCCATGAAAAAACAGCCCACACCATTACGGAGCCACCACCAGCTTGAACAGTGCCTTGCTGACAGTTTGGGTCCATGGCTTCGTGAGGTCTGCGCCACACTCGAACCCTACCATCAGCTCTTACCAACTGAAATCGTGACTCATCGGACCAGGCCACGGTTTTCCATTCATCTAGGGACCAACCGATATGCTCATGTGCCCACGAGAGTCGCTGCAAGCGATGTCGTTCTGTCAGTAAAGGCACTCGAGTCGGTCTTCTGCTGGAATAGCCCAAGAAAGCCAAATTTATCCTCACAGTTCTAACAGACAAGTCCCTTGTACGTCCCACATTGATTTCTGCGGTTATTTGTCGCAGTGTTGCTTGTCTGTTAGAATTTACGACACTTTGCAGACATCGCCGGTCTCGGTCGTTAAGTGCAGGCGGTCGACCGCTGCGCTGTCCATGGTGGGATGTTATGCCTGAAATTTCATACTCTCGGCACACTCTTGACACAGTGGATCTGGGAATGTTGAATTCCCTAACGATTTCCTAAATGGCATGACCCATGCGTCTAGCTCCGACTAACATTCCGCATTCAAAGTCTGTTAATTCCCGTCGTGCGGTCATCATCACGCCAAAACCTCTTCACATGAATAACTTGAACAGAAATGAAAGCTCTGCGAAAGCACTGCGCATTTATACCTGTTCTACGCGATACTACTTCCATCTGAAAATTTGCATATTGCTATCCCATGACTTTTGTCACTTCAGTGTATACTGCAAAATTAAGGAGGAACTCCTTTCCCAGATCTTCTGATTGCAATTGGTGCATCCTAAAGATACTACTGTAGTATTCCTTAATATTACACCTGAGTCGTTGCGATGAGTCTCTGTTGATCTATCTTTTTCCTCTCGCTGCCTAATTAAGAGTTCCGCAGTCAATCTCTATCGTGCTAACTTTCCTCACCATCTGAAATGTCGCTACTGCTAATTTCTGTGGGCAGGCTCATAATTACTTAATAATTACCAATGGTACAAATGCATTGATTAATATTAAATCTTAACACGGTTCTTCTTCCAATATTTTGCAAGGTTTTAAGTATCTTTATACTCCTTAAAACTGAAATTGTTTAATTTAATACTTTATCATTTTCATAAATGCGGAATTTGCAAATTTGTTGCATTAGCATAACTGGAGATTAAAATATATAAAGTATCTCTATTTTTCCTTTATTTCTTTTTCTTTCCCATGAATGCGTGCAACACATACAACAAATTTGAGGAGGAACTTCTTCTTGAATCTTGAATCGAAGGAGTATATGGGGATGCGAAGCAACAAGGACTATAATCCCCTAATCACTATATAGGAACAGTTCGTTTTCCCTATTTATACGTCGCTAAAAAGGATGCGAGATTTATTTTCCGCTCAGTAAGGAAATTGGCGCGAACAATAGGAGGAGGAACTTCTTTTGCAGATCTTTTGATTGTACTTGCTGACTTGATTTCTACTTGTTCATAAATGTAGTATTTGCAGATTTGTTGGAGTAAAGATTAAAATATAAAGTATCGCTATTTTTTTCCTTCTTTCTTTTCCATATCCATAAATGCGCACAGTACATACGACAAATTTGAGGAGTAACTTCTTTTCCTGATTTTCTGATGGTACTTGTTCATAAATGTGGAATTTTCAGATTTGTTGGAGTAGAGATTAAAATGTAAAGTATCTCTATTTTTTATTTATTTCTTTTCCATTTACATGAATTCGTACAGTACATATGGCAAATTTGGAGAGGAACTACTTTTCTCGATCTTCTGATTGTATTCTTTTGTAAATGTGAAATTTGCAGATTTGTTGGAGTAGAGATTAAAATAGAAAGTATCTCTATTTTTTCTTTATATATTTTCCATTTACATGAATACGTACAGAACATACAGCAAATTTGGGGAGGAACTTCTTTTCTTGATCTTCTGATTGCACTAAAGATGGTGCATCCTAAAGATACTACTGTAGTATTCCTTAATCTTACACCTGAGTCGTTGCGATGAGTCTCTGTTGATCTCTCTTTTTCCCCTCTCTGCCTAATTAAGAGTCCTGCAGTCAATCTCTATCGTGCTAACTTTCCTCACCATCTGAAATGTCGCTGCCGCTAATTTCTGTGGGCAGGCTGAGCATGAAATAAATTGCTCCCCCGCCAACGGTGTTCCGTACCGAACACCGTGTTCTTTTCACGGACTTAACAACACTCAGGGGTTCAATTATGGCCTTCTTGTGGCTTCAGCGGATGTCGCATTAAAACAGTAGGTGTTAGAATGGGTGGTCTCTCGAGAGACCTCATGCTTTCTTCCAATGCACTGGCAAGATTTCACTGATTTTGCTGCTAATGATGTTTCCTCCAATCATGGGCTGGTAATGAGCGGGAATATTGCTAATGAATCACTTTCAGAAGTTATTACTTGGATTTAAATATGCACTGGAAAAAAAGGTAAAATAATATTCTTTGGGACGTTTAATTGTTTTAAAAGGCTGAATATTAATTAGTGGAATTGTTCAGTATGTACAACATTGCAATCTGCATTATTTAAAATGACCTCATGGGATTTAATAAAGTTTTCCGCCTATTTATATAATGAAACAAAAACAAAATTAACGATTAACATAACTAACTTGGCAAATGTAAATAGAATGTAAATTGCAATGACATTTGTAATGCAAATTACAATGACCTTTAGAATGTAAATTACAATGACATTTACACAGGTTTATGTCTCTGTTACAAGTAATTTGATACATGGAAATGAGAAATATATCAAATAAAAGTTAATGCTACTATTTATGGGACTTTGTTATAATTAGAAACAAATGTAAATTCAAATACCCTTTTTTATCCATTAAAATTACTTGAAAAAAATAAATTACTTGTAATCTATAGTTTTAATTGCTTAGTAAAAAAAGCCTTGAAAATAAATTGCTTTAAATGAAGCGATAAAATAATAATTAGTATACTTTTTGCGTTATTGCTTATACAAGCGTATTCAATTATAACTATGCGCAAAGACAATTGGAAATGTGAGCACAAAATTTTATTGTTAAATTAAATTTTCTCCGATAATAAAAAATTTGCTGTCTATTATATTAATTAAAATAAAGTAAAGCCTGCTCATATTTTTGTATTGTAATTAAAAAAGTTGTTTATATTGCTTTGATGAAATCTAATTATTTTTTTATTTTTAATACTAATACATAAGAAATATTGATTAAATGTTTTCTTTAGCTTTGTAATGTTTCCGTAAGTTTATAAAATAGAAGCTAATATAATAATATGGAAATTAAAAATACAAACACAACAATACATTTCTAATCCTTGAGGCGATATTAATTAATAACCTTTTTTTTTTCTTTACAAAATCGTTTTGAAATATTGTGCATCTCTTTCTAATATTTGGAAAGCATTTATTTCAATACTTTTGAACATATTTTATTAGTATGTAAGGTATGGACAGGCTGTCTTCCCTAAAAAAAATATTTTTCGGCAAAAATATTAAAAAAATTCAGCTTTATAGAATACAAGATTGAATGTATTTTTACAGCATATTTTATGTATTGAGTAATACAAAAAATACTTTTTAGTAATAATATCTTACTTTTTTAAATAACCTTTGAAATATATATGTTAATTTGCATAAGTTCAAATTTGTTATTTTAACATATCACTGTATTAAAGAGTAGTACTTCAAGATATTTTGAATCCAAAACAGTTATTAGAATTCTAATGCGATGTTCATGGAACATCATTCCCTTAAAAAGTGTACAAATGTACACATTTTTTTTTAACAATAATTATAATTGTTATAAAAATAAATTTTTTCGTTATTGATTATTCAACGAAATACACTCACAAAAATGTAGTTTCAATACATACTCTGTATTATATTTTTATTTTTCTACATTTTATTTTATACTTAAACGTTTTCATTTTTAAATGTAATGTCCAGTAATTATTTTAATTGTGCTACAATATTAACACAATAGACATTTTTTTTTTCATTTGTTACTTTAGCTTTAAAATAACATGTTTTGCAAACAACGTAGTCATAACTGCTGTCTTCAGATGTTAAAACCGTTCAGGGGGAGTGTACAATTTTTCTTCATTTTTAATTGAACCTTTTTGTAATTTTTATTGAATTTTCATTAATTTCGTCTTAATAAATTATCATTTCTTTGTAACATACTTTATATATCACATTATTTTAATCATAACTAACTTCCAGTTAAAAAGCACTTCGTAATTTTTTGTGTATCATTTTCAGTTAAAAGGTTACCATTAAAACGCATAATACAAGTAAATAATTAACTCCTATACACATAGAACTTGAAACTATTAAAAATAATATAACATTTATTAGATCATTTATCTACAAGATGCAATTAATTTATATACACAGTCAATATAAACATCGACAATGATCTATTAACGCATGAATCATAAGCCCTGAATACAACAATTGGGAACATCGCTCTCATATTCTGGATCATGGCGACCTCCTCGTGTGTCCATGGTCCTAGAGACCTCCTTCAACTTTCATGAGATCTCTCCTCTTGAATTCCAAAGACCAGCTGACCAGCCCCATCTTCTGTCCTGTACTTCTCTTGGTCCACCAGAATAGATGTCCAAGTTATCTTGTGCTGCCCATCCGTACTAGTCCCCCCCGCCTCCTTACCAGCTCTCTCAATCACAACTGGAACTGTACAAAGTACTCTAGACTTTATATATATATATATATATATATCAAGTATATAATTCTGAATCTTTTAGTTATAAAACAACAAATATTTAAGAATAATTAAAGTTAGTATGTTACATTGAATATAAAATAACATTCTACTTAGTAGTAAACAACTTTTTATTAATAATAATAGCAAAATAATGTAAAAAAAAAAATAGTAATTAATAAGTAAATATTGTTCGTAATAATGTTAATAAACTAATTTTATACTTAGTTTAATGAAATATGCATTACGGCTGCTATTGTTTTATGAGTTAAACTATCATTAAATTAATAACGTATATTTTGTCTGCTGATCGTGATTAAGTTGTAACGTTTGCAAATAGCTTAGTTTGGTTTGTCGCTCTACGGTCATTTTGTGCACACTTTTGGCTAACTAGACAGGGGCTTACAGTTTAACAGATTCTGAACCACTAACAAGCATCCACATCCACGATTCGAACCTGAAGCCTTTGTTACCCAAGGTCAGAGCTCTAGTTAATTGGCCATCAGGCCGCAAGTTAGCTTGCAGAAGGGGTCAGTTTGAATTCGATGCAGTCGTTATTTCAGGAACAAGGAGTCATGAGCATATGGCAACAGGCTTAATAATCTCGCATCGAAAATCACATTGCCCAGTGGCAGTTTTCTTCCATACAATACATAAATGTAATGAAAGTTCCTCCTAAAAGTCCTCCCAGACCACAATGCTTCCTTTCGTCTCTCATCCACTAACTAATCTTGCTACAAACAGTGGAACACAAAGATCATCCAAGTATTTAAAGAAAAAAAAAAGTTTTTGTTTTTATTTGAATAATAATTTAAGTAAAGGAAAATTATTTAGAGCATTTCAAAATCTATTTTTTTAATTAATCAAATAAAAAGAATATTTCGTTCAATTCGCTTTTTAAATCAATAAATGTATTCAATCTTTAAATATTCACTTCAAATTTGATGAACGATACTCACATTATTGCAAATTTGTCTAATTTGCTCGCTCTGCTGTACCTATCAAATTATCTTATAATATTTAAAACAATCTATTGTAGCCATGTTAATGTCCTTAATTTCTTTTTTTCCTCATCATGCATAATTCTCCCTGTTTCGAAAGTTGCCCATTTTTTTCGTAAATGTTACGAAAGGTGCTTAAAATTAATGGCTTTCAAAGGCACCAAGATGAGTTTTAATGAAACTTTCAGGTAGACAAGATAGCATCATTTATTAAAGTTTCTTGTGAGGAAAAATTAATTATTTTAATAAACTTCTTGTTTTTTAAATATTTATGACTAATTTCTATCTAATTCTAACAAAGCAAGTGTTGTTTCTTTAAATTTTGATGGCTTCTTTGTAAACTATATTATCTAATGAATAAATTTATATATTTCTGAAGAAAATATCTTTGATATTGTTTTTACAAAAATGAAAAGTTTTTCTAATAGTTTGTAAATTTGGTGGATAAATAAATAAATAATAAATGTAGCTTTAGATATCTTATTTTAAATTTTTTTAAATAAATTTTCAAGCAAAAATATTTAGTTATTTTAGAAATTTAATTCCAAAAATATTTTATAACATGTTAAAAATATTTTACGACGTATTATATACTGTAATATTTTCTGTACTATTCTATAATGCTTTATAAAATGGAAGTATTTAAAAGAAAATAATTTGTCATGAAAAATAAATTACAAACAGTTTGTATTACAAAGATTTATTATAAATGAATGCCTTATAATTTATGTAAGCGTGTGCTAAGCTTTATAATAATTGGCAAACATACAAAAATCAAAGTTTTAAAATCTTAATTTTAATTTTCTATTTTGCATTTTCATTTCTCATTAAAAAGTACCAAATTAATGAAAGAGAAAACAAAATAAAATAAAGATAAGTATTTTAAATCATAATTGTATTAAGTTTTAAAATAAAATATTAACAAAAAGTTAAATTTAAACAGAATATTAACAAAAACTTAAATTTAAACAAAATATTTTATGACATTTTATATACTATAATAATTAATTTAATATGTTTTTAAAAAAAATTAAATTATTCATGGAAAATAAATTACAATCAGTTTGTTTTACAAAAAGTTATTATAAATGCATGCACTATAATTTATACAAAAATGTGCAATACTTTAGAACAATTGATAGATATACAAAAATTAAATTTTAAAATCTTTCAATTTTCTATTTTACATTTTCATTTCTCATTGAAAAGAACCTAATTAATGAGAGAAAAATAAATCCATAGTATATTTTTTGAATCATAATTTTTTTTATTACCTTAGGGTACTTGACTGCACGGACACGAAAAAAGAAATGTTAAAAACTAGCAACGGATTAAAACATTGTGAAATATTAACTATAAAAACAAACAAATTGATATATCATATTTATGAAGAATATATCTGATAAATATTAAACAAACTTGCACGAGTAAACAAATATGATGCTTTGAATATATTTTGTGTCATTCCAATGTTTTTTTTTTATTTCAATAAACAAAAACATATGTGATAAGAAATTTGAAACATTTTTTAATTATTTTTAAGTGATATAATACACTACACTTTGCCATAAAATTTACAGAAAAAGGAATAAAAAAGTAAAATAATTGAGAATGCTAATTTTGAAGAAATTCTTCAAAATTAACATTCTCAATTATTTTAATTCTTGGCCTCACAATTTGAATTAACATAATTATGTATATCTTTTATTTACTTTAACGACCTTTAAGCGATATAAAGTCCGACCCTCAGTTAAAATATTTATCACAAACCTTATTTCTCCACACTTTTTTCCTTCCATACACACACACACACACACAAATAATAAATTTGAACTTTTTTTCTAATAAATATTTTTTTCATTAACACATTATATAATTTTTTTAACGAAAATCGAGTTCAATGTAAACATCACTGTTTTTTACAAAACGTTCTGAATATGCAACACTTTATTAATTGGATAGTAAATAATGATTAAACAAACAACCCGTATTTCTTTCAATTGAATTTCACTTTTTGCTTACACATAATACCTAAAAAACATACAAAACCTTCCTGAAACTACTCTAACAAAAAAAAACCATTATTAGTTTGTAAATAATGTTATCTTTTTATTTCATCTTTTTTTATTACAACATTTACTTATTTACCATCGTTTGAACGAATCTTTTTAACGAATTATTATTAACGAATCTTTTTTTTTACCTTTTTCTCAAGTGTCAACATGGAATACTAATTCTTGCATTTAGATTAAATTAGTCACTCGACAGTCAATTGAAGACGTAGTTGCTTTTTTTTTTTTTTTTTTTTTAACTGAAACATTTTTAATTGTAACTCTAGATAGAAGCTACAGTGACAAGTAGCATGACAATTTAGTTCTTGAATAATTATGTGGAATCTTCAGCTTTATTTTTTAACTGTAACTGACTTCTACAATTGTAACTGGATTATTAGCAAGGACGTAAATTCTTTTCTCTGGGAGAGACTATTTTGCGTATCAATTAATAATCCTATTAATCACGAAATTTAATTTCCCACGAGTTTTCTTTAATTCAGAAGAAATTTATTTAGATTTCAATCACGAAGAAAGATTTCGAATGATTTTGAGTATTAGTCAGATATATAAACGCTTCTTTTTAATGATGGATGTTGCTGAAATTGTGCATTTGATTCTATTCATTACTTAGTGTTTTAAAGTATTTTTATCAAATAAATTAATTGCGTACAGTGTATAATTTTAAAAATATCTATGTTATCAATATAAATTTAGTAAGATTGTTTTTTATTTATTTTAAAAGGTAAGTTATTATAAATTCATTTTGAAAATTATTTACACAAATATATCGAAAAATTCTTTTACAAATTAGTAATTTATCTGAAAGGTTTTGAGATATGCTATTAAAATGATTCGTGTATATTTACAAGAATTTGGATTTTAAAAGAATGTTAACACTGATGATCTTATAAATCTGTGATAAATACTTCAGAATCATTTCTATAGATAACGAACCAGATTTTAATAAAATGTGAAAGTTAATAATAAATCTCAAACTAGAGATTCTAGTTTAGCCTTCCTTTAAGTTTGACTTGCTTTAGTGAAACATTGTTTTTATTTCTAACGCTTTGTAACTTTACTTAATTTTTTTAGGATTTCTTTTAAGGATTTGTCATTTTACTTAATTTTTAAGGACTTTCTTTTATGGATTTCTTCCTTGTAGCAACGGGCAACCATCATATTATAATTTGATTTGAATTATATTAATGAGGTCCACACCCATTAGAGTTTACGCATGCTCCAATCTGTAACATACCAGTTGTCGATAAACATCTCGTTCAATGGAGAAATTTGTCATTTTCAATAATATAACACTACTACAACCGTAACTACAGATCATAGGTGAATCCGATTCCTATTTGTATGAAGAATATTTTGCAGACTTGGAAGCAACATGATCTCGTAACATACTTAAAGAAATTTCACAAATAGACAACCGACTCCTCTAAATTGATGAGTGTTATGAAATTCCTCGGGACCTTTCAAGGATGATGTAAGCTACATTTGAATTACTGGTCTTCATCATTAAATCATTGAGTTGTCAAATACGATGACTAGTCCACTCTTTCAATTATTCAATATGGATAATCATCAATTTGTAGTTTATAATCTCAGGTTAGCACCGTGTACTTTATCTTATCTGATTTTGGTAGATTTCCAACATATTTCATTGGATGTGATACATATTCTAATAATTTTTATTGACGTATTTAGAAATTTATTAATCAGATTCAATAATTATGGGGCACAATCACTTATTACGTGATTATTTCAATAAAAAATAGATAAAAAATAATGTTACTGAACTATAAGGTGGAGATTAAAAATAAAATAATCTTATGCAGCTTGAAAACTTTGGAAGTCATACAACATACATATACAATGTTGTACAACATACAATATATTATATATTATTATGTAACATAATACACAATGTTATATAGTATATAACTGCTCTTAGAGACTTGTTTCAGCGAAACCTTGTTCTTATTCCTAACGTTTGGTTAACGTATTCCTTAATTTGTTCGTTATTAAAAAAATATGTTATGCATTAGTGATTATTAGCGATAACTTATTAACCCAATTAATTTTTAACCTAGAATAAATTTAGTAAAATGTACTAGTTTCAAAATTACAATTAATTTACTTATTTTGATAAATTTCTTAAAAGATCCTGTACCGCTATTTTCTCGAACAATCCACTTAAAAATATTTTTCTTCTTTTAAATTACTTTTAGAGTAATGAAATTATTCTACAGTGAAATATTATCCATTAATGTGATCAAAAATATCCCTATTAACTTACAAAACACAAAATAATCAATTCTGAATAAAAACTTCAATCAATTGAATTACTGAACATTGATGCAAATGTATCCGAAAACATTGTTTATTCGAAAGAAAATATACCAGACAAATAAGTATCTTGTTCATATAATTAATCCCGGCCCATTTAAATATTACATATCTTCAATAACAAAAAAATAATGCATTAATCCACGGAAATAAAATGTTACAAGTATTAGACTAAGCAGTGGTAGAATTAAACTCCATCAATAACTAACAACAAAATATCAAGCAAATACCAACAAACATAGATTCAAATGCATCCTAAAACATTATTTATTCGAAAGAAAATATATCGGAGACAAATAAGTATCTTGATCATACAATTCATTCTGTTGATTTAAAATATTACATATTTTCAAAACTAGTGCATTAATGCATGAAAATAAAATGTTACAAGTATTAAACTAAACAATGGTAGAATTAAACGTCTAACAGCAAAATAATAAAGTACCATAATAAGTATTCAAGATGTTGAATCTAATATTTCCACCTTCGCCAGCCCGAGTATTGAAATTGGTTCATCAAGTGCCATGGATGGAGTGGGAAGGCTGCCAAATTTCATAACCTTGGAAACAGCTCTACAAAAGATCATTTCGAGCAAGCACATAAAGCGACATTTCCAGCTGTAACTGCCTCTGCAAATGGGGCCGGGCCCTTTAAATTCCGTGCTTCGCCCAGCAGATCTGGTTCGACATCAAACGCTGGTAGTCCCCTTGCCACTTTGAAGAACATATTTCAAAGAGCCGCCTTCGAATGATGCATTTAGAGCTATGCTAATTTCGGACTGTTCCGTTTAATTGCGAAAAGGAAGTGCTCGAAGGAGGCGTGACCGAGTGGGGGTGGGGGTGAAGAATTGGCAGATTGGGGGGTGGAGGGCAATAACGATTCTGCACACACTTCACTGGAAGACGATTTCTGCACCAGAGTGCTGAGCTAATGAAAATGGGCAAGCCACCTTACGAATATTAGGTAAATGGTCGGAGGATTTCGTAAGCGAATCTAAACAGGAATTTCCGTCCATCTGGGGGAAATGTTTGGGCTACTTGCTAGCTACAAATTCCTAATTTAAGTCAAAAATGTGAGTTCGTGCCCATGGAAACTGATTGGAATTGAGAAGGGAGATTGGACGAATTTCATCAACTCTAATTGTGTAATGCTATTCAAAGCAATGAAATCAGATGGAATAATTTACTTTTACTGGGCCCTTTCCTGTATTTAGAATGAATTGCAAATCTTAAAGTATCTCAGTATAAGAGTAATTTTTACCGTAATTTCTTCAAAATGATGATGAAATTAAAAAATGAAATAAATTTGACGTTAATAGTTAGTAATTATAACATTAAAAAAAGATTTCATGAATTTTGTTTTTATAGCTTGGTTCGTGTTAGAGATTAATTCATTGCCTAGTAAAACTCGTTTGCTACGAAGCAAAGAAAAATTTAACGTAAAAGTGAATTTGATTAAAATCTTTTTAATAAAGCAATTTTAAAAAATATTTAAGAAGAGATTAATTATTTCTTAGATGTATTTTTATTGAACTTGTGAAAACGATGTATTTATTTCTTATTGCCTTAATATAACAATATAGTTCCTTCTTTTTTATTGAATATATTTGTAACACCCACTGATTTTTTTCTTTATTAATTTGCGTGATTATTTTCCAATATGTTATTCAAAAAATTAAAATTAATATTTTTTTGAAAAATTAAACATAAATGTGTAATTAGTTAAAACTTATTTCAAATCTTTATCATGAAATTAAAATCTGCATTTCCTTCAATAAATAATGAACTTGTAAATTATTTTATTGTGTAATTAGTGTAAAATGAGTGCACTAATATCAAAGAATAATAACATGGGTAATAATTTAAAATGTACTTCATTAATGATAAATAAATTTATTAAATTTCAGGCAGAACTTAACTTACGATGTTACGTTTCCATTATTAAAAAAATGTTTGCATTTAATACACAATTTGTGTTATTGATAGTTAAGAAGGTTGAAATTGAAGCACAAAAAACTCAAACACAGTTAATCTTATTACTATGATAACACCTTGTGAAGCCCTAAAGTCGCACAGATTATGTTACCAAAACCTACAAGTTCTAACAAAATAATGCATTTTTACTTACAAATTTATTTTTTTGTTAATTTGATCAAAAATCACGGAAAAAAAACTAAAATTGTCCTTTTTTATTTTTTTAAAAACTGTAATCTTTAAGAAATTGGATTTTTGAAACTTTTAATTCTTCTATATCAATAAAAAAAATTGCAGTATTGTTTTAATTATATATATCTAATAAAAACATACCATACTTAGACAATAACTATTTGAACTATAACTATTTGAGCTAGCAATAAATAAATTCATTTTATGTCGTTTCTTATATTAAAAAATCAAAATAATCTTCTTAAAACCCAATATAATCTTTAATCAAGGGAAGTATTTTTTAGTTATAGAAACTGTTACTTTTTAAGTTTTACATTTTTATCCAAAATGAAATTTTTTTTTAACTCAATGTACATAGTGTAATATTTATTTTTCAATTCCTTCTATTAGTTCACACACTCACTATATATATCTCGTTCAAATTTTCAATCGTTAATAAAATAATTTTTATTCATCCACTTAAGTTCAAATACATTTTTGTGAACTTGTAGTGGATGACACTTGACGTTAATACAATTTTTTTCAAATATTAATTCATTAATTAAATTTAAATAATTAATTTTAGTTTTTTTTTAGATTTAAGATGCATGCATCTAATAATAGATGGCACCATATGTAGAGGAAAATTTCTACTTTATTTGTAAAGGACTTTTCTACAATATAGTGAAAAAAAATAGGAATTGACTTTATTTTTTTTTATTACTTGTTTAATGATAAAGTCTCACATTTATAGACCTGTATAAAGATTTCAAATACCTTAAAAATAAATATTTCAAAATAAAAGCTATGGGTTGTTCTTCTGCCCTCAATACTCATATGTTATATTATCCCCAATTCTTTAAAGACCCCTGTATACGTGCAGACTTATAAGTGGAAATTCATCTTCAACGAATAGATCCACAAGATCTGGTCGATTTTAGACTTGCGTGCCACCCTCGCACTCTTCAACAGCTGATAACTGGTCTTCAACTCCAAGCTGTTATCAGGTGGCGCAGGGCACGTTCCTGAGGAAGTACTGCATGAAAGCTCTCAAAGGAATTATTAGCTTCGTTTCAATGCATTATATCACATTAATATATTCAGTCACACACACAACTTATTAATATATATCTATTATTTTATAAGAAGAAGCACAACGAACCTGTTGTGAGGATCTATTACTAATGAAGTACGAAAAAAAATTGAAAATAATAATTTTAATCAATATTTTTTTAAACTTAAATATAAATGTACTAATGAATTTAATTACTTACATAGTTAATTTGATTATGGAATTCAAACTATAAACCACTATATAATTATTCAGATATTTGTATAGTGGTAAATTAATTTGTGAATCCTGTAGAAATGAACTTTTAAATATTATGAAGTAAGTTTTCGCTTCAAATAACTCAATGCACCATCTACTCTAAAGTAATAAAAAATAATAAAGTTCCTTTCAATGTAATAAAAATGAAACATGACTCTATTAACAAAATACATGGGTATTCTATCATGTTTAACATTTATAATATTTAATAAAACATTATTGTTAAAAAATTATCCAAAGATTTTTCTTCGCAGTATATATACTTAAAATTAATTAAAAATTATGGAACATTTGCTTTAGAACTAAGTAAAATCGAAAATAGTTCGAAAATAGACAAACTCTGACTGGCCAAAGTCTGTCATGCCTACGCCGTTAAAATTCGTAGGTTGGAAAGTCATTCCGTTGAATTCATGGGAGAAGAATAGCCTGTTTCTGAATTTCCAGATGCCACCTTTGGAGTGTTCTATCGTGTCAACACACTTTTCAAATTAATTTTGTTTAAATTAAGTTTATTTTATTTTCATTCCTAATTTTTATTTGTCTAAAAATTCTAAAATGTTGTTAACCAGAATAAAAAAATGGCCAAATGCATTTGTTATTTGTCACTAAACAAAACAAAATTATTCAGATAAGCCGGAATGTTCAGTTGGAAAGCAAAATTTATTTCAATTTATTTCCAATTTATTTTCCGAAATAAATTCGAAAGTTCATAAAAATACTAAATCGGTAGTCTGTTCCGAGTTCGTATAACAATGAGAGCGAACCTTAATTCAATTACTGCATTTGGTGTGAGACCATTCTGAACCCAATTATTTATGAATTAGGATACCTCCCTTCAATTTTTTATTGTAAAAAGAAAAAGGTGTCTCGGTGGAAGTGGCATTCAAAACCACAAAATCAAAATTGTGAAATGTGAAGTCTTCTTTAAAGTGTGAATTTACAACATGCTAACTATAAAAAACAGGCCATCAAAGAAAATGATAGTCTTTATTTGCTGAAATTATCAGATAACTTGCATATTTACGATGGTAGTCCACACCTTCGTACTGCGAGGTTCCAATTATCCATGGGAAAAAAGATCTTATTATGAATATAGTTCAATTTCATATATCAAGGTGATAATTCTACACTCTTTGACCATTCCAGGCCCTATTAAAGGGTAAAAATTATATCGGTCTTTGAAACAATAATCGCATAAAGAAGGAATTGTGTGTTCAAGCCTTCTTAATATATGAAGGCGACTTTGAAACTGAAAGTTAAGAAAGAAAAAACGAATAAAGAAGTCTGAAGTAAGAGTATAAAGACTGTAGCAGATGAACTTAATCAAGTATTTAAAATACTTCTTGATGAAAAATAGTTGTGAAAGAAATAGATCATGTTATTAAGTTATTGACCCTCAGGTTAACCAATCAGAATCAGCTACCCACCGAGTGATATTCATTGTTTGGTTGAAAACAGAGCACAATGTATGTGAACCATTCTATATCAGCCGACCATAAAAGAACTGCCACGATTGTTACCTTTGAGCTTATTGAATAAAGAACTTTAACCCAAGTAAAAAAGCTAATTTGATATTCATGGATGTGAATACTTCTTAATGAATTGTTATATAGGATTGTAACATGTATACAGATATACATACATAATATGTATATATGCATAATTCTAATTGACGATTAAAAGTTAACTTCAACTTCCTTAATCGATAATGAATTAACTATTTCATGCAGGATACGAATGATTGCTAAAATGTTAGTAATTTTTGCAGCTAGTACATTATTTCTATACAGTTTAGATTAATGTACTTAATATATTTTTTTTATATTTTCCATATTTCATGTATGAACAGTTTCTATGAAATCAGAAGCTTCTGTAGTAAATGCGAATTTGTCAAATAAAAAATAGGGGGTTTGAGGGTAGTGGTGGTTTTCCTGGTGTAAGATTTATTAAATAGAGTTACTTTGGATAATGTGTTGACAGAATCTCCATACATTTAAGTCATTTTTTGAGACTGAATATTTATTTTTACAAATTAACACATTTATAGAGTAATTAGACAAAAACTATAATTTACCAAAGTAAACAAAAAAGCTTATCTTAAACAATAATTTATATTTGAACAATATGAACACTGTAGTTCTTTCAAATTACAGTGGTGTAATGTTTGTACCTCATAATAAGTCACTGGATAATGTTGCACCTACTATATACGTTGCATTTTATTGGCGAATGAATCCAGATTAAAATTTTTTATTTATTATATTTATATAACGCGTTAAATCTTGGTCATATCAGTCAGTTTAAATACTTGATTGAAAAATTCTTTGTATATGTGTGTATGCGTGTACAAAGAATTTTCAGAACACTTAATATAATATATATATATGAGAGAGATATATCTGAATGTGAGAAATTCAGGTTTGTTTCTTTCTCGTTGTCTTGTTTTCTTTCGATTTTGTATTTATGTGCTGTGTACTTGTATGTAAAGTACACAGCACATAAATGCAATTGCATTTGCATATCTTTCAATATATATATATAAATTATTTAAATGACGTGAGCATAATGAAAGGACTAGACAGTATAAAAGATGCAATATACTAATAAAAATAATAATAAAAAAAATGTCGTTTGCTTTTCAATAGAACTAAATGAAGGGCATTCAAGTTACGAGACAAGAAGGCCTATTATATTTTGATTGAAAATATTAATATAAAGATATGGAATATCTAATATTTCCAATTTAGTAAGATTTGTAAAGTAAATTTATTTTGTACACTTCCATAATAGTGTCTTAATATATTACAACAATGCATAAAAGTAAGATATTTTTGTAATGCGTAATGAGTTTATTTAAATGCAGACATTATGGTATATATTTAAAGATTGTTTCAGTTTGAATATTCTTGTGTTAAATAATAGGATCAAAATTTAAATAAATAAGGATTAAATGTAAAGTCTAGTACAATAGATGAAGATGAATATGTGAAGAAATAGTACAGTAGATGAATATGGCAATATTTTAATAAATATAATGTTTGCTAATGCGTTGTTTAGTTATGAGTTTTGACTGAAATAGATTTCGAAATGTGATATTTACAAAACTTTACTGAGTAGGATTTGCATTTATGAATTGTTGGTAATGTCTATGTAATTTGTGTTAGTATTCTTCTGTAATTTGAATATTTTAATTATAAACAATAATGTTTTCTTTGAACTGAATTATTTTATGTAAAAGCTGAATAATTAAAACAAATACTTCTAAAACTCGATTTTAAGAAACAAATATATGTAATAGGCAAATTTGTATTGTATTGTTGGCACTTATGCGTTAATTACTTTTTTTAAACTACTTCTTTGTTTTAATCACTTTGATCCTAAAATTTTAATAAAAATCACCCTCATATTTTAATAAAAATTCTTTAATTAAATGTTTTGACTTTTTTTTTGTCACAATGCATTAAAATATTCTTTAAACTCTGTTTCGCCTGAAAAATTTGCTTAACGTTTAACACTTAAAACAAATATAGCATTGCACAAAATTATCAAAGTGCGTACAAATAATAATTCATTACCTAGTCTGCTTTTAATTCTCCTCCAAGGCTCCCAAACACATAAGCAATTTTTAGAAACGAACGCAATTTTCCAGCCAAAAACAAAAAAGAAGGCCTTTAACGAAGTGCTTACTTTTAAAACACTTAATCTTGGTAATTACTTCATGTAAATTATGGAAAGCAGTGCCTGTACCATGAAAGAAAACCTTAATTTCTCTCCATGCGTTGAAGTGTTTTATTCATAAAGGATGGCGTGATGTGTGCTGTTACAGTCCTTCCCTCTCCAAGTCAGATGACACTGGCTCCAGATCATCGTCCGCAATTATGCAAATCTTTCCAAACCCCCCAACTAACAACTGGAAGAAAAATAACCAGCCAGGATATCGTTTTGCGTTTAGGACAAACAAGTCAAAGCAAGGCATAAAACATTTATTTTCCTTTTATTAAATAGCTGTAGTACTCTTCATCTACAAAACACGCACAGGACACAGCAGTGGAGGACCTGGCGTGTTTTCTCTGGTTTTTCGTAATCCGGCGCGTTCCATCATTCTGGAAGTTCGTACTTGGAAGGGTTTGGGTGCGGTCGACCTCATTTGCATTCCTTCCCTCCCTGGGCCCCACCCCCCATCCCGGAGATAATCCACCCCTGACAAACCGCGTATCAGTTCTGCTGCACCGGTAATTGCATCGGTAATAAGGGTGTTTGTTTTCCATAGATGGGCGAATCAGGGTTGGACAACCTTTATTCGCCATTTAGTCCGAAAATAGTGTTAACTGAACTTTAAATGGCATTCATTATTATTTTTAGCATTGTTTTGTTAAAGGATTGGACTTGTTAACGTTAAGCGCTCTTGTATAATTGACAGCAAAATTTCCTTTACTGTCTGTTTGGTTGATGTTTGTATCAAAACTAAAAAATAACTATAATGTTTGATGATGCGATATTTAGTTATGAGTTTTGACTGAAATAGATTTCGAAATGTGATGTTTATAAGCGTTGTTGGCAATTAGAGAAAAATTCTTATCTTAAATCTTATATATTTTGGTAACGTTATTTTCATTTCTTGCTAACGTTATTTTACATTCATTAGAATTTAAAAAAAATAAATTTAGATTATCTACGAAATTCTTAGAATTATTATGAAAATTTTTAAGTGAGACTAATTTAACATAACTGAACGCTAACTCGCTAATGGAATTCATTATTATTTTTAGCATTGTATTGTTAAAGAATTGGAAATTTCCATTCTTGTCTGTTTGTTAGATGATTACAGGAAAAATTCGTAGCTTAAATGATATAATTCGATAATGTTACTTTCATTTACTGCATTTAATTAGATTACGAATAAATTAAATTTACGTTACCTAGGCGATACTTCTTTTGAAAAATTTTTTTTAAGCAATATTTCTGTATGAACATTTTTATGTGACTCTAACTGAAGATAATTTAAAAAACAGTGTTTAAATAACTAAATTAAGATAACAGTGTTTTAAAAAGACTTTAACAGTACGTAAAAAAAAATGATAGAAGTAAATGGGAGTATTTCATAGGACATAATTGATGCAAAGAAATACATGAACATATTTAGTGATACATTATTAAAGTGCTGCTTTTTTGTGGGATTAAGTTTCATCTGTTTTTATTGAAATTATTTTAAATGCACTAAATTTTGTTAATTACGTATGCTATTCAGAAATTGCACATTTTTTTTTTATCATATTAAGTGAAATTCATCCAAAATATTTCATGTTTTATACATATTTCAACAAAAGTTTTAAAGAAACAAAATTAAAATATTGATATATAGTTCAATTTTTTTTATTGGTTAACAATTTTAAATTAAAATGTACTTGTATAGAAATGTGCCATTGTGGTAGTTACTATTTTATTATTATAGATATGTTTTAAATCCAAAAGTAAATATTTTATTAAAAAAAAAGTAAATAAATTGTTTAATATATGGGGAAATATACACGAATGAGTTAATAACACCAATATTTATTGTGCTATGGCAACGGACGCTCTCGTTAGGAGTTGAGCACCAATAGAGCTTTAAAAGCCACAGAACATCAATGAAAGAATCAGAATTAATACTGAAACAGAACATATGTTTATGTAATAGATAATTCTTAAAAATTATAATTTAATAAAGCTATAATGAATATTTAATATTTAATAATTAACGTAAAACTATAAAATCATAATATCGAGAAGAAAATATATTTTTTCACAAACAATTTTAAAAATAAAAACGAGATGAATAAAAAAATGTAAATTAAATTAATTATAATTAAAACAAATTATTATGAAAATAAAATATAAATTAAAATACATTTTAAGTAGAGAAACGAAAAATCAATCTTAATAACAATGAATATTAAATTCATTAGTGTAAGCAATTGAAATTATAAAAAAAATGTAAACGATTGAAAATGTAAAGGAATAAATGTTTGACTATTCAATTCATTTTTCAACAAAAACAGGTAATATAAAAAAAATTTTAAAGTCAATTCCTACTTTTTTTCACTATACTCCTCCTTTCACTATACTAATCCTTTTTTCATTCATTTTTTTAAGTTTATCTGGCACCATCTGTTGGTAGATATATGCAACTTAAATCTAAAAAAAAGCTAAAATTATTTAATTAAATTTAATTACTGAAATAATATTTGAAAACACTGTATTAACTAACTTCCAGTGTAATCCACTACAATTTCTAAAAAATGTATTTGAACTTGAGTTGATGAATAAAGAATATTTTATTAACGATTGAAAATTTGAACAAGATAGATATATATATAGAGAGAGAGAATAAGGAATTGAATATAAGGAATTGAATAAATGCAATTATAAGCTAATTTTTATAACGTAACAACATCTTAGCACGAGGAAATATACTTAAAAAATAATCGGAAATAAATCCACACTATCTAGGTCAACACATGATTATTAGGAACATATTTATGGAAGTTGAAGTATCTAAGAGATTAATCTTAGTCGTAAACATGTTGTTCTAAGAATTCTAATATTACCTTTATGATTTAAAAAGCCTTTAAATATGAGTTTATTTCTGGAAGTGTAAAATTAATTTCATGTGGAATTTCAAAGCACAAAAAACAAAATGTTTGCAATTTATGCATGAGATTATTAACATGTTTTGCGAAATTTAATAAGTATCTATTGTATATTTGTTTTACAGTGCATAATGTATTTAATGTGTTGAGCTTAATGATAAGATATTATTATGAGAATTAGTAATATTTTAAATGTGAACATGTGAACATTGACATTATTTATACATTTTGTAACTAAAGTATCTCTTTTAAGAAAATATGTTATGTGTGAAAAGCTACTAAGTATTAATATATATATATATATATATATATATATATATATATATATATATATATATATGTATGTATGTATGTATGTATATATATATATATATATTGGTATTAGATAGTTCATTAATAATTGTACAATTCAAATTTTATATTTATTATTTTTAATCATTTTATGATCATTGTTTACATGCATCATATTTTCCAGTAGTATAATATTTTCTTTTTATTTTACACACTGAATTATTTAAAATTTAATACCTACAGCATGGTCATATGGTGACATACACTTATAGCACTCTTTAAGTCTCATGTATGAACACCTTAACACGTGGTTGGTTCAGTCCAAAATTTTAGCCTAAATATTTATCAATATATTAGATCTTTTATAGAAAAAATGGTAACATTTGTATTCGTTTAATATGAGACAAATATTATTTAATTTAAATAGCACATTCAAAATATAAAACAGTAATTTGAACTTGCCTCTAGTTTGTTATTCTATTTGCAAAGTACATTTATTTATTACTTTTTTCGACCAATTTATTTTTGATATGCAAATTAAATATTGTGTTCCAGGTAAAATTCTATCGAATTACATAAAATCTGTGTTTTAGATTATATTTAAATGTGAAAAGTTTGAGAAAATGTAGAATATGCATTCATTAATAAATGAATGTATATTCTTCAGCTCAAAAAATCGAATATAATTTTCTTTTATACCTTTAAACTTCTATTTATTTTGACACTTTGTTATAAAAAGACTATTAATCAAAAGAGAACTCACTTTTTTTTTACCCTTAAAATATATGGATATCGTTTTGAGGAGCCTTGTTTTTCGTGCCCTTGACCACTTCCAATTTAGTCATTTTCATTTCATTTCTGTAGTTTTTTTATTATTTCTTTCATAGCTTTTTTAAATCTCTTTTTTTTATTCATAATTATATTCTTATTCATTCATTTTTTATTTATTTACAAAATAACTTTTTTTTTTGTTATGGCTTTCCTCTTCAGTGTGACCATCCAGGAAGATATAGGAAATATTTTCTACAAATTTGGACAAATTTCTACATATTTCAGAGTAAGAAAAAGTGTCAAGTCATATTTATTCCAGTGTGTGTTTGTGGGCTAAAGGCGTTAGTTGCAGTCCCTGTTTTACGACAGCAAGAGGCTAGTTGGAAAATATGATGGCAAGAATATATCGAATTGTTAGTCAATCTCCATGATAGAGTATTCTAGAATTTTTCGAGTACAGAATAAGAATTCGAGCAGTAACTTCTAAAAAGTGTTTCTGTTGATTAATGTCTTCTATATAATTGATAATCCATGGTTTTTTTTCTTAGCAAGATGAAATATGTTTACTAATATACAAAAATATACTTTATAATCATGAATATATGATATATTTATATAGAAGCAAATTTACTTTCTTATTTGGTAAGAAAACAAAGTCACATATTTTCAGCGAATCCAATATTGACCTGGTAAACATATACTATATGTATTCACAACAATATGTATGTAAGAAGAAAAATTACAAAACCTTCAAACTATTTTAAAATATCAGCGTGTTACTCCAATTTTTAACCCAACTTCCATAAAAATGGTTTAAACCCTGCCACCTCCATGTAAAGATTTTTTTTTCTCATCTTCCTTTCTTTACACAAGGTACTCGGATAAGCCTGGAAGCGAAATTTCTCCCTTCAACCAATCTTCCTTTTTCACTTTTCCCTTGCATTGGCCTGTCAAACATTCACTTTTGCCTTTCCACCCCTACACCACCGTTCAACTGGAAAAGCAGTGATAAGGCGTTAAAATGATGGAGTTCAGAAAGAGAGAGGGAAAATTAAATTATAGCCAAACCACACACACACACACATAGATCGAAGAATTCAGCAATGAATTGGCGAATTTCTAAATTTTTTTTTTCGCCAAGATATAATTGAATGGCTTTGGTTTTAATAGAATTTATATTTCAGTGATATTTTTAAAACTTTATTAAAACAAAACTAAACGCATTTAAGTGACTATAGATTACTGAGAAAATTTGGATGTCCTTATATTGTAGAAACTTTATTAATATGGTTTAAAAAAGACGCTTCTAATTATATTGAAAAGAAACGAGATAGAACAATCGATTAAAATGCTATTATTCATTTAGTCATCTCATGGTCTTTCATTATCATTCAATTTCACGGATGAGTATACATTTTTATCTGTGATAGCTTCTTCAAAACCCATTTATAACATATATATAACTAATTAAGTAATTTTTATTTTATGGTTGATTGTTTTATAGTTAACATAGCTTATTTTATTGTCAGAAATGTTTTCATTTGTTTTTTTAAATGTATGTCAAATGTCCACTATATAAAATGAATGAATAAATTTACAGCCAATTTAAGTATATATATTTAATGATTTTGGAGATTTGTTTGGATATTCTTCTAAGAATAATTTGAAATTTAGCAGGTAACATTTATTAAAAACCTGAAAAACTCTTTCATACGTTTTAACAAGTAAATTATGCGAATTGTGTTTTATGTAGGTTGTATTGTTGTATAGTTAGTTGTTTTGCTGTTTTTTTCATTTTTGAAGATGTGTTTAAAAGGTATTAAAAAGGGGTTTTGTAATTAAACTGTGTTTTAATATGTTGAAAATTCTTTACCCAAACCAATGATGCCGAATTTCAGTAAAATATTAGAGGTGCATATATATTTATATGTATTATATCCTTACAATTAATCTCTTTATTCGTTTTTTTTTTCACTCCAACATTAAACTTTAGAAGAATCAAAAGAAGTTAAAAATTCTTAAGTTGTGTGCGTTAGAGATAGAGAGATAAAATTAAATCATAGCCAAGTACAGAAATACTCGAGAATGGAGAATTTAATTTCTTAAATTTTTTATTTGATTAGAGCAAAAAACAACGTTAACATTATCAATAAGAATTCTTATAGTTCTATTACATGAACTTAATTGCATTCAAGTAGTCAGGCACTATTGAAAAAAATATATAATGTGATTTGTCCTTCTAGAGTTAAGATGTTCCTGATTGGAATTATTGAAAATAAATTATAAAAAAGGCATTTTTAATTATATATCATAAACTGTTTATGTCGTTTTATTGAAAAGCAGTTACTTCACTGCAATTGGAAAATATTTCTGGTTTTTCATTAACATTCAATTTTAAAGATGAATATGCCTTTTCATATATAAAAACTTTTTTTTTCATTATATTGAATGAATAATATGTAATACGGCCTTAAAGGCAAGACTTTAAGCAACTTTGAAATTTTTATTTTATTAATCCTTAATCTTTGATTAATTAATCTAGATTTTTGCGTTGAAACCTTTTTTATTGTTCATTAGTCGGCAAATTTCAAATTATTTTATTTATAAAAAATGATAACGTTTATTGATGACACAAGCGTATCATTTATACTTAATTACTTCTTTAACCAAGAATTTAAGGCTAAATTTTGTTAATTAATTAATTATGTTTTACTCTTTTTGTTTTCAATAAAACAGACAAGAAACTGTCGAAGAAAATATTGTAGAAACTAATTCATTTTCTAATAAAATATAAAATTTCTCCAAAAATAATTTAAACTTAAATAAATTTAAAATAAAAGAAATTTACTAAAAAATGTAAATTATTAAAATATCTCTATTAATGTTTTGTATTTTTGTTAATTTTTTTCAATTGAGTAAAAATTAATTTAATTTGATTAAATTTTTTGGTTGAATTATTTTAATTTTTCTATAAGATAGCACAATTTCTCGTATTATGTTCAATACAAAATTATTTTAAAATGATTCTAACAAAATTATTCTTTCCTTTAAAATATCTGTGTCACAATTAAAGTGAAAATATAGCAGTATTTTACTTTATTTCAATAAAAAAATTTTGTGGAAAATCTAATTTTACTTTTTTCTCTTTATTTAATTTTTTACCTAGTATAAAAATAATTTTTATAGCAGTTTTTACTTTGTTATTATTACAAGAAAACTTTCATTTTTTTCCAAATATATAAATCTAAAATATAAGTGCAGGGGTAGAATAATAGATATTATAATAATAAATTCAAAATATTTTATTACTTTCACTTGAATGGATATCTTAAAGAACAAAAACACCATCGAAAAAAAAAATACACTTGCAAATTCCAGCCTACTTCTGTTTTTATTTGATAAATTTTCCACTTACAATGTTTCTAAAAAAGAATATCAGCCAAATAATTCAGGTAAATAACAATTTCCGAGTTCTTTTCAAATTTTACAAGAAAAAGTGCCAAAGAGATCCTTTGCAAACACTGTGAGAATGCGCAAGGAATTTTCGATCAACCTGAAAGCTGTTGAATCAACAGTGTTCTTTAAAACCTAGAAACAAAAATCCAGAATAAAAGTGTTGATTTTCTTATTTTGTTCTAGTCTTGCTAAAAGGGTATCTTTAAATTGAATATGACAGTTAAAAAAACTATGACGCTAAATTTCACAGAAAAGATTGTAATGAAATGTAATTGAAATAAAATATTTAAAATGATTAGAAAGACAAATTTATTTAAATATTTAAGGACTGAATTTTTATTAAATTCACTTCCAATTATCCTTTTTGTAATGATTTACGAAAAATATTCGTTATTAATGATATTCATTCAATTTAAGCAATTTTAAATGATTCAATAATTCTAACTATTAAATATTATCTTCGCTATCGTAATTAAATTAGATTAAATAAAAAATCATGAAGATTGTTCCGTTTTAAAATGACGCCAATACAAAATTCAAATATTAGATTTGTACAAATGTCTGTAAAAATACTCTAGAATAATATCTCATCATATCCACAAATGAATTTTGATAAGAGATTCTTACTGATTAAAATATATTGATTTTAATTAAATTTCATTTGCTATTTCATTTTCAGTTTTAGAATTATTTGCCAATTAATTGAAAGAAATAAATGTTAAATGTATAAAATGATAGTTTTAAAAGCAAAGAAATGTAACGTAATTTAAATATTTATAAATAGGCAGACATAAATTTAATTACGTTTTATCTCTTTTGATTTTAAATTAGAAAACTAGCAATTGCAATTTCCAAAGAAATTATTGCTTTAAAAAAATAATTTTTATTCTATTATTGTTTATATATATACATATATGATATGTATTTATTCTTTGTTAGTTGATGTACTATAAATGTATATACTTAAGTCTCGATTTATAAAAACTCATACTCCCCTCTATAACAAATTTTAAGTATTTTCTCCTGTATAATTATTTTGGCTGTAATTATCTGAATAAAAAAGCATGAAGGTTGTTCCGTTTTAAAACGATGCCAACACGAAATTCAAATATTAGATTTGTACAAATGTTTATAAAATACTCTAGAGTAGTATCTCATCACATCCAGCAATGCAATTTGATAAGACATTCTCAGTGATTAAAATTCATTGATTTTAATTAAATGTTATTTTTCATTTCCTTGACAAATTTAGAATTATTTGCCAATTAACTGAAGTAAATAAATTTTAAATGTATGTAAAAGCAAACAAATTTAAATATTTCAAACTAAAGTGATATTAATTTAAATACGTTGTAACTCTATTGATTTTAAATTAAATAAGGAAATTAGCAATTGCAATTATCAGAACAATTATTTTTTCTAAGAGTTATTTCAAATCTATCTAACTATCTATATCCATCTATCTATCTATCTATCTATATATATATATATATATATATATATATATATATATATATATATATATATATATATATATATATATATATATATATATATATATATATATATATATATATATATATATATATGTATGTATATATATCTAATAAATATATAAGTCTAATTATGCTAAGTATGTGAACTTAAGTCATGATGTATAAAAGCTCGTACTCCCCTATAAAATAAATTTTATGAATTTTCTCATGTATAACTTTTTTTGGCTATAATTATCTGAATATATTATTAACATTTTTAACCTAATTGAACGAATACCAGTTTCAACATATTATAAAACGAAATATTTCTCAAAGTAACAGAATTAGACAAATGCAATGGAGCTAAAACACGAACCACATTCTTTCCAGCTAATAATCCTCGATTTTCCTTTCCAGTTATGCGCCCTTCGAATGACATTTCATTTTCAACTTTATGGACATTCGTGCGACAACCAATGGTGGATTCAAAGTTAGTCTTTGTTGCATAAAATGAAAGCAAACCGGAATACTACATTGACCTAGCCTAGGGCATGGCGACATTGTCTGAATGTCTTCAAACACTGCCTTCCTTGGTTGGGTCTGTTTGTATGGAAAATTGCATCGCAGCTTCAGCATAGATACAGCGTTTATTAAAATATCTCGCCCAAAGCAGCTTCCAACTTTCTGGAGGAGCTAATTATTAATGGATATTGTGGTACAATGTGGAAGCTTGAAGCCTACGAATTATTCTGTTTCGTCGAATTTTCCACTGGGAAAGTGCTTATTTCGTTTCGCATGTAAAGATTAGTTCTGCAGAAATTGCTTATTAAATCGCAGAGATGAGAAGCATTAGGCGAAGGGATTTGGGATTTTAATAATTAAAGGAATCTTTGAGTTTGTGGAAAGATACTTGAATCAATGATGATAATTGCAAATGAACTTAATAATTTTCAACAGTTTGCATCATCTATGTAGTATAGTGCTTGGCACTTTGTCTTAGAAATTCACGAGTATGTCTTAGATTGCTTTTTGAAATAATAAAGGAATATTTCTTTTAAATTGTAATGATGCATCAAATTTCGAAAATGCATAGTCTTTTTTGTGGTGAAAATAAATTTAAGTATTTCTAATAATAAAACGAAATGATTTATGCATATTTTCATTAAAATTGATTTTAAGAAACGTCATTTATGTATTCTAAAATTATTATTATTATTTTGAATGATTCTGTGTTATTGGAAATAAATTATTTATGTTTACGATAGTTACATTTACGTTATAGATAAATTTAAATAACTCAAAATAAGCTTATTAAAAAGTTTTAGCTGAAATTTTGATTCAAATAAAGATATACTAAAATAGGCATTTTTATAATGATATAAACGACAAAAAAATTTTTTTGGAACATAGAGTATTTAAGATGTAAAATTTAATAAAAAATGGGTATCATTATTATATTAAATATATTTATTACACAAATTTCATTATTTACTTATCTAGTAAGAAATATTTTATTTTATTTTATATTAATTACGTTTATCTTCATTATAAACTATTTAAACGTAAATCAAATAAATTTATTTACAATTCATTTATGAAATTTAAAACAAACATGGATCCTTGTAGGAACCATTATCATTCTTTGCACGACAATCTGCTATGGCTATCTTGGCTTTCTCAATATAGTATATTCAGTGTTGATCTGCTCAAAAAACTAATAATGTCAAATGATCATTTACACAGAAACACTATTTCGACTTAGGATTTCCTCTAAATCAAAATGATATATATTGCATATCTATTAGCGTATATTGCATATCTATTGGCGTATATTGCATATCTATTGGCTGTATTGCATATGTATTGGCATTTTCTATTATTGAAATTCTCTCCTATATGTATTTTTATTGTCTCTTCTTAACCATGCTAACTTAATGTTAACTCCTTATATATTGTTACACAGAACATTTCTTTCAAAAACTCCCACACGAAAATTATGCCTTTGGATCATAGCATTAATCTAAATAAAATTTTGTGTAACGCGATTTCGGTTATGTTTTCATAAAATGTCGATTTTATGTATTTTCTTTATTCCTAAAAATAATGGTTTTTATTTATTTTAGTCTTAAATTATTTAAATTTCTTATTTCAGTGAACAGAAATGCAAAACTAGAAATAGCTTTAAATTTGTATGGTTATGTTTAAAAAAAAATATCTTAGCTTTGGCGCAGACCATATGTAGAACCATTATTTTGGAATCGATTCAATCTTCTAATCCCGTATTTCCATTCCAGGAAAGACTTCTTAAACGCATCAGAAATTCTGTCAACAACGTTTAATATCTTCAGCAAATAAAATGATTTAAACCCTTATTTCTATTTAAGACATCCACATCTGATGATAATTCTCGAATTCCTGATAATCCTGTCTGGAGTAATATTAAATAAAAAACTAACAAGTGCCTCCTCCTGCTTTAAACAAACTCTCAGTAGGTCGTAAACATGTTTTTAAGTGTAATAAAAATATACCTTATTTATAAAAATTTCACAATAACAAAAGTCAAAGGGTATATACTACTGTGCCCAAAAAGGAAGACCAATTATTTGTTTTTCAAAAACTCTTTATTTGTTCTTCAAAATTTAATTCGTCTCCTTCAATGTAATTCCCTCCGGACACAATGCACTTATGCCAACTTTTTTCCAATCCTCAATGCATGCTAAAACGTCATCAGCAGGGATGGCCTTCAAAGCGTGCGACAATTCAGTTGAATCTCTTCAATTGAATCAAAACGGTGTCCCCGGAGTGGTCTTTTGAGTTCAGGGAACAGCCAAAAGTGGCACGGTGTGAATACGGTGGTTGTGGAACTATGTGAGTTTCATTTTTTGTCGAAAAAGTCATGAAGAATCAATGCAGTGTGAGCTGGAGCATTCAGTGTTTTCGGTTCCAATCGAGATTTGACGCGTTTGAGGCATAAAATAGAAATGACCGATCCTTTTGAAATCCCAACATCCTCAGCGAGGTCTCTAATTGTAAATCGACGGTTTGCAAGCACCAAAACCTTTAGTTTTTTGAACGTGAGATTCGTCGGTTGAGGTTGATTGTCAAGCAGAGGATTATTCGTCTTCACCGCGTTCTCTGCCTTTTTTGAGTTGCTTATACAACATCTAAAGATTTCTTTAGGATATAGGAATGTACACCGAATGCCTTCTGCAACATTCTATACGTTTCCACACACAAAATTCAATGCAAGTTCCTTGCTGTATTAATTCAGGATTTCAAAAATTTCCGGAATCAGTTTTAGCGTCTCACAAAGCCAAGCGTAACTCAAACACTAATTAAGATTTTGACGTCAAATTTCACACATGTGAAGGACAGTGTCATCAACCTAAAAAAGAAAAAAAATTCCATATGTCTGAGGAGTTTTAAATGGAAAATTGATCTTACTTTTTGGACACGGTAGTATATATATATATATATATATATATTTATATATATATATATATATATATATATATACTACCGTGTCCAAAAAGTAAGATCAATTTTCCATTTAAAACTCCTCAGACATATGGAATTTTATATATATATATATA
Organism: Caerostris darwini; assembly: GCA_021605075.1. NCBI lineage: Eukaryota > Metazoa > Arthropoda > Arachnida > Araneae > Araneidae > Caerostris > Caerostris darwini. Next base: position 310,072 of record BPLQ01003296.1, read on the forward strand.
TATTTTATATATATATATATATATATATATATATATAAACAACAATTTTCAATATATATATATATATATATATATACTACCATGTCCAAAATATATACAATATATTCTTGTTTACTATTGAAGTGTTTTACAGTCTGAGTAAAAACTTTAAGGCCAGTAGACATTTTTAAGAAAATGGGAACATTTAAACTGAGGAATTAAAATACCATTTGATTGATAATTATTGAGCTTAAATGAAAGTAAAAAAAGTAGAAAAATTAATTTGCAAATATTTTATCATTAGAAAATATTACAGAACACACAGATGAATATTTGAGACTGAGTAAAACCTTTAAGGCCAGCATAGAAAATAACATATAAGAAAAAAATTACAAATTCTTAGAAGGTTTTGTAGGAGCCATTACTTCGAATTACTTCAAATATTCTTGTTTTCATGGATGAAATGAGTTTTTGACAAAGAGTGGGGTCGGTTTTATGCCACTCATCTTCGATAGTAGATTTCAGCTCTGTTGTTGATGTAAAATGTCTCCCATTTGCATAAACTCTTCTTGCTAAGTTAACCCAAAGGTTCTCGATTGGGTTGAGGTCAGGTGATCTAGATGGTAATTTCACAGTATCAACATTGTTGACTTGGAACCAATTTTTTGTGCTGTTACTCGAATGGATCGGTGCATTGTCTTGCTGATATTTCCAATTTTCTCCAGCAGGACATTCAGCATTTGGCAAAAGATGATTTGTTAGGACATTTTGGTATCCTTGTGAATTCATTCTACCTGAAACGAATGCAATTGAGCCCACACCATTGTAAGAAAAACAGCCCCGAGTCATGACAGACCCTCCACCTAATTGGCGCTTGGAGAATATTTCTTTTCATTTCTTATATCATGCCAGTAGAAATTCCAGCCATCTGGTCCCTCCAAATTCCATTTTTTTTCGTCAGAAAAATAAATTCTATCCATTGGTTGTCCCAGGTCATGACTTTCTGGCCAAAGTTCAAACGCTGTATTTTGTGTCTCTGCAGTAACTGAGGCTTAGTCAAGTTTGCTGTATTAGTGTACCTTCCAGACCTTCTAATTGTGTTATAAATCGTTTTTTGACAAACTTTTAAACCTGTCGTCGGAATCAGTTTCCTGGTTGAGTACTTTCCAGTAGATGCAAGTTGGCAAACTCTTCTTTCATCACGCGAGGACAAAGCTTTAGGTCTTCACCTAGTATTCTTATTACCATAATTGTCTTTCAATTTTAAAAAATTATTGACTACAGTCTTTGATCTTCCTATCTTTATCGCAATAGCACGACTACTCATTCCTGTTGAAGACAAAGCTTCAATCTGTCCTCTTTCACGATCAGTTAACTTCTTACCCTTCGACATCTTCACAAAGATCACCAATACTTCGAAGAAACGTATGACAAATATGAAAATTGCAGCGTTGTCACAAGCTAATAGTTGCAACGGTAATTACACGATTATATTATATTTATTTTTAAAAAATGACTGGTGGCCTTAAAGTTTTTACTCAGGCAGAAATACTAACTTTGTAAATAACCACATGTTTCTCATAATTATGTATTTATAAATTATGTTTGTAGCATTTCTTTCTTATCAATGAACTTTAATAATTAATATAATTTGAATCCCTTTTATTTCATTTTACATTTTCTCAAAAATTTTTACTGGCCTTAAAGTTTTTACTCAGGCTGTATATTGATGCACAGAATGAGATTTCTCTTCTGGGGGAATATTTTATATTAGTATTTTTAACTGGTAATTTATTTAATATATTGTTGTTAAATGGACAGCAATCAACATCATAATACACATAAATTTCTTATTTAAATCAGTTTCAATATTCAATATTCTTAATGAATGGAATTTGATCGTGAAAATCTTTCGGCTTCATGAATTTAATTTCAAAATATTGAAAGGGAATTAATATATCAGTAATATGTTATATCACATATCTCAGTTTTTCTACGTGCAATATTTCTTAAATTGATAAATTTTAACCTATTATTTTCAATTATTGATTTTCTTATTGAAATACATTGTGATCTAAATTCTGAATATTTCCAACAATAAAAAAATATTGAAAAAACAGGACATAATTAAAATTGTTGTAATTATAATAATTAGATTAATATATTCAGATAATTTCAAAGCTGTATTATCACTGGCTTTTCGAAGTATTATAAGATAAAAATTATTTAAAACTATAAAACAATTACTTTCCGCGATGTTTCTTATTAAAGTGCATAATTATACATTACACGAAGATTCGTTATATCTAGGATGTTAATTTAAATGTTTATTATGTTAAAGTAATAATCATAAGCATCAATTATTGTATACCTGATAAGAACATTTATCTATTTTACGGCGTCCTCAACATTTTAAACTTTCTTTACTCAAATATTCACCCAACTCTGAGTGGAAAATATTTTGTGTACACAATTCTGCTGTCTTTCATGGGTCCTATAAAGTCTCAGGTTCCTTTGGTTCCTATTTTTATACCAATTTTCATTTTTTAAACTTTATAAAGCTAAGAAAGTAATATATGTATAAAATTTAATGTTTGAAAACTACTATGAAAGTGTCAAACATTATATTAATTTCGATAGCCAGAAGTGGGAAAGAAATTAAATGACGGCATAAATAAACTTTCACCTTGATGTTCTTTTCTCTGCAGACCATCGACATCGTTTAAAGTTGGATAAAGTTGGGGTTTACAAGTAAAAAAGACGTAATAAGAATCATTGCTGTCATGCATTATTTCTGCGAACGACAATGTGGTCAACATGACCGGTTTACCCCCAGATTATGTGGCCGTCTACGTTTCTTTCAATCGTTAGTGTAGCTAGTTGTAATTGCTACTGAATAACTTTACAACTAAATATCTTTCTTTTGAAAAAATATCTGACTTTAGGAATCTTAATTGCTAATTTAACAAACTTAATTGCCATTTAAACCAAGTTTATATAGCAATCTCAATGTAATGCTTGTTTTCTATGTCATAATAGGCCTTTCTTTAATGTCGTAATATACCTTTAAAGTCGGTTCTTTTAAAATGAGCGACATCTATGAAAATTATGTTTCCACAACGATTCAAAAGCACCATCATCAGAAGACATCTCAACCTTCATGTCACTGCTTGGTTGGAACTTCATAAAGCAGAAACAAATTCAAGCAGCTTATTTTTAGTGCTCGTGTCACAAGTGGCGAGCCACAACTCCGGATTGGCTCATTTCTGGGATATAAATTAATTTCGAACCACCCCTATCACCTTGGAGTGACGACGAGCCTTAACCTTTGCTTAGGGGGTCGGGGGAGGAGGGAGGGGGCTAACAGGGGAAGGAATGCGTCCGTGTCAACGGCAAAATTAAATTGCATTTTGAGCCCCTCTAATTACGTGATCTCATCATTTTGTGGACGCGTATATTAAAATAAGTTATCATGCCCGGTACTCTTTGGGTTTCGTGGTAATTTGAATTTGGGGTTGCGGCTCAATTTGTGTTTATATTGTCTCATTTGCATCGGTGGTGGGTGACAGAGCGGGGTTTTCTTCGTTCGAACAATTCTTTCCCCACCCCCCTTCCTTTTCCTCGGAACGAGATATACATATTTAAAAGAGGACCATTTTCATTTCATAAGGGATGCACGCAGGACCCATTAATGTTGTAACTGCTTAGTTTAGGATTCCCCGGACATATTTTTCTTTCTTACATCGTAAATATACGTGATTACCCACAAGGCGAATGGCTTTGGACTCAGGGTTGTAGATGAAATGCTTGGCAAGTATAATTCATTCATTATATATTTTATTTCATGCTTACAGTGGAATGATTTTTATTACAATATATAAAAAATTAAAAATATGTGCATTTTATTTTTCAGGGTAATTTTATTTCATAATTCCTATAAATAGCTGGAAAGTGTACATTCTGACTATCGGCAAGTTAGTATATATATTAGAGAGTTTTTGCATACCGTACGTTCGTTACCGTAGGACGTCCGTTAGCTTTTTCTCCCTAGCGCGCATGCTCAGTTTCCTATGAGCATGCGCTTTAGGGAGAAAAAGCTAACGGGCGTCCTACGGTAACGAACGTAACGGTATGCAAAAACTCTCTATTAGTAGTAAATTTATCGTTATTTACCGTTAATTTTTTTCATAACCACTTATATATATTAATATACATACATATATATGTGGTTATGAAAGTATTGTAAGTACAGTAAACTTTGCTGTATTATACATTTTAAACAGATAAAATTAAAGGAATATATATATATTTTTTAAATTTCTGTACCCGTAAAAAAGAAAGCCCAAAAATCGCAATAAATGACAGCCCAAAAAACCACAAAAAAGTTCTACAAAATTTATTTTGTTTCATATGATTAGTAAATTTTTTTGACCTATTAATAAAAAATATTAATATTATAAATCACAATATTTTTTATTTTTAAAAATTCATAACTTCGTGATTAATTATATATTTTCATTATTTTTTTATTTTTATTTTAAAGTATAGTCAAAAGTTTTCGTTGATATAAAAGATTTCGTTGATATAGTATTTTGCGGTTTTTAACAATGACTCAAACATTTAAGATTTGTTTTTATTGAATAGTTGGTTTTGAAGAAGATTCCAAGAGATTCTCACCATCTGCTAAAGACATATTTTTAAATGTCTTGGGTAATACTACACTGGAGTTTATTAAACAGTTATTTATTTTAGTTTTTTATTTAGTTATTTTATAAATTAAAAGTTTATAAAATAAGGCTTTTTCTTCTTAAAACGTGTATACGTATGTAATCGAATGCAAACAATCATGAAATATTTATCTAATTTTAATGATTAAAATAAAAGTATATCTCTTGAAACAATCCAGCAAATTTATTTTTCTTGTCATTATATATGAATATTTTTTCTTTAAATTTTCTACACGTAACAATCATGATGCGAGTTTTATAATGAATAAATAACTCAAAAAACACAAAAAAGGCCAACAAATTTTATTTCAATTAATTAATTTTTTTTTTTTTTTTACGTTAAAAAGTATTAACTGTATAAAATAATAATTTTTAAAAGTTCATTACTTTTACATTATTTATAAGTTTTCCTTATATTTTTCTTTTGAAGTATGGTAGAAATTTTTTGTTTATATAAACTGTTTATGTATTCTGGGTATTTTAACGATGGAGCAAACGTTGAAGATTTCTTTTGATTAAACACTATTTTTTTGTAAAAAAATTCCAAGAAATTCTCGCAAAATGAAACTGACATTTTTTTATTTCGTTATTGACATTTTTTTCTACCCGTTTCTTGGGTAGTTTTGGGTATTACAGTACTGCAAAAAAATTAAAATTTTATAAAATAAGGCTTACTCATCTTAGTTAGAATATGGAGAGAGGGAGATTGTATTTTTTTTTTTTTTAAATTCAATGAAATTTAACAAAATATCAATGGATACAGGAAAAATAATTATTCGGTAGTTTTAATAACATAATATTAAATCAAATAGTAGAAAGCTGAAATGATGCCTTATTAGTAATTGAAAATTTATGAGTATAAATTTTATATATTCAACTACAAATAATCATGCAATAATTATCTAATTTTAAAACTAGAAGTATTCCAATGATTAAAATAAAAGTATATATCTTGAAGCACTCTAGGAAATTTCTTTTTCTTACCTCACTTTATAGATGAATACATTTTTAATTTTTCTGCACATAACATATGTGATTTGTGTTTTATAATAAATAATAACTCAAAAATTCCAAAAAAAAGTCCAACAGAACTTGCTTCACTTGATTAATATATATATTTTTTTCACTTCGTTAAAAAATATTAACTTTTTAATGACAATAATTTCCTTTTATTTTAAAAATTAATTACTTATTGATTATTTATATCTTTTCTTTATATTTGCTTTTTAAAGTATTGAAAGATTTCGTTGATACAAGACTGGTGAAATATTCTGTGGTTTTTAACAATTTATCAAACATTTAAAATTTATTTTGATTAAACGCTATTTTTTACAGGAAATTCCAAGAAATTATCACAAACTGCAAATGACATTTTTTAAAATTTCTTGAGTAGTGCATTAATGATTAAAAGTTTGTAAAATAGGCCTTTCTTACTTAATTAGAACGTTGAGAGAAGTTATTAAGAAATTAAAAAAAAAAAAACAATGTAGAAAGAAAAAAATAACAATTTCATAATTTGTAACCATGCTTCCTTCTACCCATTGCAAGAGCGTCCACTATGGCGTTCAGGTGAAATGGTCAGTAGGTCTCGAGACTCTCACCTGAGGGGACGTACAGCGCAACCGGCACTGCGCCGAGAAACATTTAATTTGCAGTCGCTCATAACGAGAGAAAATATAGTTAGCATAATACTGTGTTATATAATTAGCCCATAAGTTGGCCTACAAACTCCCATCCTGAGAGGAAGTAGATATCCTGAGTATATTTTTCTTGAGTATAGGAGATATATCTCGTGCATCCAATGCAAAGCTGACTATCTTTATTTTCGGTTTAGACGTGGATTTCTTCCACGAATGTAAATATTTAAATGTGTTAACTATTGTATGCCGCATTTATGCGCTTGTAAATAAAGCTGTGTGTTCTTATACATGTGTCTCAATCCAAACACACCACGATCCAGCTGCACAAACAACAGACAACACTACAATTTTAATAATATTACATTAAATCAGCCCGTCAGATCATTTTATAATAAAAACAGCCTTTCCTTCTTAGTTATAACGATGAGAGAAATTATTCATAAATTCAAAAAAACAATGAAGACAAGAAAAAAATATATGCTTTAGTTTTAATAACATTACATTAAATCAAGCAGAAAGTTGCCAAGATACGTTATTAGTAATTCAAAATTTAGGAGCATAAATTTTATGTATTCGAATGCAGACAATCATGGAATAATTATCTAATTTTAAAGCGAGAAGTATTCCAATGGTTAAAATAAAAGTATACCACTTGAAACATTCCAGCAAAACTTCTTTGATTTACCTCACTTTATAGCTCTATATTGCTAACCACGAAAAATATATTTTGCTGAAAAGAAACAATCCTACCTTTGTGGATTCTGCTTTCATAATAGAATATTTATGCATTTCTTAGCAATAAATCCAAGAAGCAGAACGATATATAGGTGAAATAAAGCTACACATGCACATGCGCAGAACGTTTTCAGTGATCGGATAGCATCTCCTGAGTTTTACGAGTCTTAATCTTCACAGGAAAAACCCTATTCCATAAAGGAAAAACATCTGCATCATAAATTTCGGATTGCTCGCCTTCCATAAAATTGCCACTTCTTTTGCAAACAACGTTATAAAGACACAAACGCTACAAGTTTGACATAATTTCTGATTTACCGATGGCATCAAAAAGTCGTCATTCTTCCAGCAATATTTTTTCTCCATGTTTTGACTATGATTTGTTGCTTGATTTATGGCAGTCGATGAATTTTGAAGAATTTATTTTTGCGATTATTTAGTTGAATATTGCTTTGGGAATAGGTTTTCCATATATTCAATGAAAGTAAAGTGAAGAAGATGGAAATGCACATATTTTACAGCATGTTTATTATTATTATTATTTTACCTTTTTTCAGAAACAAATATTTTTATCAAATTTATATTTAATGTCAATGCCTAAAAATTAAGATTTAAGTGATTTAATAATAAAAATCAAAAATTTTAATTCTAACGAAACTACTTTCTATAATTAATATAAAAATGTCACAGGAAACCTCCGGTCTCATGAATAATTTTTGTAATTGATTATTAAATATAAATACTTAAATTCAATTACTTTTTATTGTTAATAAATAAAAACAAAATATTTTCTTGGAATAAAATGGTATTTCGATTGTTTTAATTGTACTACTTTCTAAGTAAATAATATATTATTATTATTATTATTATTATTAACAGTTATAATATATAACATATTCAGCATTAAAATGGCAAGTGGATTTAATGAATATTTGAAATTCGTAAGCAAACAGAAGGCACTAATAAAAAAATTAAATTTAATATATAATAGACGACATTAAAAATGAAATTAAATAATTTAAATTGCTTTAATTTATTTAAAGAAATATATATTCAAAAAACGCATATAGCAATGTACAGTTTCTGCCTCGAAGAAATATCTTTTTTCCTAAAATGATAGTTAATTGCCTTTGAAAGATTATCAGTACAGAAACTTTCAAACCACATATTTATCTTTTCTTATAATTACTTACAGCATATTCAAACTACCAATTAGATACAGTAATTAATGCTCTCTAACTATGCAAACATCTGTTCACAGACAAATAGGATCAATAACTATGAAAAGGTGAATCTAGTTTTAAATTCTTCTAAAAATATGTTGTTACTATGTATTTGATACTTTGTATGTTAGTAAACTGTTACTGTATATTCTTTTTCACTATATTTTTCTTTCGCCAATAATTTTTGTATTGTCTTTTTCTGTGGTGATTCTTTAATGCAGCGGGCGTTTTAAAATATAATTGGAGAATTTAAAATAATTTTATATTGAATTATTTTGTATTTTGTAAAAAAAAAAAAAAAATTTTTTTTCATTTTATGTAATAATTTTTATTATATATAATTGTTAAATAACAATGAGCTACATGTTCGACTTATATATGCCAACTCCAATCGATCTAAAGGAAATAGATGACATAGATGGCATTGGGAACTTTCATAGCTAATTAGACGCATTTGAGTGTTGAAAGCACAATTAAAGACAAAACTTAACACAATTAAACTCGCACCCGGAAGACTGTCTACAGATGTCAATTCATTTGCCACATATTATCCCGATCAAAATCGAGTTCCTGCTTTTCCTGAAAACTGTTACTCCAATGAACGCCACAAGCAGATTCGAATTTGGTCCCTCTGACACATTAACTGCGAGCTGTGTTACAAGGCTTTGTGTTAGGAACATCTTGATATTAAAAGTGAATTTTCGCCTTATGTACTTTCTGTACAGTACAACCTATTTGTAACGTGGTTAGACGTCCCTTAAAAAGGACTTAATATTTTAAGTAATATATATTTATATATATAATAAATTTTCGTATGTACACGGAAAAAAAAATTCAAATATATTTAGTAATAAATATGTTGTAGTAACTATATATTTAGTATAAATATGGTGTTAGTAATAAATTTCCTACTTTTCAAAATGCCTGTCTGAAATACATTTCAGTTTAATACATGCAGGTGTGCTGTGATAATGTAATAATGAGTTTTAATACAGTACTAGGTTTGACAACTTGATGCATTATTTTGATAACTTCCCTATTTATATACTACAGTGTTTTGAATTTAAATTTGTTTCTTAAGTATTTCTGAACTTTTATTTATACCGTTAATACCAATTGTGCCAATTTAGTTTCCGAAAAAAAAATATTACTTAAATGAACAATATTGCAAAAATGCCAATGCAATACTTACAGAGTATGTATTTTTTAATTTTTCTCCTTTTTATGTGGCTTATCCATTTTATGTTCTCAGTTTTAACTACAATATTCAATATTTTAATTATTTTACAATATTAACTCAACAAATATTTATTAATTTATTATAATTATTTATTCATTATGTTTATCACATCACTTTCAAAATTACATGGTTAGTTTATAACACTGGTAAAATTGTTTTTATAAGTACGGCCTTGTTATAGCCGTGTAATGTATGCATATGTATATGTGTATATACTTTGTACTTATATACATAAATATGTACAATATACATACAATATATGCATTTTCGTAAGGTATATTCAAACATTTTAGACAATGATTTTTTTTTTCTAATCATCAAAAAGATTACCGATTTAACGTTTTCGATTTTATCAGTTACTATATTTTAAAATTATAGTATGTATTTCTTAATATAAGTAGCATTTTATTACAAACATCTATAAAAGCCTTTTATCTGATAAAATGTCCTTTATTTTTTTTTTCTAGTTTACTGCAAACAAACCGGTATTTAAAGACAAAAAAATCTGGTTTATACTGGTAGACTTTATTACCAGTAAACTACAATAACAATTCCAAGACCGCAGCCAATATCACACAACACAAAAACAACACATCGTAAAAGATAAAATAACAGGTTCTAGAGAATTTGATACCGTGTACTGTCAACGAAACGACCAATAAAATTAACCCTTTCTCTAGTGTTCCTTTATTATCTTCTATTACAAGAGACACGATAAACGCACATGAAATAAACTTTCTGTTTTACTCTCCTAAACTGTAGTAAATAAATTGTTAAAGAATTATCATGATTATTTCACTTTTTCATACTTTTGTGGTTATTGATGGGCAAGACAGTGAGTTCAAATATCACCTGTTTCATGTGTTACAGTCACAGTTTTCGAAAATGCGTAGATTTAGGGAAAATAGGTTTGGTTTGGTTTGTCGCTGCTCATTTTGCGCCCACTTTAGGCTAATTAACCCAGAATCTACATCGTGACGTTGATTCCAAACCACTAACAAATATCCACTCCATAGCCAGGATTCTAACTTGAAACCTTTAATATCAAAGGCTACAGAGTTAGCCAATTGGCCATCAGGCTGCAAATCAGGTGAGAATAGAGACAAAGAGAATAAGTAGTTGGACAAAATAGTCAATTGTTGAATGAATAGTCGAATGAATTACCAATAGTTGGACAAAATTTTCAGTTTTCTGTAACATGTCTGAATTATCACCCCTGAAAATTTACATTGAAGGCATTCTTCTATGACTATGTTCTATAGCATGCTACCTATATTTACACTGAGTAACACTGAATTTGTTGTAATTCTTGTAATTTACCATGATTAAATCTTGTAATTTACCGAAAAAAACTAGTTTTTTAATATTCGCAAAATAAAAATTTAATTTTAATATATTTAGATAAAAATTATTTTTTGAATGAAAAGTAAATTATTAACTTCCATTCTAAAAAAAAAAAAATTAGTCTAAAAATTTTAAATGATTAAAATAAACTAATTTTCAAAAAAGTCTTACTTACTTTCACTGGTTTTGACTTAATGTGAAGTTTAATTAAACATGAGTTTAATAAACCTGAACCTACTAAAAGAGCTTTTAGAATTATAAGAATAAAAAAATCACTTTAATTATGTGTTTCTTTATTTAGTTTTTAAAGTTCAGCAATATGTATATATATACATAGTGAAATTAATATAACATATGTATATATTGAAGCATTTTTGTATTGTACATTAGAAAAAAGTTTTGGCCATGAAACTTGATTCTCAGAAATAATAAAAATATTGATTCAGAAATTTGGATATATCACTCAAAACAAACACAACAAAGCCCACATAAGTTTAAAAAAATGTATGGAATCATCTATATTCTAAAGAAATGTTTTCGTTAAAGTTATTTTAATATAAGCAAAATTTTAATTAATTTTCCAGGAATTTTATCTTAAAAATATACATTTAGATTAAATTTTGTTGTTGAACAATATATAGACTTCTATTGAAATTTTGCAAGAAATTCCATGTAGACATTGCAGAAATTTCTTCTTAAGACTTCTTGTATTGCTTTGTTATTCATTTTAATTAACTTTCTATTTTGGAACATAATTCTGAAAACAACTAATATGTTTAACATTCATGAAGCTATTTTAAACTAGCATTAACCGAATTTCTCTGAATTTTAATCAAGTGCATTAATTTAAATCATTAATGTACATTAATTTAAAATTCAGTTAGCACATTTTAGCAAAGTATTTAATCATTAAAATTTACAAAGTATTTAATTTAGTTTTGAAAATGTAAATTGTAATAGCGAACTTAAATTATATAAATAATATTTTTGTTCTTAAAAAATATCAAAATTAAAACAAAATTTCCTCAATTATTTGTAACTTTTTTTTTCAAAATAAATTTAATAGATTTTCTGATAACTTTATTACGGTAGATTAATTGTATTTTTAGAGATTCATTTTAATCAAATACATAGTTAAAAATTAGTTACAGCTAATACCTATATAAAAAAATTAACCACAATAGCTACTGGAATTTATTATTGTGTGCCTGAAATGTAATATTATTTATTTAGATGAGCAAATTTAAGTGTATATTTTCTATGCAAATTTCTTATAAGCAGAACTAACGTTATTATTATTGTTAAACATTTATTACCATTTAGGACACGAAGAGTTTTAAAAATTGATTTTAATCAAATACATAGTTACAAATTAGCTGTAACTAATACTTATACAACAAAATAAACCATAATTGCTATTGGGATTTACTACTGTATGCTAAAATTTAATATTGTTTTTTAAGATGAGCAAATTTAAATGCATATTTTCTATGCAACTTTCTTATAAGCAGAACTAATGATATTATTATATGGGACTGGAAATATAGCATGTATTATCAAAAGTGCTTTTTTTAACCAATCTCTTTAAACTGATGTTTTTGTCTTACATTCAAAAGATTAATTTAAATTTCAAAAATAATATAGAAATTTTTATCATTGCATTATTTATCTAGTGCCTGTATTCTACACACATATTATATCATTTATATAAATTAAAGTTTAAAACTGATGAGATTAAAAAAATAGAATATATATGATTTGCTCAATTATATATTTTTATGTGTTTTTAAAGTTTCCATCTTTATTTTTAATATAAGATTAATTTAAAATGACTGTCTCAATGTTATGCAGAGTTTTAAAAAAAAATTATTCTGTCTAGACATAGAGAGAAATGATATAAGCATGTAGACATAAGATAAACAAAATGGCTCTCCGATATTTTTGAAATAAGATATTGCTTGTCTTATTCTTTTTTTTTAAAAAAAAGATTAAACCAGTCATGCGAACTGGAGCAAATATTTTGACCATACTATAATTCTTCTATATTTCTATTATTTTTTTTTTTATGTTTGATACCATTTCATGTGATTGAGTTTAAAATGTAAGAAATGTATACAAACAAATCATATAATGATATCACGATGTTTATATACAAATTCAAGTGATTTGCTTATGACATTTATTATAATAATGGGCTACAGACATAGTTATATGTCAATTTGTTTAAATTAACGATAGAAAATATAACATAAGCTTCTAAACTTAATTCTACTTATAGTCAGTCTCTATTTTATTTTAAACAGTATATAGACGTTACAAAATTGCAAGCATTAATAACATTTCACTTTTTTGTCTTTACTGAAATTTTATATTATATATGCTGATGTTTTTAATGTATGCGGTTTTAAACAAATAACTGTAGCTATGTATAGCCTTTCTAGACGTTTAGTCTTTTCTAGACTTAAAAATCAAAGGGCTTTTTTCTAAAATATCAATAAAATGTGCTGATCTATTTTCATGAATATGCCATATTATATTGCCATATAATATGCCATAGATAATACTGCACTTTTTTTAGCTATTACTGAAATTTTTATATTATTTATGTTGATGTTTTTTATGTCTGCGGTTTTAAACAAATAACTGTAGCTATATATAAACAAGTCCTTTAGTCTTTTCTAGACGTAATAATATAAGGCTTCTTTTTGTAATAATATAAGGTTTTTTTTTGCTGAGCAATTTTCCTGAATAATAGATGATATTTAATATGGATATTTTAGATTAAAGACAGAAAGCGACGTAAGCACTGAGAGAGATTTCATGTTTACATCTATTCGAAATAATCAATAGTTTACTTTATTTTATAATATACTTTGGATCTTATATTGTATGCTATTTTGTAAAGTTTTTATCAATCATATAATAATGGTGATTTTAATTTAATGGTGAAGTTAAAATCAAAACAGTGAAATAGTATCATTTTTTATTGCTTTTAAATTACAGGCAATATGCTATTACATGAGTATTCGCAATTATAACGACAGATACATGGCAAATTCAACGTTAAATATGGTGCACCGCAAATTTAAACCAAAGTCCTCAAAGTTGACATCTGGACATTCACACTGTAACACTTTCTGTAAGCCAACAAGCTTTTGGTGTACAAAATGGTTGCTCCTTTTTTTAAAAAATTATTATTGTTTTTTTATGGATCGACACCGATGTTTTTGGTTTGTTTTAACTTCCCTAATTTAAAATCCAGTTCCACCAGTTCAGAATCCATAAATCACTATCAAAAGGGCAACTCTGGCTGAAATGTATAAATGTTGCAAATCTCCAAGGATCCAGCAGAGTTAGATCAAGTCCATGATATTATTAACTTTGGTAAAGTCCAAAACAAGCAACGCGTAGTATACAAGTTCTATAAATGTTATTAGATTATTTGTTCTTTTATCTAAATTTTCAATCATGGTATGAGCTTCAGAGAATTTACAATTGCATGCCTTTACAAATTTTATCGTTTTAATTCATATGTTATCTATATTAAATGCCATTTCTATCTAAATATCCGGAAAATTCCTGTAATTGTTATTTTTGACGAGACTCAGTATAGATCACCGTACACAAAATGCAGACATACTTCACTTCTTGATCCAGTCTCTTCGAACCCATCTGTTTATCTTGTTTTGAAAGGCAGTGGTTTAAACCAGCAATGCGAAAAGGTGCAAGTGTTGAGACATCATACATCATACTTCTTATTTGTGTCATCTTTAAGTGATCTATAGCAACCCGAGAGAAAGGCAGAACGAGGAAGAGAGAGGAGAGGAAGAGTTCAGGCATTTGATTTATGTCATAAATACAAGTCTTCGAGTAAACGGAAAATTTCTCATCCTAAAGCGCTTCTGAGTAAATGTAGCAGATGTCATCGGAAACTTGCCGCTAATGCAGGCTTTCGCTCAATGTCTAACTAAGCTAAAAGAAGAAAAATCAGGCGCAGTTATTTTTTTTAACTAACCGATAAAGAACTAGTGGACACATTTTATCTAAGGAATGAAAAGCACTTGCCAACTGCATATGTATGTTGAGTTAGGATTTATAACCTGAACTTAAATTTTTCCCTTTATTTTAAATTTACATACTTCTTTAACGTTTTCTGGTAAATATTTGAATTCTACATAGAATATTTCGGCGGCTTCACAAACTAGGGTACAAGTATTTCTAGTGAAAGTGGTAGATCGGTAAGGTGTACGTGAAAATAAAAAGGAAGTAATAGGCGCAACTTAAGATTATAATCAGATTTCATCTACCAGTGCTCATTAGCCCGTTACCAATCATATCAAACGATTTTGCAGGCATTCTCTTCTGTCTATTGTCGTCATTATTGTTTTTATTATTACTCATATAACCGGATATTATTATTTAATAATATCAGACACTTTGAGTAGAGGAATAAGCGAGGAAGGGTGTTTTAACAGAAATAATTACATATAAAAGATAAGTTTTACAAGATGTATGGGAGAGAGAGATAGTCGGAACACTCTGGAATATATTAGGTGCAAACAATTTTCTTCCTTCAGAGAAAGCCAACACTTTATAGAGGACAAGAGAACTAAAATTTGATTTTTAATTCTAGTATGCACTGCATTTAACTATATTGATTTGGTGGCTGTTGTGACAAAATGTCTTGCAACGGCAACAATTGGTTGTTAGGCATTTCATTTTCTTTAATTTGATGCGATAATTTTGGCTTATTAAAGCAGTTCAACCTCTCAGAAATTATTGCAATATATTAGTTGCGTACAACAGCCTAGACTATGTTCCTGGTCATAATAAAATAAAAAAGGATAAATTAAGTTAATCGTAAACACTGATCATTGCGTAGAAGTTTAAGAAATATAGATGAAAATTTTAATTAGTTTTGCATAAAATTTCTTTTTATTCATTCACGATTTTGTTTAAGAAAATTTATGTTAGTATTATTATATAATAATAGTAGAAAAATTCGTAATTTAATCCAATTCAAAGAAAGAACTCTTTTATTTACGTAAATTATTTAATCCATAATTCATACCCATTTTAATTTTTAATGCTGCTAATACCAGTTCCTTTTAAAATCTAAATACACATAGTCTAAGAAAATGGTTATTCTTAATTATAAAAAGAGTTTCTTGGTTTTTTTACAAAACTATTTTTTACCTGTACATTTCCATGTAAGATGCATTTTTATTAATGATAAATTATTTCTCATTTTAGGATAATTTATCTTAAAAATCCCAGACTCACCAAATACTCCAAACTACCCTAAATTATTTTAGTGCAGGCATTTTAAAAAACACTTCGGATATTTCTAAAACTTTCCCGTTTTAAATTTCTTTAAAATCATTATTTGTTTCAGATAGAGAAGAGAGAAGAATTTGCGTATGTATAATACACAATTATTATTCAGTATGCATCTTTTTCATTAAGCTCAAATTAACATTGCTTCGTTAAGTTTTTGAAGCAGCAGTCGATGTTAATTATGCAAATCAGAAAGAGTTTTTCTTTTTACTGTATTTTTTAACGCTTTTAATAAGCCACGACAAACTGTAAAAGAGTGTGGATATATAATTTCACAGGCATGTATGTGTATGGCCGTGAGAAAAGTTTGCAGCAAAAGGGAAGAGTAATTAAGCGAAAAGGTTTGCAGTGCAGGGCCAAATCGATCTTGTAAGATTTAATGATAATGTACCGTTCTCTTCCCTGCTGCTTATTACACTAGTCGTAACGGTTAAAGAGAATGTAAAGGATAACCAGATACTCTTTTGCGTAGGAAAGTTGCGAGTAAAACTTGAATGCAATTATTCAAATACGAAGAGTATTTCCGTCCATGGGGATTTAGTGGCAAAGAATGAAATTTCGCTCTTTACGAAAATGAACATATGTTTCAATTCTCCAGGTAACGTAGTTTTAGTGAATTTAAAGCCGAGTACTTCTACAAATGTATGAAATACTTATGTGTTTTACATGTCATTGGGCATCTGTCTCGTTTATGTATAAGGTATAAGGATATGTGCAATTGAAAGAACATTATTCATGCATAAGAACATAGCCGCATATTATCATAAGATGCAACTTTTATTAAATTTTAAAATAGTAAAGCCTTTAACATATGCACATATTTTACTCACTCACTTTAAAAACGTTACGCAGCTTCTGGAAGAGTTACTATATAAAATACTAAATGTATAACGATATAAAATCTTAGTCTAAATACATAAACTTTATGAACAAAATCTTTATATTATAAAAAATCTATATAAATTTTGCTTAAATTATTAATTTTTATTTAAGGAAAAAACATATAATTTTTATAAAAAAATATTAAACAGGGGGAACACGTTATTGTAATATAGACATCGAATATTATTCATTTAATTATTTATATTTATTATAAATATTTTTAAATAAATTAATAAATTTTAATAAACTTATTATTAATATTTTCTTTATAAAAATGAGATATTTAGTTTTGTATTTTGTAGAAATGTAGCAATTTATAGATAGGGAATGGGAGTGCTTATTTTATTTCCGTGAAGTATTTTTATTAAATATATTGAAAACTTACCTGAAAAACAAAATAATTTATTTTGTATATCAAAAGTTCATTATTAAAATAACAATTTTAAGATTTTAAAAATAAGAAAGCATTTATAAGTCGTTCTTAATAACTTTGATTTAGATTATAGTATGAGAAATATATTTAACTAACAGATGGTGACGACTGCAAAGACATCCATATCTACTCACATCTTTATTTAATTCAAGGTCATGCAACTAATTAATCAATACCAATTATATTTGCAATTTTAAGTTTGATGAATATTCTGGAATATATTATAGTATAAACTTAGCATATGATAAATATATAATATGAATATAATATAATATATAATGAATATTTAAATTTACCTGGAAAATCAAATATAACCAATTATTACATTTAATTATTGATTTTTTACTAAGTTAATAAATAAAATAAGTGTTAATATCGTTAATAGCTAAACAGTGTTAAAATAAACACGTGCCTATTATACATCATTATAATCATCTCTTAATAACGTAATAAATTTTATATAGTGTATTTAATCTGATAAATAATTTAATTGATTTAACCAGTATACAATTTGATATTGGTTTAAAAAGACATAAAAGACATAAGCACGAAGATGGACGAAGACCGGTGCTGAATTTTACAAATCACATCCCCCGGCACATTTTAGGAGAAGATAAAATTTGAAGATAAGAAAAAACGATCCTCTGTTTAAAAAAAAAGAAAAGCAGAAAAATATGAAGAAGGCCAGCAAAATACAAACAATGGCAACCCACACCATTACTTCCCCATACTCTGTCGCTGTAGATGAAGAACATTGAGAAACTAAAAGATGGGGAAGAGAGATTATCCCACCCCAATCCCGAATTTTATGTCTACTATACCACGTTCGATATAGCTATACACTCCATAAATCTAGAACGTGCTGTATAGCCAGTCATTCGAGCCTGCTTACTTAAGATTGGATTTTTTTTTCTACTTTCGTGTTTTTATCAGATTGAAGTTTTTTTTTTTCAAAAAACATTTTCGTCGAAGTTTCCATAATTTATCAGAAATTTCTCCCGTTTTTATCACACAGAGCGGTTTATTAAAGATTTGTAAGCCTGGTCATTCCACGTAGCTGCGTGTGTCAGTTAGGGGGCGAATTTATTGAGCGTTTAGCGGTCGCCTAGTATGGCAGAAATTGGAGATTTTTCGAAAAGTAAGGTGGGCGAAAATATCGATATGTAAGTAGAAAGTGGTAGAAAATTTTGTGTTTTCGTACTTGTATAAGGAATTTTGTAGTGCGGACGTGCCAATGTTTTCTTACGAATTTTTGAAAAGCGATGATATTTTTTTTCTTATAAGCTACTGTTTTTCTTGTAGGATTTAGTGAAGGATTCTTAACTGACGTGATGACAAATATGGCGATAGTTTAGAAATAGATCTTTGAAATTATGAGTGCAATATCTTCTGTAAGTGGTTAAAAAGTTTTTCAACGTGAATTGTCAACCGTTAGATAAACTAATCTTTTTTTATACAGGACTAGTATGTGTTCGATACTTTAAAAAAGATAAAAAAGGCTATTAACATTTTAAAAATGAAACAATTTTTTCAATAAATAGAATGATTATCACACAGAGCGGTTTATTAAAGATTTAAGCTGGTCATTCCACATAGCTGCGAATTTATTGAACGTTTAGTGGTCGCCTATGGCAGAAATTGGAGATTTTTCGAAAAGTAAGGTGAGCGAAAATATCGATACGTAAGTAGAAAGTAGTCGACAATTTTGTGTTTTCCTACTTGTATAAGAAATTTTGTAGAGCGGACGTGCCAATGTTTTCTTAGAAAGAAAAGCAAGTTTTGAGAAGCGATGAGGTATTTTTCTTGTAAACTACTGTTTTCCTTGTAAAATTCAGTGAAGGATTCTTAACTGACATGATGGCAAATATGGTAATAGCTTAGAAATAGGTCTTTGAATTTATGAGTATAATACCTTCTGTAAGTTGTTTAAAAGTTGTTCATCGTGAATTATCAACTACTAGATAAACTAATATTTTTTATAGTATGTGTTCGGTACTTTAAAAAACAAACGATGAACTATAGGGTATAAACCTTTTGAAAAGAAATAAAAACAAATGTGATTAATAAATAGAATGATTTTTCCATTTTATCTTACAATATATCGAATGCAAAATTTTTCCTTCTAATAAAAATAAATTAATTCCTTCTAATAAAGATAAATTCTAATACAGTTTGGATAATAAAATTTATATAAATTGATACGTACCTGTAAGAAACTACACTAAACAATTTTCATCGATTCTGTACAAAATTAATTGTTATTTACTAAATTAATTGTTAAATTTACTTAAATAGAAAGAAATAAAAATTTTCAATATAGCTAAATTGAATTTTTTTTTTTTTTTTTTTTTTTTTTACTTTACATATAAATTGGATTATATCTTTTAAAGAAATACTTTTAAAAGTTTAATGATATTAATTATTAAATTCATCTGTTAATGACAGAATAGGGTTAAAAGATCAATACTACATAATACATTTCATGCCGTTCTTATAACCTTATACCTTAACATAATAATAATATGAAAACCAATATTTTTTAATCCTGTTGTTTAAGAATTCCAGATAATTTGATTTGTTGCCTTTTTGTTTCTAGAATTGGAGATTTATAGATTATTCATCATTAACTAGAGTGGTGAATGTTTCATTTCATGTTAATTTTGCAACTCTAATTTATATTATTAATTACATATTATTACTATATAATTTTTTTTATTACATTATTAACGACTACTCTTAGAGTTGTTATCTAGGAAGTACACTTGCTTGTCGTCTTCACTGCGAGCCCAGCAGTAGAAATTTTCAACCTAAAGATTTATTTTATCCATTATGATTTAAATTATCATTTCTCTGTTTTGGAAATGAGCTTTCAATTAGATCACCCCATCACCTACATTTATGTCCTTAAAATATATATTTTTATTTCTCAGATCTTGCTAATTTTAATTTATTTTTGAAAGTATTTAAAGATTACTAAACAGTTGCTCTATATAATATCAATTAGAAAATAACAATTCATGAATCCATTCAATATATAAAATCGCATGTGTTAAAAAATATAATAATAATTTATTTCATACAGTATTGCTTATCCCCCTAATTTAAGAGCATCTGTTCCTTTTATATTGTCCTTTTTCTCAAGTTGAACTACATATATAAAATAAAATGAAACTAATACCAGATCTAAATACTAATTCTTGATATACACGTACAATCAATATCATATATATATATAAATGGGAAATAGAGGAAATAATGTTTCGTTGAAGGATATCCCCAAACCACTCATGGGATTTTATAGCGAGAGCTAATTAGATACCAAGTCATTCCAGACTAGCAACTTTAGTACTCCGAGACTGGAATTGGGCCAAAGAACCCTTATTTTTTATGTTGCTCGAAATCTTAATAGATAAATTGCCCTGAAAAACATTTCTTGGTCCAAATCGGTTTGCTCTTATAATGAGAGGTTTGAGAAGGAATTGAAATATATACTGCAGTCAAAAATAATTTCTTGTTCAAGTAATTGTAGTTATTTGTAGAGCATATTAGATACAAATGGATACTAATATATTGCCTTTGGAATGATGGCTTTAGAATTTAATTTTTCTATTTTATATTTTAAAATCCTGATTCTTTTAAACATATTTATATACTAAGTTAGAAATTTTATTTTGCATGCAATTTGCAAAGTTTATAAAGGATAATAAAGTTAAAATGTTTGCATTTACTAAAATTGTTGAATTTAAGGGAATTCATAGCATATATATAAAATATTATATTCTGAGAGAGATATCATGTAACTTTTGTTGCATAGAAGAAACGAGGTTTTTCTTTTCATTTATTAATAAGAAAAACTATTGAAAAAAAAGTATCCATTACTCCATTGAAAAATAAATCAGATCAGAATTATTCATGTGGTATGATACAAGAGCGCGACTTAGAATTAGAATTAACAATGTGAATGAAAATGATAAATATACTAAACATATTACACATAATTACATTATATGTTTTCCACAATAAAATAACTTTCAATCTATTATTAAATGCACAATTAATTCGATTTAACTATTTAAAACAGTTGGATCACTAAATTAAGGATTGTATAGAATTTTATTTGTGCAAAAGACATTATGCTTTTAATCTTCATAATTTGTTAATCTTTTTCAAAGTTAAAGAGAAATGAATTAGAATATAAATACAATTTTCTAAATGCATTCTATAATGTAAAATAACACAATACAATGTTAACTGTATGAAAGCAACGAGTATTTATTAGTTTCTAAACAATTCATTTATTTTTTCAATAAATGATTAATCTTATAATTGAATTTAATTATTCATTTCTGTGTGTATCTTTCATTTAGTTTATTCAATATGAATAAATGAACTTTTGCAAAAGGCATTATGCAAAGGCAATGAATTTGGAGGAAGGACATTATGCAAAGGCAATGAATTTGTGTAATGGACACTATGATTTTAATCTTCATGATTTGTTAATCTTTTTCAAAGTTAAAGAGAAATTAAATATAATATAAAAGACAATTTTCAAATGTATTTTCTAATGGCATATAACATAATACACTATTCACTAAATGATAGTGCAAAGGAACGAGTTTTATTACCAGTTAATTTTTTTTCAATAAATGATTTATCTTATAATTGGATGGAATAATTTATTTCTGTATAGTCTATCTTTCTTTTTATTTATTCATTGTTTATTAAAATATTCGGATGTGTAGTTTCTAGGTTTATTTTTATTTACAACTTAAATCATTCAAATTTAACTTTAAATAATTAAGTTGTAGTGTTTTGTATTTAGATAATTATTCTCACAGAATCATTTTTAGATCCATTTCTTTGTCGTTCGTCAAACCATAGTTATTGAATTTTTTAAAGGAGAACTGACACTTACGCAGATGGCTTCTGACAGACATAAATCAATAATGCACTTGGAAAACAAATTATATTTTTGGATACTCTAGAAGTTATTGGTATTTTGAATAGATTAAGATAATTTATCCAAGCGATGGAAGAAACTCTCTACATAAAATAAAATAAAACCAAGCTTCTTATCTGTGAGCTATTGAATATTAAATTTATTTATCAATACAAAATTTTATGCAAGGATAAAAAAAATTGACTCTTTATCCATAAATAATTAAAGGGGAATTACATGTTTGATAAAGGTGAGAGTTTTTTAACTTTTCAAACTTCAACCCAATCGATCATACGTGGGGCCTTACTTCGTGATAAACTCTAGGTGCCCCCCTTTTGAATTTTTCGTCTTTGGGTCGGGCCCGCTATCAGATGACATCGCGAAGGGCCCACCCTACTTAAATACCTCCCAGCAATCCATCACTATTAGCGTCAAAAGCCTAATTAACTTTCTCCTCAACTCTTGCAGACAACGCTAAAGTACAAGCAAGCAATTAGTAATGACCTTTCCACCACTGATAGTGGTGGCCGGTGAGCGAATCAAACAGGCAAAATCAGGTAGATTGAAAGGGGGAGTAAAAAAAAATGTTTGATTTGTGCTTGTTTAAGTGGAAATGAATTAAACTTTCCTGAAAAAATTCTGCATTATAATTATGTTAGCTGATTTGATTCTCACTCTCATTTTTTTAAGTAATTCATGGAAAATTTGTACATTTTCTCGGGAAAATATGCAGCTCAGAACAACTATTTTTTTTCAGAAATTCAAATTTAATGTATTTGTGTTGGTTTGAATTTTCGAGACTAAATATAAAACAATTTCTTACTTGTGGTGTAGTAGAAATGCAGACAGTTTCAATGTTTGTTTGTTTCAACATATGTTTGTTGCAATGCTTTTGTTTTTATAATCGTGTCCATGCGATTATAAAACAAAAGGGAACATTGAAATAGTATTGTTGTTTTACCACTTTCAAAAATGAGATTTAATGGAGCATTGATTAATTCACCTTACTGGCAGATTACATCTCACCCAAATTACATCTAAAGCCATGTTAGGAATTATCGTTTCATATATACATTTAGAAAACTAACTTTGGTGCTATGCTCCTGGGTTACATTAGTAGGACACGAGGTCCACCATGAAAATAATAGTAAAACAGTTACAGTGTGATTTTTTTGTAAGTCAGCGTTTCAGTAACAATGCCTATAGACATTAGCACGGAGGAGTAACAATATTCTAGAAACTTTCTAATAAAATGTTAATTTTTTCTTCGAAATCTGCTGAAAAATATCAATTTCATATTTGAAGAAGCCTCGTTGGATGGAGAGAAATAGATAGATGTAATTCCTATAGTTAGGGTTTCTGTATTTCTATATACAGCCAAATATGCACTTGTTTCTAGATTTTTTTAAAATTGAAACAAGACAGTCAATGTTATACTGTTGGAAGTGTAACATTGGATAGAACCATTTCAATCATTTGACAGATTAAGACGATGAATCCTTGAGATAATAACTTTTAATGCAATGGTGATCTTTTCAAGAGTTCTTTTTGGTGATAGATTTCTATAAGAATTTTTAGTTAAATATTATAGGAACAGTAAGAATATGTAATATCTTAATTGTATTTTGACACATTAATTTATAAGTGCTATAAGCGTATATGAAATTATAATGTAAATACATTAATATTGCAATACAATTACATCAAATTAATGCAATTTAATATTGTATTCCAGATAATTGTTTTGTTAGTAGTTCAGTTTAGTCCTATTTCTGATCTGGTTGGCATTGTAAAGAAGAAAATTGAGCAGATTGCTTAAAAAAGCAGCTCTTTTAATTAACTATTAATGATTCACAATTCATTAAAATGCCTCTGTTGACGGATTTACCACACAAATTAGGGTCACTGATTTTGATTTAATGGTCTCCGATGATTTGCAAATCTGGAAGTGTAATAATTTCAATCTGGCTATTTTTATTTGTAATTGAATTGCTATGTCATTTTCCAATGTTTTTAATTTACTTAAGATTGTTGAAATTTTCTAAAAATAGATGATAACAAATTCTATTCAATATTATTATATATGTGAAGAAACAATAAATTAATATTTTTTAGTATCTACCTAAACTAATTAAGATAAATATGCCACAAGGAGGAAATATTTAAAATTCTTTTCATTTTAACCATAAAAAGTACAACACAAGATGCAAATTTTAAATTAATCTTTTGAAAAACACAGCACGGAATTTTTTAGCAAACATTTCCTTTTTTAAAATAAACATCGCTGGGTTGCATAAAATTTAAATTAGAAATTTCACAGTTTGATATTCCGATCTTCATAACACATGAATATGCAATGCATTTACCAATGCTTGAGGATCGTGTACAGAAATGGAGATTACAGGGTACCAGGTTGTATACGTGAACTAAAGAATGGATGATACATAAAACATTTTCGACAGCCTATGTAGAAGAGAAAGGAAAATAAAAGATGATACTCATACATGACTCATGTTACTCTGAAACATATTTGATAGATTTGAAACTGCATTTTACTCTCATGGAACTGGAATGCATAAGAAATTGTTCAGGCTAAATTTACATTTGATTACTTCAAAAAATATCACTGTAACCATTTTTTATTTATAAGTTCGAATTTAAAAATAGATTGCGCCGACTAAATCCAACATGGATACCTAGACAGTGACAAATGTTTAAAATCCAATAAAAAAAACTATGCTTACATTTTTTACAAAAAAAAAAAATATTTATTTTTTGTGAATTTTGAAAAATGTTCTAAAGAATTCTGATCAAATTTTATTAAGAATTACTTTGAAACTTTTTCTATAGAATTTTTAACAAATTTTACATACATTTTCAGGGTAATTTAATATTTTATAGTTATTATGGCATAATATTCCAGTAATTGTATATTGATCATTATGGTAATGTTCAAAATACAATTACTGGAAATTATGTCCAATTAGTAATTTCACTTTAAATTACAACAAGTTATTAAATTAATAAAATTTGATTTGAATAATCAAACTATTTTAATAATTACGTGCAGTTGATGATTAAATTATTAAAATGGATTTTAATATTTATTAATAAATATGTGTTCAGAGAATTTACTGAATTTAATTTTGCACAGAAATTCACAAATTTTAATTATTTATAGAAATTAACAGACATTAATTATTTACAGAAATTCAGAATTTTTTACGAAAGTTTACAGAATTAAATTTTTTTTAAACATATTTATCAAAAGAAATTTCAGTAAAATTTCATTCAACAGTTCAATTCTAAATGTCAAATATTTAAATATTATAAACTGCTTCAATTAATTATATTTCACTAACTTTATAATTACTAATTATTTCACTGAAATAAATAAATAATTAAAATTTAAATACATTAATTGCATTTAATTACAGTTTAATTAAACATTATTTGTTTACTGGTAGCAGACACAATGTTATTTAACAGTGACAGGCACTTTGATCTAATATCATTTGTCTGCATAATGTAATATATGTAAATGATATAACGTCACCCTGAGATCCAAGTTAATTTAATTCAAAAATTGGAGCCAAATTAACTTCACATGTGCTGTCAAAAGTGCTTATGTCTGCGTTGCGAATTAAATAAATGATACTTACTAAATAATTTAAAACGTTTCCAGTTCAATTCAAAAGTACAAATAAAACAGAGGCATTTGTTGGTTTAAGTTTATCTTCTCTCGTTCTTTAGCGCAATGAAAATGTTTTCTAGACACTATGTATTTTTTATCTTTATTTCCGTCATAAACCTAGGGATTTTGCCTTGGTATAATATTTTGGTTTTGAGCCAAACTCCTTGAGTTCCTAAATTCAAATATCCATCAGTCCAAAATCCCTATGTGTAATTTTGTATTTTAGTTTATATTTTGTTTGTTCAGAATTGGAAACACGAAAGACAATGTAACATTTTTAATTAAACTATCCTACCTTAAATCCCAAAGATAACAAAATATTCAGAATAAAATATTTATTTTAAAATAAGGAACAACAAACAAACAAAAACAATGCAAATTTGTGCATTTTTTAATATTTTATTTTATTTTTTTATTTTAATTCCTATGGCAAGGTAACACGAAAAGGGGAAAAATACAGAATAAAAATGAAAAAGAAAATTTACGCAATAGATGTCAACAAAATTGACCGAAATTCTTGTCTTAAGAGTTCTCTAGCTAGCAAGTATAGCGCCATCTTGGATTCGCCAAGAAGTGCTAAGCAGCGAGGGAGATGAGCTCGGTTCATTAGTTCTGCCAAATCACAAAAAGGGCAGTTCAGCTGCTCGAAAATTCCAATGAGATGTAAATGTTCTTTAGATCAGTTCTTTTTTATTGAGACAAGTGACCAGCATTCCATTGCAATATACGCAGACCAACCAGACAATGATGCCAAAAACTTTAGATCACTTAGCCATTGAGAATGTTGCCAAGGATGCACCATTTGGAGGTAAGTCTACAACTTACCTCCAAAAAAAATAATGCATTGCAAAAAATGTAATATAATAATGAATCAACAAAATCCAAAACAGAATGTTGTTAAACAAAATCAAATTATGAAACCTTTAAGCAAAATACTTTCTTTGCAAAACAACAATAACAACAACAAAAAAAACCATTTAATTTAGAATAAAACAAAAAAGTATTTATATTATCCTAAAATTTTTTCTACTAATTTTATAATAAGACATAATCTTCTATAGAAACAAAGGTATTTTTAATTTCTTGCGCTTTTTTATATATCTTTTTAATCATCCATTAAATAAAAGTTTCCATTTCACGTTGTTTTATCTAATACTTCAATGCCAAGATACATCTGTCACTCACTATAGCACGCAAGTTGGGAAAGATGAAACTAAAAATATGTTCCAAACCAATAAGCATTTTAAATAAGAAATAAAATATGTATTCTTATATGTTATGTTGTGAGAAAAACCACTTCAACACACATATCTGTCATTTCACAGCCCCGCAGAAAATAAAATATGGCTACCATTAATGAAACATAGGTGCTACCATGGTGACAGGTGCAGGAAGAAAGTTGAAACTTTTTCGTTATCTTTAGGAAGAAATGAAAATTCAATATGGAAGTATGAGTTCAGGAAAAAGAAAGAAAGAAAAAAAAGAAAAAAAAAACTGCTAAATTTTCACGGACGAAAAATGAGTTAAGATTAAACTAGATGAGTAACAGCGAATATTCCGGGAAATATGTCTCCAATACATTCGGAAAGTAAATATGTTTCAGTTCGCCAAATTTAGTTTCCGAAAAGGGCTCCATTAGGTAAGAAGGTTTGTACTTATGTGTTTTCCATCGAAAAGGATCCTGAAGAATTTATGAATTCATATTGAGCAAATAGCTGCAAGTGGAAACGGAATAAAACAAAAAGAAAGATGAAGGGGGAAGAAATTGAATGAAATGAGGAAAAAAAGAAAGAAAGAAAAGAAAGAAACATATCTGTATAGTGAGTGAAGCACTGAACTTGAGTGAGCAGTGTTTGCTCGTTTGAGTGAAAAGAATGAGTTTGTAAAAGTTTTCTGAGGCTTTATTTTACCCCAGTTAATGGTTTTTGTGTACATTTTTCAAGGAACATTTTAAATGAATGAAATAAGAGTTTTAAAAAAGTAGTGGTAGAAAGAATGATACTTTTTTTCCACATAAAACTAGACATGTAGAGAACTGGAGAAATTTTAATTTTTAAAATTTATCTTTCATAAATAAAAGCACAAAATTAAAAATTCTTCCAAGTTATTTTCATTAATTATGAGCTATTTACTTTGTCAGTTAAATTTTAAATTATTTTAAGGTAGAAATATGTATTCCTGCATAATGAATATTTTTCAGGAAAAAATATATATATTACTTGCGAAACATTGCAAGATAATAGGATAATTAGGCACAATAATTTTCAAAATGAATCGTGTGAGAGGAAATTCATTGATTTGATCCAACTAACATTTATTTGAAGAAATCAAATAAACTTTTTTTGTGCTTTCAAACATTCTTATGTCAGCGCTGAAAGTTAAATTAAATAATATTACTGAATAATTTATGTTTTTTTTAATCTACTGTCAGGCATACAGTCTTGCACATCATTTGGTTGTTGTGTCATTGAAGAAGTAGAAGAAATATTTATATAGCCAGTGATGAGAACAACATATCTATATGCTGGAATATTATTTCATTAAACTTCAGGATGGCGGTGCGATCACCTATATATTATCATTGAGGATGTTGGTTCAAAACTGAGGTGGTAAATTCTTGAATCCGTGGATTGAGCAGGATATTTATGGGTTAACTCTGAATCTTCTATACATATATTTTTATATTGATGAATGCGTTAGTATCTAGTATTAAAATACAATTACTACTCTAACGGTAATCACTTAATTGTCCGTTAAACAGATCTTTAGTTTTATCTGCAAAAAAATTTTACATTTTTGTTTCATATTGAATGATTTTTTTAATGCTTCTTTCTTTTAAAGATATTGTTCACATTACTGTGGGCCATGTAGGATTAATATTGTAAATAATGTTTGATAATAATAAATACAACAAATAATCGCACTAATAATACAAATATGTTAAATTAAGTTATTTATATTAAACTGAGATTTTGAAGCCATTTGTATGATATGGCAACATGATGTATATTTTACTCTATTCAGGTATTACACCTCAAATAGTTTACTTATTTAAAACATTCAGATTTAATGTGTTCATTTAATTGAATTTTTTAAGATTTTAATTACATTTAAAATAAATAAAATAGATGAAGATAATGAAGCTTTTTTTTCAAATCAACACTAATTTAAACACTATCCACTTTATTTTTCTTTTTTGAAATAGTTCTTTATTAGAGATTACAACGTAATGATCTTCTAATTAATTTAATAAAAGAATCACAAAACGAAAGCAAAGATTGTCCTGCAGCAACATATTTTTTTAATTTACCATGAAAATGTTTAGACTGGTAACAATTTTCTAAAATCAGCAATTTTTAGGTGTGGTTGTTAAATTTTTATTTTAAATATGATAAATGGATGCGCAAAAGTTAAATACCCCTGTTTTAGAATATGCTTTTAACCTTTTGGAATATTCTTTCTTTTAATGATATGGTCTACATAACTCAAAGTTGTTCAGTAGCTAGTATTACACTTCTTGCCGATAAAGTTTGTTGATAATGAATGTAACAAATATGCATGTTAATGACGTAAACTGGTTAAAAAAATCTTTCTTATTATGGGAAATAAATTTTCCACATAAGTTTAGAAGTAAATAAAAAAATACTCTAATGATTCTTTTTTATGATAATTTAAATGTTCTCCACTTGACAGTACTACAAACGTTGATGATGATCACGCCGTAATGATATAAATAGTTTAAACAAATCTTTATTCTTATTTGTAAATAAAGTTAGTATTTTTTTATATTGAATTAAAAAACAAATTATAGATACTTTTTTTTAATGAAAATGTTTGCATAACTGTATGGTCATACACTATCATTATTATATATGCTGTTTGATAATAATAAATATAACATACCCTCACACTAATATATGTTAGGATATTAATATAGGTTAATAAATTCTACAATTATTTTCGAATTAGATGTATAATTTATGTCACATCATGAATTTGATGTTTTTATTTAACGCAGAGAACGAAAAGTCACACTTTGTTGCTGCTTGTGAAGCGTAATTACCCCAAATAACTTGTAGTAGAAGATAAACCAGACATTGAAGCATTTTCTATTTCTATCACGTCCTAACCCCGTATAATATTTCCTTTTCTATTTTACTTAACATAAACTTCCCTTCTGCCCTGGGGGTGGAAAGCCTTCCACGTGGCATAAAAAAAGGGGTGAAACTGTTCGATCAGAAACAATCAGTCCTCTCGCAGGCTGATGAAAAGTGAACTGAACCGAAATATGGAGTCATGGTATAAATAATACATTTAATATTCCACAGTTCGTGACCAGAACTTCTAAATGCTGAAGGTAAAAAGAGAAGGTAAAAAAACGAAAGCAAAAAAGGGGAAAAAATAATAATAATAACCAACCCTAGAAATATTAACTTACTTTCATGTGCCATTCCGGTCACGCGGATTTCTCATAGGAAAGCATATTCAGATTACTGCACCATCCTTAGCTATCTGATAATATTATTTCGGTTTCTTTTTTCACCCATTCCTTCTAAACTTATAAGGATCAAGAAAACAGCTACAAGGCTCGGGGATCAAAATGTTAAAGGCGAAGGTATTACAAGAAAGCTCTGGAAATGGATATCACCCAAAAAACGACTGTGTATTACACACGTAAATAATTTATTTTACTTACAATAGACAAATAAATATCTGTTTTCAAGAGCTAGTTTAAAATCCGTTTTTTGCCAGTTTATTCTTTGTGTAAGAAAACATTTCTTTTCTACTGTAAATCGTTTTTGAAACTTTAATGATAAAATGGATGAAATAGGTAATTCGCATTATATTTAAAATTAGTTTTGTATGTTTTGTATCCACACTACATTTGCTTTTTTTATATTTTCATTGAAAAAAATAAATAGGCATTTAGGTATGAGATTTATAACTCAGCTAAGATTTTAAATGTAACTTGAATTATTGTAGCCATTTCCTCTCAAAGATATTCAATAGATAGTATGACACTGGTTGCCGATATTGTATTTTAATAATGAATGTAACAAATGCACAGGTAAATGACGTAAACTGGTTAGGGAAATTCTTATTATTATCACTAAATAAATTTTATACATTAGTTTCGAATTGAATAAAGAATACTTTAATGGTTCTTCTTTTTTATAAGAATGTAAATGTCTTTCGTTTGGTAGTATGCAAACATTCTTGATAAGTACAAATGGAGCAATTTGATTTTAAACGCCAATATTTATTGCAATTCCTTTATTTTTATTTATAAATAGATCATACCTTTTTTTTTTATATTGAATAAAGTATTTTTTAATGAGTCTTTCCTTTATTGACATTTTTTACATAATTGTAGGTCATGTAGTAGCATTACTGTAAATACTGCTTAATAATAATAAATATAAGAAATACTCACACTAATAATATCAATGTTAAATTATTTATATCGGTTAATACATTCTGTATGTACTTTCGAATCGATGTATAATTTATGTTATATCATGAATTTGATGTTTTTATTTAGCTCAGGCATTTTACGAGAAAGAAAATTCACACTTTGTTGCTGCCAGTGAAGCGTAATTACCCCAAATAACTTGTAGTTGAAGTTAAACCAGAAATTGAAGCATTTTCTATTTCCAGCACGTCCTAACCCCCATAGAATATTTCCTTTTTTATTTTACTTAACATAAACTTCCCTTCTGCCCTTGGGGTGGTGGAAGGCCTTTCATGTGAAATAAAAAAAAGGGGGGGGGCGTGGAACCCTTCGATCAGAAACAATCAGTCGTCTCGCAGGCTGATGAAAAGTTAACTGAACCGAAATATGGAGTCATGGTATAAATAATGCATTTAATATTCCACAGTCCGTGACCAGAACTTCTAGATGCTGAACGTAAAAAGAGAAGGTAAATAACGAACGCGAAAAAGGGGAAAGAAATAATAATAACCTACCGTAGAAATATTCACTTACTTCCATGTGCCACTCAGGTCACGCGAAGTTCTCATAGGAAAGCATATCCAGATTACTGGAACATCCTTAGCTATCTGATAACATTATTTCGGTTTCTTTTTCTCCCTGTTCCTTCTAAACATATAAGGATCAAGAAAACAGCTACAAGACTCGGGGATCAAAATGTTAAAGTCGAAGGTATTACAAGAAAGCTCCGGAAATGGATATCACCCAAGAAACGAGTGTGTATTACACACGTAAATAATTTATTTTACTTACAATAGACAAATAAATATCTGTTTTCAAGAGCTACTTTAAAATCCTATTTTTGTCAGTTTATTCTTTGTGGAAGAAAGTATTTCTTTTCCATTATAAATCTTTTTTGAATCTTTAATGATGAAATGGATGAAATAGGTAATCTGTATTATATTCAAAATTAGTTTTTGCATGTTTGCATCTTCTTGTTTGACATTTTCATTGAAATATTTAACTAGTTACTTATGTACGAGATTTAAGAGTTAGCTAAGATTTTAAATGTAACTTGAATCATTGTAGCCATGTGCTCTCAAAGTTATTCAGTGGACAGTATTATATTAGTTGCTGATAATGTTTATTGATAATGAATGTAACAAATACACAGAAAAATGACGTAAACTGGTTAATCACATCCTTCTTATTATATGTAAATAAATTTTCTATATAAGCTTCGAAGTGAATAAAAAATACTTTAATAGACATTTTTTTATTCATGATTATGTAAATGTTATTCAGTTGGTAGTATTACGAACATTGATGATGATTATGAAGGCAACAAATCACGCACTAATGATATAAATAGATTAAACAGACAATTATTTATTTTTATTTATAAATAAATTTTACATTTCTTTTTTAATATTAAGTAAAATATTTTTAATGATTATTTTCTTTATTGACATTGTTTACATAATTTTAGTGTAAGTAGTAAAATTATTGTAAATACTGTTTGATAAAGTAAAAGAGGAAAACGCACTGTGAAAAATACTCACACTAATAATGTAAATATTAATATAGATTACTATATTTTACATTTGTCTACGAATCAAATTTATAATTTATGTTACATCGTGAATTTGATGTTTAATTAAAATCAGGCATTTTACGAGAAAGAAAAGTCTCACTGTGTTGCTGCTTGTGAAGCGTAATTACCCGAAATAACATGTAGTTGAAGTTAAACCAGAAATTTAAACATTTTCTATTTCCAGCACTTCCTAACCCGGTATATTATTTCCTTTTTTATTTTATTTAACATAAACTTTCCTTCTGCTCAGGATGGGAGGGAGGGGAAATGAGTGAAAATTTTCAATCAGAAACAATCAGTCCTCTCGCTGGCTGATGAAAAGTGAACTGAAGCGAAATATGGAGTCATGGTGTAAATAATACATTTAATATTCCACAGCCCATGACCAGAACTTCTAAATGCTGAACGTAAAAAGAGAAGGTAAAAAACGGACGCGAAAAAGGGGAAAAGAAATAATAATAACCTACCATAGAAATATTCATTTACTTCCATGTGCCATTCTGGTCACTTGAAGATCTCACAGGAAAGCATATCCAGATTACTGCACCATCCTTAGCTATCTAATAATATTATTTCGGTTTCTTTTTCCACCCATTCCTTCTAAACATATAAGGATCAAGGGGACAGCTATACAAGGCCCAGGGATCAAAATGTTAAAGGCGAAAGTATTACAAAAGAGCTCCGGAAATGGATATCACTCAAGAAACGATTGTGTATTACACACGTAAATAATTTATTTTACTTACAATAGACTAATAAATATCTGTTTTCAGGAGCTACTTTGAAATCCGATTTTTGTTTGTTTATTCTTTGTGTAAGAAAGTATTTCCTTTCTACTATAAATAGTTTATAGAAACTTTAATGATAAAACTTATTAATATGAAATTCGCATTATGTATTTAAAATTACTTTTTGCTTGTTTTGTTTCCACATTTAATAGGCTTGTTTGATGATTTCATTGAAATAAATAACTAGGCATTCAGGTGTGAGATTGAAGGCTTAGCTAAGATTTTAATATAACTTGAATCATTTTAGCCACGCGCAATCAATTTTTTTCAGTAGCTAGTATTACACTGTTTGCCGATAATGTTTGTTGATAATGAATGTAACAAACATACATGTTAGTAACGTAAACTAGTTGAACAAATCATTCTTACTAAAGCTGAATAAATTTTATATCTGACTTTCAAATTGAATAAAAAATATTATAAGGATCCTTCTTTTGTTATGATGTAAATATTTTTCATTTGGTATTACTACACACTTTCATGATGATTTTGAATGCAACAAATCACGCGCAAATGATGTAAATAGCTTAAACAAACATTTATTTTTATTTGTAAATAAAATTTGCATTTTTGTTTCAGATTGAATAAAAAATAATTTTAAAAGTTTTTTTTTAATGTCAATGCTCACTTAACTGTAGGTCATGTAGTAGCATTATTGTAAGTACTGTTTCATAGTAATAAATGCAACAAATACCCACAACAATAATATAAATATGTGAAGTTATTAATATAGGTTAATAAAATGTACGTTAAACTTCGAATCAGGTGTATTATTTATGCTACATCATGAATTTGATGTTTTATTTAAATCAAGCATTTATGAGGAAGAAAAGTGTCAGTTTGTTGCTTGTGAAGTGTAATTACCCCAAATAACTTGTAGATGAAGTTAAACCAGAAATTGAAGCTTTTTCTATTTCCAGCACGTCCTAACCCCGTAGATTATTTCCTTTTTTATTTTAAGGGCTGGAAGGCCTTCCATGCAAAATACAAAAAAAAGGGGGTGAAACCTTTCGATCAGAAACAATTAGTCCTTTCGCAGGCTGATGAAAAGGGAACTGAACCGAAATATGGAGTCATGGTATAAATAATACATTTAATATTCCACAGTCCGTGACCAGAACTGCTAAATGCTGAACGTAAAAAGAGAAGGTAAAAAACGAACCCGAAAAAGGGGAAAGAAATAATAATAACCTATCGTAGAAATATTCACTTACTTCCATGTGCCATTCTGGTCACGCGAAGATCTCATAGGAAAGCATATCCAGATTACTTCACCATCCTTACTATCTGATAATATTATTTCGGTTTCTTTTTTCCACCTATTCCTTCTAAACATATAAGGACCAAGAAAATAGCTACAAGGCTCAGGGATCAAAATGTTAAAGGCGAAGGTATTACAAGAAAGCTCCGGAAATGGATATCACCCAAGAAACGAGTATGTATTACACACGTAAATAATTTATTTTACTTACAATAGACAAATAAATATCTGTTTTCAAGAGCTACTTTGATATCCTATTTTTGTCGGTTTATTCTTTGTGTAAGAAAGTAGTTCTTTTCTACTGTAAATCGTTTTTGAAACTTTAATGATTAAGCAGATCAAATAGGTAATCCATATTGTATTTAAAATTATTTGTTGCGCATTAAATCTGCTTGTTTGATATTTTCATTGAAATAAATTAGTAGGTATTTTAGTAGGAGATTTAAAATTTAACTAAGATTTTAAATTATTTAAAGTAACTAGAATCGCTGTAACCATGTGTATATTTTCTTTAGAAATTGTGAATTATAATTTCAGGATGTAATATTTATTGACATATTTGCATTTCACTATTACTACCTTTAAATTTAGAGTCTTATTAACTGAGAAATTTTTGCTGAATCACCAAAAATATATATTTTCCAAATAGTAAATATCTCATGAATTTAAAAATTGTAAGATAAATTTCTGTAATAAAAATAATTTAAGGTAAAAACAAATTAGAGGAAATATAATGCTATATTGCATTTGACAAATAATATCTCTATGATGTTAAATTAAAATTTTATACAGATTATATACTAATTTTTAGAATGAAATGAAATAAATTTTTCAATGTGGCAAGAAATAAGTAAATAAAAAGTAAAAAAAAAAAAAAAATTGATGGTTCTTTCTCTGAGAAGTTCTTAAGAATGTGTTGAAGTTGTTCACTGCTATTTTACTGTATGTAATACGTTATAAAATTCGTCTTCCTCCAAAAAAATTATCTACTAGCTAGGTTTACTATCAAACATAAACTCTTAATAAATGAATCCATCCAACTGCTTTAGATAAGAACATGTTGCTTTAGATTTCAACTTAAGAAACAAGTGTATAATATTACATTTACATGATTAAGTAGTTTATTTTACTTACAAAAGCATATAATTATCAGTTTTTGAGTGTATCTTAGAGATCCTATTTTGACAGATTATATTTTTCCTATTTTTGTCAGTATACCCTTTGTATAAGAAATTAAAGTATTTTTTATACTACAGATTGTTTTGAAACTTAAAAAATTATAAATCTATTTGCCTTAAATGAATGAGTATGCAGGTTGCCTTTGTAAAGAAACCGTTATAGATGACGACTCAGTTTGTCTTCCCTATCCATTTTCCCTTCTCAAAATTAACTTAAATAAACTACTATTTGAAGATTGGCAACAAAATTGGAATTAAAACAACACGGGGCAAAAAATTTTCAAAATAATACCTAAAGTCTTAAAAAAATTTTAAAAAACCCTAGAAATTCTATCTGAAGAAAGTATATTTACAAGTGGTCTTGGTTTATTCCCAGTACAAAAGACGAAAAATTTAACTCTTGTTGAGAAACTTGTAAACCAATCCACTATGCAACTACTTGTCCTTTTACAGAATAACACTATCTTAAAATCTCCTCTAAGCATTTCTACATTAAGTTATAAAGAAGTATAATTTGAAACTGCTGTGTAAGATTGAAATCCCTCAAATTAATGAGCTTTTCAAGAAAATGAACATTTAATTATACCGAGAAACCCTGACCCTAGACATGCAAATTGAATTCTCTACATCCATTCTATTCCTCCCAACAAAAAATATTTCATTCTTTGTAGAATGAATGGCGTCAAAATATGTTGTATCCCATATATCCCATACAATCCACTTTCTTCATATAATACTTTTTTCACGGGTTTATCACTATTATTTAATATAGATTTCGTTACACTTATCTTTATGTTAGTTACATTTTTGAAAAACAGCAATTAAAAAGCATTATATTATTTTAATAATATAATGCTAAATAGCTATTATTTTAATAATATAATGCTAAATAGCTATAATGCTAAAGCATTATAGCTATATTTTCTTTTCTGCATTATGTATTTCTGTAACTGTAAGATATATTTTTTCGTTTTTATTATTTTTCCACCCACAATTTTTTAATTGGTAAGTTGCTGGAAGACCCTAGTTGCATGGTGAGGCTTGGTGTAATCTAAAGTTAAATTCTCTGTAGTCTAAGTTGACGTTCATGTAAATAAGTTTTCGACAAATCATATAATTTTAAATGAAGAAAAAAATCACAAAGTATTCGTGGAAAAAATTATTTTTGCATTTTTTAGCTATATTTGATTACATTTTCTTTAGTTATCTTTTATAACTAGATAAATCATAAATTAAGTCTTTAAATAAATTGATTAATTGATTTTTATATATAGTTTGGGTTTAGTTGAATAATGATTCAAAAAAGAGTTCCATTCCATTTAGTGATGTTCATAATATTTTATAAAAAACGATAAGTTGAATAATGATTCAAAAAAGAGTTCCATTCCATTTAGTGATGTTCATAATATTTTATAAAAAACGATAATTTTATTGGAATAGTTTGCTTGAAAAAAATTTATTTAAATGATTTAATTAAAATTAAATATGTTAAAAATCACTAAAAAATAAAAATAAAATTTATTTAAATTTTCCTTTTTTTTAAATTAACAAATAAATTAATTAGGACTCTGAAAAAATCAGAAACTGGTTAATGTATATTTTTACTTAGGGACTTCAAAATTAAGTCTCAAAAAGAAATCAATACTATTTTTATTAAAATTATGATGCATTTTTTTTAAAGTAGTAATCCTGTTTTCTTACATTAATAACAACTTTAAAAAGCAAAGCATAATTTTTATTATAAATCTATCTGAAAAATAAAATCACCTAAAATATACTTGCGATATAACATATAAATTATATCGATAGAAACTATAAAGATTACAATATCGATCACTAATATGAATTAATTGCTTCTAATCAGTAGAAATCTTCATTAAATATTTACCGTCATATTATATTCTGTTTATCCTTATAGCATTTACTGATTTCCCAAAGTATTAGCATTAAATAATATATGATGATAAATTCAATTCCTTGCTGAAACATTTCACATTACAAGGGAAATCGCAGATCCGAGACATATCCTCCTTCTAAGTAACTTTATAAGCATCCTTCTATTGACATAAAGCGACTAAGGATGAAGAAGAAGAGTTGTCATTAGGGAAGACGGAAGATCTTCCTGTATGGGATGCATCGAATTTGAAAGGCGGCGCCTCTTTGATCTCAACCGACCATCGATCAGGAACCCTCCCTCGGGTGGTCTGGGGAAATGACATTTGCAGCCCCTCCGTCACTTTCCTTTGAGCTGTTCCATCGATTCGTTTTCGATCATGATGACCGGGTTTCCTGATTGATCACGTGACTCTCGTACACCTCTTCCCTCCCTCTCTCTCAACCCCCCATCTCCATTTAAGACCATTGCCCTTACTATCTTTTCTTGGAGAAATCTTCACCTATCAAAGGAGATAGAAGAACTGCTTTCAGGGGTCTTCTAGTTAGGTGATACAGAATAAACGAATAAATATCAGCAAGAAATATGTTAGTCCAATTAATAGGGTTCGAATATCTGAGTTTTAACACAATTATAGAATACAACCGCTGATAAATTTTTGAAAAAAAATGGGCAAAGGATTTTCGTTTTTGAAATTTACTTATATATAGCCCTAAATAAAGAAATCCATCCAGAAAATTAGATGAAGGAAAAAGAAAAAAGTTCATTGCATAATAAAATTTTAGAGTACACTTTCAAATTGCAACATCATTTTTCATTTATTATTTTTTTATTAATCAACACATTTATTACTCATAAAATATTATTATCATATTATTAAAATAATACTATTTTGAGGTGAGTGGGTAAACGATGTCATGCACTACTTTTGACGTTTATTATTGGTTTATGTTTTTTTTATTATTTCTTTCACAAGTTATTCTTATTAGTTAATATTTTTTTTAATTTTTTTTGAAGTTATTCTTATTGGTTTATTTAAATTTCTTTCATGCGCTTTTTCATTAAATCTTTCTCGTGTTTTTTACATCGTTTGGAATTTCTTATAGTTTAGTTTTAGTTATTTAATTTTTTATATTCTTTTATTTATGCGTAACGTTCTTGAATTAAATTTTAAATTTTATGGATAACCTGTATATTGGCCCAATCCATTATTAAAATTACTTTTTTATACCAATTATTTTTTTCACAAGGAAAACTAAATAGATTTTTTGTAAATTTCTGGTATTTCTATAATCTCATTGAGTTTTAAAAAATTTTATTCAAAAAAGAGATGACAAGAATATTAAAAAAAAATTTAAGAAGAAAGAATTAAAGTTTTTTTTTCTAATTTAAAACAATTTAGAAATTAGTACAATCAGTAAGATTTTGTAAAAGGTTTTATACATGCCTACTAATTGTCTGATAATTTACTTTTTTATAAGTATTTTTTTTTTTTTTTTTTTTTTTTTGTAATAAAGAAAAGTTAAACTTTGATAATGTTTTCGTAAATATATTTTAATTTATTTGATATTATATTGATTTATATTGAAAAAAAATGAATTAAAATGAAACTGTTATGTAAAACAATTTTCAAGACATTAACATTACAACTATTTTTATTTATTTAGAAAAATTTAAATGAATGTCTAATAATTCTTTATACCTATTCTTTAAATTTAAAATTTCCTATATTTTTATTAATTACATTGTTATTTCATTTCCCATTTTTGACGAACAAATTTCTCCGAACAGCTTAAAATTATTTGTGTTCACGATTAACTAAATTATTTGATATGAACAATTTATTAATTGGAAATTTGTTCTTAGAAAGCTGTTAACAATTGGCTTAAATATTAATTAATTCTTTTATTCTTATATATTTCCATTATCTTCCACAAAAAAATAATATTTTTTTATAATTATCATAGATATAAAATAAAATAATAGTCGTCTTATTTAATAATTAACTACATAATACTAATGGAAGAAAAGGAAGTAGCGATATTATAAAAACTTCATGACTTCAGTTCCATAATGATGTGTTTAATAGAATCATTAATTATTCCTGTGTAATTAATCACCATCCCTTATTTTTTAAACAAAAATACCCATTTTTTTCTCTGGAAAATAAGATTACTTTAATCTTCTTTTGAGTAATATTTTTTTTACTCTTTTCAGGAATTTTTTTTTATCGAAGATTATTTTCTCATTTGAATCACCTAAATCCTATTCGTTCCAAGATATGCCTTATTTATTACTCGAATTATCAGTGACTATAAATAAATACTTTGAGGAAACTTAAACTCATTAACTCATGAAGAAGAAACCCTTAAATAATTAAAAGTAAATTAAATATGTACTAGGATTTTTATTGGGTAATTTTCGAGTTCATGTATTTTTTACCTTGGTACTAATAGCTTTACGAAAAATGTCAATGAACATGTTTTGCTTTTTTACTATGTTAATTTCTTATCTGTCGTTTTTCTTTACCATTAAGCTTTTTTCAGATGAGTAGTTCCACAGGTCAATTTTAACAGTTTTTTTTTTTAATTAAAATTGGATGGTCATTGAAAAATATGCTGAGTAAATATTAAAAAAATGTATATATTCACATATATAACAAAATAATTTCTGACTAAAATAATATTTTCAAAAACTTGATTTCAGTTTTTACCTAATAAATAATTTAAGGGATATATATTTTTTAGTATGGCAATTTTAATTATAAATTAATTTTATATTGTTATAAAGTCAAGTATAAAGTCAAGTTTGATGTTGTTACAATTTTATATGGTTAAACTTTTTTTTTTTCATCATCGTATTTTCATAAAATTTCATCATCGTAATTAGGATTTCATTATGACTTTTCATGCACAATTTTAAATGACGTTGAAAGTGGTCTTCGTTGCGAAATGTAATGAGCTACATTATAATGAAGTACTGAATAATATATTTTCTTTATGATGATTAAATTTTCTAGTATAATGTTTTCTCTGAAGATTTTCTTTAATAAAATTTAATAATTTAGTTTAACTTGTCAAGGCTGTCATAAATGTATTTCATGCTTCTTACTTTAGTGCTTTTAATTTATTAAGAAAAACAATTCATTACAGTTAGGCTACTAAACTGCATATTCTCCAATGCTTATAAAAATTACTATTAAAAATTTGTATGAAGACTTATAGGAGATTTAAAGTCTTAACCTCTCAAACAAAAATCTGAAGTATCACCCTGTCTATTTCTAGGAAGACACACACAGAACCAGTATATTTTTTTGCAAAGGAGAATAATAATTGCATTTTAACAAATAACTATGAAAAATACGATTAAAAGACAATAATGAAGGGTGCTCTGTTAAGTGATATTAGAACATTGTTTTTTTTTTTTAAATTACGCAAATAAAAGTCTTGGCCTATTTGGTTTTACGAAGGTGATCTAGAAAACAGTTTTAAAACAATCTTAACCTGAGAACAATTTAAACCAGACAATTTTTTATTTAAATTATTCCGTACTCGCAGTACAGAATAATTTAAATATTCCTGGATTAGATTAAAAATTATTAAGTAAATGTAAAATATTTACTTTTCTACATGATTTAGTTACTGAAATATTTTTAAAATGACATTATGTTTCAGAATTTTGTACATGTATTTTCCCCCAAAAATTGTTTATTTTCGTTTTTTAGACTGCATAGGAAAATAGACCTATGATCATAAGACATAAATAATCTTTATGAATTATACACAAATTTTTCGAAATACTATTTTGAATCTATAAAAAAAATATCTCTTATTAAAATATCTTCAGTTTGTGAATCCATATTACTAATTATAAGTAAAATTAATAAAGTAAATTGAATTATGAAATTAATTTTGAAACTTTGAGAGTCGACTGACAAGTCAAACACTGAGATATAGCTAATTATGCATCTTTGAACAATGAATATGGAAAAGTTCTTTATTTTCTTTGTTATTAACAAAAATAAAAATTTTTAAGATTTTCTCGCATATAAACTTTTGTTTGTGACACATTAATTAAAATATAATTATTCTAAAGCATTCGATCAATATAAACGTAAAACACCCGATAATCTATTTTTTGTGGTGGTATATGTAAATAAACTAATTTCAAGTAAACTAACATCTTTTAATTTATCATAAACTACAATCAGAAAAAAATATAATGTAATATAATATACTGATATAATATAATTTTAAATACGCACTGCTAAAATCAGCTACACTTCCTGAAGATATGCATAAGAGTTATAGATGTATCTTGAATGAGACTCTTTTCATCTAGAAAGGTAAAAAAAAAAGTAAAAGATGGTAGCAAAGGGATGACATCTTCCTCGTCATCCATCAACAAGAATTCAGACGCAAAGAGGTGCATTCGTGACGTCATCAGGCAGCACCCCCCTCTTCCTATAGAATGTCACGGGAAGGTGATTTATGGCTGTCTATCAAAACACCAATACACCAAAAGAAGCTGACAGATGGTAGAAATTTCTCAGGAGCAGAATAAGAGTCCATATTTCTCAGATTTATTTGATTTAAACTCTGTCAAGAGAGGTTGAGATGGTACTGTGCATTAGAATTTAATTTATGTCCTAATAGAATGAACCTATAAGGAAATTGAAATTATTAAAATTTATATTTTCATAAAAGCTAAATTTTAATGCTTATTATAGGACGTATATTTTCAATTAAAATTGTCCCCATATAATAACACAATTCTTAAACTAATAATTTTTAATAAATAAACTTTAAACAATAATACAAAATCTATAATAATTAAATG
Source organism: Caerostris darwini (assembly GCA_021605075.1). Classification (NCBI taxonomy): domain Eukaryota; kingdom Metazoa; phylum Arthropoda; class Arachnida; order Araneae; family Araneidae; genus Caerostris; species Caerostris darwini. Next base: position 353,230 of record BPLQ01003296.1, read on the forward strand.
TAACTTTAAATTGTGTTAAAAATAGATTAATAAATAGTAGTAAATATTTTTAAATGTCAATGTGCCACAAAAAAAAATTGTTTCTTAAAAATGGCTAGATTTTTTAATTACTTTAATCATGGAGAGACATGAGAAATTTGAGCAATTTGATTAGCAAAGAAATCTTAATCTGGTATAGAACTGATGCTTTATTTTAAAAACATTGTAGTTGAAAGTCTTTTGTTCCGATAAAATGAAATTGACTTAAATAGAACGGATTATATAAGTTTTATTTTCTACTGCGATTTGAGAAAGATGAATGAAATAAAGTAAATTGTAGCACGCCAAATAATCCTGTTACTATATTTACTGAAATAAAGTAATATGTTTTGTTGTAAAATAAAATCTACTAAAATGTGTTTAGTGTATTGAGAGATGTGGTTGTTATGGTGTACTTCCCTTCATAAACCTAATGCAAAGGAAAAGCAACTTTTACAGAGAATATTGGAAAAAATTATATACACTGAAGTGACAAAAGTCACGGGATACCTCTTAATATCGTGTCGGCCCTCCTTTCGCCCGGCGAAGTGCAGCAACTCGACGTGGCATGGACTCAACAAGTCGTTGGAAGTCTTCTGCAGGAATATTGAGCCATGCTGTCTCGATAGACGTCCATAATTATGAAAGCGTTGATGGTGCAGGATTTTGGGCACGAACAGACCTCTCGATGATGTCCCATAAATGCTCGATCTAGGTGGCCAGATCATTCGTTGGAATTGTCCAGAATGTTCTTCAAACCAATCGCGAACAGTTGTGGCCCGGTGACATGGCGCATTGTCATCCATAAAAATCCCATCGTTGTTTGGGTACATAAAGTCCATGAATGGCTGCAAGTGATCTCCAAGTAGCTGAACATAAGCATTTCCAGTCAATGTTCGGTCCAGTCGCACCAGAGGACCAAGTCCATGCCATGAAAAAACAGCCCACACCATTACGGAGCCACCACCAGCTTGAACAGTGCCTTGCTGACAGTTTGGGTCCATTGCTTCGTGGGGTCTGCGCCACACTCGAACCCTACCATCAGCTCTTACCAACTGAAATCGTGACTCATCAGACCAGGCCACGGTTTTCCATTCCTCTAGGGACCAACCGATATGCTCACGTGCCCACGAGAGTCGCTGCAAGTGATGTCGTCTGTCAGTAAAGGCACTCGAGTCGGTCTTCTGCTGGAATAGCCAAAGAAAGCCAAATTTCTCCGCACAGTTCTAACCGACAAGTCCCTTGTACGTCCCACATTGATTTCTGCGGTTATTTGGCGCAGTGTTGCTTGTCTGTTAGAATTTACGACTCTTTGCAGACGTCGCCGGTCTCGGTCGTTAAGTGCAGGCGGTCGACCACTGCGCTGTCCATGGTGGGATGTTATGCCTGAAATTTCATACTCTCGGCACACTCTTGACACAGTGGATCTGGGAATGTTGAATTCCCTAACGATTTCCGAAATGGTATGACCCATGCGTCTAGCTCCAACTAACATTCCGCGTTCAAAGTCTGTTAATTCCCGTCGTGCGGTCATCATCACGTCAAAACCTCTTCACATGAATAACTTGAACAGAAATGAAAGCTCTGCGAAAGCACTGCGCATTTATACCTGTTCTACGCGATGCTACTGCCATCTGAAAATATGCATATTGCTATCCCATGACTTTTGTCACTTCAGTGTATATTGATTGTGAATATATCAAGCAATATTCATCCCTCTCTTTTATACATATGATTATTCACTCATATATATATGCCGATATATGCTATATATATGCTGATTCTGATGGCAGATTCTCAGAGACATTCAGCTAAGTACCACTACATACTCAGAAATATAGAGTATGTAGTATTTAACTCTGCTGTTGCCACCTCGAAACTGAGTTGAAACACTTTATATTTCTTAAAGACGATAGTAATAGGATCATCCATTCTGTTAAACTCACATACACATGCTTATATATATTACTTGAAAGTAAGTACGCGTATGAGACAGAGATGAACGTTATAAAGAACATTAGGAAATATTTTCAATACTCTCTGTAAAAGTTGCATCTTCTCTTCATTCGGTTTATGTAGGAAAATACACCTATAATAAACCATAACTCTCAAAAGTATGTTTTAGCAGATTTTATTTTAGACAAAAACATTAGTATATCATAAAACGAGGCAAATTATAACAATTTTAGTTAACGTGCTACAATTTACTTTACTTTAATCATTGCATTTATAAATCGTTTCTCTTGCAATCCTAAACCTTGCCGACCCTAAACGGAAAGTTGTTCTGTCTACTGCATATCAAAATAAGTCCCTAGATGGGTCGCTGACTTGGTCGAGTACCAAAATCACTGCTCGTTTGTTCTCCTTTAGTTTTGTTTTCTGTGTGTGTGTATATATATATATATCGTATATGTATATGAGTATATGTAAATATATATATATATATATATATATATATATATGCAGATTATGATCATATCTTAGCTAGTGATATAAAAATAGGTATTTAATGTCTTGGATAATAGAAGTATTCTTTGTAAGCAACACAATTGACCAACATTTAAGTTCAATATTAAAATTCTCTCCTCATAAAATATTATGTAACTTTGCTACAATCTACATGAATCAGTATCACCTTCATCTCCCACTTCATTTCCCCCATTGATTTTTTCATTGCAAGGAAATGAAACGACAATAAACAAAATAAAAAAATGCAATCTATACCAGCTCCAGTTCTTTATATATTCTAATCTTCCTAATTTTCTTTAATCGAGAAAATAAAAATTTGATTTAACAAATTTATTATTACACACTTTTATGAAATTTCAAACAACTATGCCTTCATTTATAAGCTGCAATTCCTAAAATTTCTAGACGAAGAACTGATTGAGTTTTCTACATCCGAACCTTTTGAAACAATCTTCAAGTAAAGAAAAAAAAAAAAAAAAAAAAAAAAGAAAACTTTCAAAATTTTTTTCAAAATCAGTAAATGTGATTATGAAATCATTTTTTAAGAAATATCACAAAATTTCCTAACTTATTAATTTATCGATTGTGGAACCTTTTTATATACGAATAATCCAAGTGCAATTTTTTTTCAAACCTTCTTAAAAGCTATAATGAACTCTGTATGAGTCCCTTAGAGCATTATATATAGTCCATGATTGTATGAGTATGGATCATTAGTATTAGTTAAACAGTTTTAGAATTTTTTAATGTCTCTTCCAAAAATATTTTAGATATTTACAATTTTAAGTATATTTTCACGATTACCCCTTAGAATCTCGTATAATTTCAGTTCACATTATCGAAATTTTTATAATATTCTAAACATAACTTTCGATTACTTGACAAAACTATATGACATCTGAATTTTTAATAACTGCATTTACTACAGTAAGATTCTTCATATTAAAAAAAAAAAAAAAAGGAACAAAAAAAAAAAAAAAATTCATGATTAATTTTTAATCTTTACTTTCATTACTTTGAAGCTATCAAATTCAAAAGACTTACTTAATTGGATTCTAATATCAACATCAAACATGTCATAACACATTATTAATTTACTTAAGGGAATGAATTACATTTTCAACAAGATTTTTATACAGCAACTCAATACCCCTTCAGAAATCAGTAATGGTACCCCTTAAGTAATATACATCATTAATGTGTAATTTCCCATCAAATTAGGTTTGCGCATTATTGTTAAGATCTATTTTATGTGATTTGCATATTACCTATACTCTCCATAAGTTGAACAATTTCCAGTTGTTCTTCTAGAAAATGCTAAAGCACACAATCAGTTTATACATAATTCATCTGTCGTCCGATTATACTAATTAGTTGATTTAAGTTTGTTAGCTGGCAGTAAATAAATTCCTTAAATCGGATTACTCATACACAACTTACTATTTGTAGCCTATCACTTAATTATTTTCTTGATGATCTTATTAATAACATGCCACTGACTTTCTCATCAATAAGCTGAATATATCGTCCATCCGGTTGTATCATGTGGCAATCATGTAACTCGAACTTCAGCAGTTATGCTGTATTCATAGTAATGAAGTATCCTTTATTTTTATTTTTGGGGGGGGGAATATTGCCCTAAATTTGTTTTGATATAAATCCCATTAATAGTGAGAATAAATATCAAAGGTTGCATTTTCCTGAGAAAATATAATCATTGATAAATCTATCCACTGATATTATACTTGCTTCTTTAATTTACAGTTTTTTTTTTTTTATTTCCCTTATGATAATTTGTGTCTATATGTATATCTTCATTTATCTATCTATCTATATAGCTAACGTAAATTACTATTCCTAACTTAAAAAATTGAAGAAAAGTTAAGAAGGGTAAATTTAAAAGTTTTATAAGTGATTCTGTCAAGGGATTTAAATATAATTTTCAATTTTAATCACATAGATAATTATATTCAATGTATTAGAATTACAGTATCATCAGATTAAAATAAAGACAACTTATAAATGTTTTTAACTTAATCCTCATGTTTTCTCTAATTCTAATAGCGTACTTTTAGAATATCAGAAGGATTAGTATTATTTATCAGATTATATACTTACTCGTTGAAAAATGAATAATTTAGGAATGTGTGGTAAATACTGTTATAATCAATCTGTGACACGAAAAATTACTTTCCTCTTACAAATATTTCAAAATTGGTAACTTAATTAATTAAATCTTTGACATGACAATTAGTAATAAAATAGTTCTGGTTAAATACCTTCAGAATTGATCTTAATACGTTTTAAAAGGAAACTCAGTAATAAGAATAAAAAGTAATTCCTGGAAACACGCTTAATAGACATTATTTTATAATTATGCTGCTTTTTGCATTTAAATACAATTATTTAAGATAATGGTGTGGACAAATAAAAACTTCTTTTTACAGAGTATGATTAATAATGATTTAAATATTTCATGCCACATAAATAACAAAGTTTGAGATCGATTTTTTATTGAAATAAATCAGACCAATGATGTATTGTTTCCAATTAGTTGTACCCTTAGACGATTTTTTCTGATAATACAACAAAAAACCAAACAGGCAAATATAACAAGTTACTAAAGATTATTTCATGAATAAAAATTACACAATAGAAAATTAATATTTATTTTATATTAATAAAAATTTATCTAAAGAAATATATATTAATATATTCTAAATAATTATAAATTTCATTTTCACTTTTTTTAATATTAATGCAATATTGAATTCTAAGCAAACAATAGATTACAGATATTATTATCAGAACACAGACATAAACAGATATATATATATATATATATATATATATATATATATATATATATATATATATATATATATATATATATATATATATATATATATATATATATATATATATATATATATATATATATATATATATATATATATATATATATATATATATATATATATATATATATATATATATATATATATATATTTATTTATATATCAATATTTGTACGAATGGAAAAAAAAATAGTTCAAAATATTAGTGATAGTGGGCGTTATTAAAATAATTCCTTGATAGTGGCATAACTAATACACATGACAAATACAAAATAATTAATGAATACTCCATAAACGTTTTTAATACGTAAAAAAAATTATGGTGATTGGAAAATGCACTATTCGTGTTTTCAATTTTTTGTCCTACATCAAATGATATGCATACTTGAAACTGCAGTTTGGAGACTCTATTAAATGACACGTTGTGTTGGACAAAATACTGCGACAGCATCCAGCATTGCGATATAACAGAAACAGCAACTTATGTGTACGCCATATTTTCGAAAAATACAGCACCATTTATTATTGAAATTATGAACTAATTTTGTGTATATGTGTGTGCATCATACAAACTCCTACGCCACGGTGAATAATAATCTGCAAATTGCAGGTCTTTCAGATTAATAAATATATACATTTTTTTTCAGGTTTTATTTTTGTACCGAATTTTTAATCTTCTGTACAAGGGCAAAAATTTATCAAGACGAAATAACATAAAATATTAATAAAAAAACTGAAAATGCTGCAAATTTGGTCGTGAATTCCCAAAAGAAAATTTGGTGTGTGATTTAAAATGTTAGTTTTTCTAAACTTTTCTGATAAATAAAATACAATTATAAATGCCGACAGCAATAAGCGATATTTTAAAAGTGCAATGATTCAATTAAAACTTTCTTTTATTAACTTTTTTTCAATAAGAATAAATCATCCTATTATAGAAATAGATCAGTAAATAAGAATTTTTTTCAAAATATTTAAAAAAATTTATCTTCGAAATTAATTTTACTATAATGTATGTAACAAAAAAAATTCCTATGAAATATTTATTTTATAAATTGTTTTTACATTAAATTTCTAATACAATAGTTAAAATAACATATTTTCTTAAAAATAATTTATCTTTTAATATTTAATAAAATAAAAGTGAAAAACGTATATAAAATTAATAATTTAAATAAATACATTTTAATATTTTAAATTATATTAATTTTTAATTTTCTACTATTTTTAATTATATTAATTTTTAATTTTTTAATGTTTTAAAGTATATAAGTTTTTATTCATTTATTTCTGTTTCTTTTCAATTTCTACTTCGCATTTTTTTTAATTATATCATTTCGAAGAACTATTAATTAATCATTTATCAGAGAATAATATTATTAATTTATCAATGTACTTAAAATAATTATTTTTAACTTTATCAATAAGGATGCACTTATAAAATATAAATGATGATACAAATGAAAAAATAAAAACTACTGTGCAGTTTAGCTTAATTGATGTCAGGATGCAATAAAAAAATGTAAATATTATGAAAAAGGCAAATAAAATATTTTTATGCATTTTTATCACATTAACCAACTTTTACAAAAGTTAGTGACTTAGTAAAAAAATTTATATTCAAAGTAGCTTTCAACAGATATATATCAATCTCAAAAATCTTTCATCTCACTTCGGAATAAAAGTGGACATTAACATATCCACTTCTGGGGCATTAAAACGTCCACCAAATATTTAAAAAAAAGCTTGTTAGAATGCAATAAATAAATGTAAACAGTACTATTCATTATAAAAATTGTAAATAAATTATTTTTACGTATTGTTATCTCACTAACCAACTTTTACAAAAGTTAGTGACTTAGTAAAAAAATTATATTCAAAGTAGCTTTCAACAGAAATATATCAATCTGAAAAATCTTTCATCGCACTTTTAGTTCTCTGTGAGTTCCAATTTCTCTAGTAGCAATAAACTCTTTAATATTTTCTCCTCGGAATAAAAGTGGACATTAACATATCCACTTCAGGAGCATTAAAACGTCCACCAATGCGACCTCCTGCCTTGCTAATTTATGTCAGGAAACGATAAATTTCTTTGAAAAGTTGCGCAATAAAATTTGAACATGAAACATCAGCAGGAGTGCTTCAGTCTTACGTGTACACCTTCTGCTCCATAACTCTCCCATTTTTAAGACATCGCTTTACGAGGCAGTTTTATATGCGCTAAATCTTTATTCCTCGGGCAAAAAAAGCCTGGGACCCTAAATATACATGCACTCAGTGGGTTAATTAAGCTGTTTATACAACCTGGGTTTTGGCAATTGAATTTTCCGCTGCATCTCGACAGTCTATCTATAATTCATGGCATCGGACATGGATCAGTGGTTTTTATGCCAGAAATAGCTTCCCTTGCTCAGTACATATTGAAAAGCAAAGCAATTCCCTTTAGGTTTTTGAATTTGCCGGTAAAAGTGTGGTGACTTTCCTGTAAGTTTAACTTAGAGATAATATACATAAATTATATTTGCAAACTAGATTTTGGTATGAAGGCATGGTGTTTTAAAAAGCAATAATTTTCTGAGATTTCCTGCTTTAATATAAAACTTTTTTAAGCAGTTTCAGAGCAAAAGTGTTGAAGATGTGACTTAAAATTGCTTCGTTGATATTTTAAGATAAAGTTCTGAAGTTAATTCTGAAAAACAAATATATATCTATAATTCATTTTACTGGACATAGATCAGTAATTATTCTGTCAGAAATAGCTTTCCTTACTCAGTACATAGCGTTATTGAAAAGTAAAGCAATTCCCTTTAGTTTTGAATTTACCGGTAAAATTTCGGTGACTTTCCTGAAAGGGTGACTCAGAGAATATATACATAAATTATATTTACAAACTACATTTTGGTATGAAGGTGTGGTATAATACCAAACACATTTTTTCGAAATGCAGTAATTTTCTGAGATTTCATACTTTAATTTAATTAAATCTTTTTTGGAAGTTTCAGTGCTAAAGTGTTGAAGATGTTACTTAAAATTACTTCGTTAATATTTTAAGAGAAAGTTCTGAAGTAAAAGAAATATACATATCTATAATTCAAAGCACTACACGTAGATCAGTGGTTATTCTGCCAGAAATAGCTTCCCTTATTCAGTACATAGTGTTATTCAAGAGCAAAGCAATTCCCTTTGGTTTTTGAATTTACCTGTAAAAATGCTATGACATTCCTGAAAGATTAACTAAGAGATGATATACATAAATTATATTTCAAACTAGACTTCGATATGAAGGTATGGTGTCATACGAAAAACAATTCTTTTTTCGAAAAGCACTAATTTTCTGAGATTTTATGCATTAATTTAATTCTTTTTTTAGCAGTTCAATGCTAAAGGGTTGCATATGTTACTTAAAATTACTTCGTTGATATTTAAAAAAAAGCACTGACGTAAAAAAAAAAAAAAAAAAAAAATTTATCTATAATTTATTGCACTGGATATAGATCAGCGGGCCTTCTGCCAGGAATAGTTTCCCTATCTCTATACAAAGCGTTATTGAAAAGCAAAGCAATTCCCTTTGGTATTTGAATTTACTGGTAAAATTGCGGTGACTTGCCTGAAAGGTTAACTTAGAGATAATACAAATAAATTATATTTACAAACTAGATTTCGGTATGAAGATATGGTGTAATACGAAAAATAGTTTTTCGTAATGCAATAATTTTCTGAGCTTCCATGCTTTAATTTAATTAATTATTTCAGGAGTTTCAATGCTAAAGTGTTGCAGATGTTACTTAAAATTGCTTCGTTGAGATTTTAAGTGAAAGTTTTGAAGTAAAGAAAAAAGAAAGAGAAACCTCAACACATTAAAAAGACAATTCTATGGTGTGTTTGACATACGTATAGTTTAATTAAATATTTGCAGAATAATTAAAATTTTAATTAAAGTTAAACTTTGTTTATTTATAATTAAATTAAATGTCTGAGCTTGATTGAAAGAATTCAGATTTATTTATCTTTCTTATGTTGAATTCCTTCTTGAAAATATCTAAGAATAACTTTGATTTTTATTGTTAAAAATTCTCCGCTATAAGTCTGATCTGTAATATTATCCTTCATTGAAATAGTGGATTAAACGTGAGCGGAGAAATTATCAGAAATAATTAAAATACTGTTGGGAAACTCTTTGTGCTGAGATTTAGTCAAACACTTCTGTTTTTAAAAATGAAATAAACACTTAAAAATGTATAAAATAGTTCAGAAATATTATTAAATTGTTGCTCTAAATTTTCATTTGTTGTTGCGAGAAACACAAACGAAAATATGTCGTAGCCTAAACATAACATATTTTTAATGTGCGGGAATTATGACATATAATATATTGTATAACAAAGTACAATATTAAAATATTAAATTAAAAATAAATTGCCAAATGATACTTAAGTATTGATTCATAGAGTTTCATAAGTTAATGATGTCATAAAAATTAACTTACAAACCACCTTATAACTTAAAGTTATAGCTTTTTACACAGTATATATATTAAAATGTCTATCTATTGAAATACTTTGTCTATATTTTCACCTGAAATGGTAACATTTTTAAAATGATGTAACGAATTTGTTTAATGATATCGTATTTTCTGAATATTTAAAATTAGTCATTAAGTAAATTTACAACTAATTATTTTCAAATATTGTTAATTTATAGATAATATACACAAAATTTTCTAAATACCCATGGTTTACGATTTATTAGTACTTCACTATTTGCTTCTAATATCAAAAGTGATTTTCGAGGCGCACTACACCGAAAAAAATGCTTAACTTCCGACCAGTAATGATATATTTTTCTTTTTTCGAATATTTTTAACTTATAATTTTTTTCGACTTCCATTCTGAAATCAAAAGTCATTGCTCCAAAATCACTACTCACTCTAGCAAGCATAAAAAAAAGTCTGAGATTTGAACTTTACTGTAAAATAAATGCTATCCAAAAAAGAAATTTAAGTGTTTGACTACAACATTTAAAATATTTAGAGTGCTGGCATATTAAATAGAGGCATATTAAATAGTAACTCTCATAATTTTTACACTTTATTTGTCAAAATTTTAATAAACTGTGTTCTTTTTTCGTTAAATTTCTGCAGTGGAGCATAAAAATATTTTCAAAAATAATTTAAGGGTAAATCATATATATATATATATTACCTAACCTCCTTAGTCCTGAAATCATACTTAACATGGTGATTCAATTTCTGAAAATTTACTGGTCATACTGCTATTATGAAAATGTTTATTTCTCTGTACTGTCCTACTAGCTAATTGATCATTTCTCACACGAGGCCAGTTTACAGAACAGTGGTGTAAAATTTCAAAAGTTTTCTGAAGCATTTAAAATTTACACTTCACGTATCCCATTAGTATCTCTATTCATATTAATTATGACAATGAAATAATGTTGCTATATATTTTATTAAACATTTTACCATGAGTAGTACATTATACAATGTATATACCAATATTTCTGCGGTATTATTAAAATATGAAACTATGGTCCAGTTAAATGAAGTCATAAAATTTCGAAATGTTATACAACTGTCCTGCAAATAGCCAAATTGTTGCTTGGCAAAAATAATGTAAATTGTTTAAACTTTTTATTCTAATGCAGCTGGCAAATACTTAAACATTTATCTTTATACCATAAGCAAGGACTGCACTGATGTTACATTTGGTACTACCCAGGGGGCATGTGTAATTTGAAGATATGCTACGGACGCGAATAACACTACCCCCTCAACTCTCTACGATCTCAATTTCTACTGGATATACGGTTTACAGTGGATTCCGAGCCACAACAAACATCCATGTACCGCAGGACTCGAACGCTAAACCTACTGTACCGAGTGCCAGAATGCTAGCCACTCGGCGATCAGGCCCAAATTGTAAACATTAAACAGCATGAATCCATAAATGGGCGTTGATTTTTGTGACTGATGCTTTAGCAACAATATTGCAAATTTACATCGCAGTGATGTAAAATAAGGAATTTTCGGAGACTTTTAAATTTTTTATTTGTCTGACTCTCTTACATCAATTCTTATAATATTAAAAACAAAGAAATCTTGTCACCAAATTGTTTGTAACAGTTTACAATCTGTTGTACAATGTAATATAATATCATGGAAATGAGATGACTTTGTTCGATAAAATCATCGCAACTAATTTACTTTTTTTTGCCTGCCAACAATGTTATTCAACTCTACAATGGAGTATCATTGTTCAGAATTCCCGTTCGATACACGGTACCCGACAAAGTTTCATTGTTAACGCTTGTCGGAAATGGTAAGAATTTTCCGTGCACCAATCTCTCCCCCCAACTTCCTCCCTCCAGTACACGCAAACCCTGGAGTATCCGTACTTGAAGCCGTCACTAGATCTATTCTAGGATTCTGTTGGTGTACAACCCGAGGAAGTGTCCGACCCCTTCGCGTGAGGTGCCTACAACCTCTTATTCGTGCAGAAAGAAAAAAAAAAGACGAATTGGAGCGAAAGAACCAATTAGCTGCTGCCTGACGACGCAGGGTGGTTCATGAGATTGAGCGAAGGCACGTGGTTACAGTTTAAGACCGGAAAATATATCATTTAGGAATTTTGTCAGCATTGTAATGGGGGTTCTTTTGTGTTATCGGTTAATAATAAAGTTAACCTGTGATGTGTTGGAAGGGTTAAGAGGGTTATTTTTAATGTAGTCTGATTTAAATAACAGAAGAGGTGAAAGACTAATTTATTGTGGTAGTTCTTTTTGTGAAATGCTTCTTGACTTAAAATATATGTTTTGTTGGAAGAATAAAGAGTAAATGTTACAATTGCTTGTAAAATATTGTTTTTGTATCTTTTTAAATGCATTTGAATTTGTGCTACATTATTACTTGCATTTGCTGTGCGTTATAAAACATAATTAAACACTGCATGAAGAATATAATATTTTAAAATGTTTTTTTATAAATAATTTTATTTTATAAAAATATTTTAAAAATATAAAAAAATATATAAAATAATTTTTTTGAAAATGAATATTTATTAAATATTTTATTAAAAAATAAATATTTATAAAATATGTTATTAAAAAATAAATAATTATAAAATTATTTAAAGAATACATGTAATTTATTTCTTTATTCAGCCTTCAAACAATAACTATTCAATTAATTTTTATGAATTCAAAAATTTTTTGATCAATAAATTTTATTTAATTCGTAAAAGAGCTTCTGAAAAACCGCAACTTTGGAATTATAATTATTTTTTTTTTTATAATTAAAATATTGCATTTGTAACGAAGCAATTCCACATATTTAAATAAACAATTTTATTACAGTTGAAATGACATATTTAAGTCTTATGCTACATTTATATTTAGTTATTACTAAATATAAATAGTAGCAATGCTTATTCTAACATTTACGTTTGATTTGATAACCAAAGTGTAATAGCATATTTAACAATATTCTCTGAATGATCGATCTATATCCGTACATGTAATTATATTCTTTTATGATGCCAGACATCTTTTTGTATGAATTAATTTCTCACTAAAATGTCAGACATATACCAAATACATTCAATTTAAAACTTTGTGCATTTAAAATTATTCTTTTTTACACAGCGATATCTGTACATATAAATTTATGTTTTCTTTTATCTCGATGTTACAAAATGAAAAAAAAAATCATCTCATTGTAAAGAGACCGCAAAAATTAAATAAAGAAAAAAAAAAGATTACATAAAAAGAATAAATTTGGAGCTTTACTTTAAAACTTTGCATTCAAGATATCCGTGAAAACTTTAATTAAAAGTTTTAGGACGTTACAAAGCAACCAGAATTGAAATAGTTTTCTAATATGAATGCAGAGAAGTAGGATGCCGTAAAGAAAGAAAACTAATTGCTTTTTTATCCAAACATGGGAAATAATTTTTTTTTTTAGCTGTAACAAAATGGAGAATTTTATTGTATTTTTTTAAAACTAAGAATTTTTTTTTGTACTTTGAATCTTGTACGTTTATATTTCTAAATTTGGTGGGTTTTGCTTTAAAAAGAAATGCCATAGTTAAAGTTTATAAAAATTAAAAACCAAAGTTAAAGTAAGCTAAAATATACCATACTTACATAAGAATATTTATCAACAGTACATTTCTTGTGCCAACATTTTTTTAATTAAAGAGTGTATTTAATAACATTTAATTAAATTAAATATATAATGCATTAAATTAGTATTTACTTACAGCTGTCAATATATTGAAGAATATATTAAAACTAAATATTTAGAAAACCCAAGTTAAACTGATGGAAAGGAATAAATACACATAAGCATTTTAGTATCATGCTACTTTTTCACTAATTAATTAGGTACAATATATCAATTCATGGCTTTTCTACGGATACATATGGATAATTATTACCCCTTTACAATGAGTTTTTAAGTAATTATATTTCTATTTTAAGCAACATGAATTATAAAATATATTATGATTTGATTAATTAACGAAAAAATGTGGATTGTAAAATGATTTTAAGATTTGTAATTGATCTTATTAACAGACCTACAAAAATATTAAATCTAAATAGCAAGATATTACATTTTATTATCTGATTGGATAGCATTTTTATCGAAAATTAATATTTTATAATATTTAAATATTCAAATAATACATTACATAATTCATACATTGCCTAATGAATGTTCAAAAACATTGCATAAAATAAATAACTATGAAAATAAATAAATAAACTATATAAAATTAAAAACAAAAACGTACAACTTTCAAATTTTATTTAGCTTAAAATTACTAAATATGGAAAATACAATTAATGTGGAGTTATTGAAGATAAACTGAATCTAATTCAAAATTAGGTAGTTTTTAAATAGATTTGCATTAATTTTAGTTAATGAAGAAACCATTATATTAAAGATTTTGATTTCTGCATACACATGCATCTGCATATATAATTATATGTGAAGAATTTCTTACACCATCTGTGTTTTTAAGCTAATAGAAAGTCGTCTAACGACAAATACATTATCAAATGCATTTTGGAAAATATAATTTAAATATATTTGTCAAATTATTATTTATGTTCTCTAAATATTGATGCAGAATAAACTAGCAACTAAAGCTGAAATATTAAAAATGGAATCTCGTTCTAATTTGTATTTATTGTGAAAATAAACCAAGAAATTAAAATTTAATTTAGGTCTTTAGCTTGTATTATTGTATTGTTATTCAATACACATGAGCATATCTATATGAAAAATCTTAATCTTTAGCAGTCAGTATCTTTAAGCTGCTGGAAAATCGTTTATCTTCAAATACATTAACAAATACATTTTGGAAAATATAATTTAAATTTATTTCACAATCATTTATTTTACTGGCAAATAAAGTTAAAATTAGAATTGCTTTCTAATTTGTATTTATTGTGAAAATTAATCAAGAAATTTAAACTGAATTTATCACTTTAACTTGTTCAGAGCATTTTGCAGCAATTAGAGCAACATTAACAACACAATTTCCTTCAACAATTCTGATATAATAATGTGAAACGAATTTCACCTCATTTAAAACTCTGGAACAACATCCATGCCAAATGAGAGTTCCTCATTTGTATGAAATTTAAAATATTGGAGTCAAATCATTAGTCGATTACATGCAAATCTCTATCTTCGGTAATTATTCTCGTTTCGCTATTAAACATTGAGGGAGAGAAGCACTTAATTGATAGAATGGTAGAACATTTGAAGTGGAGAAGAATATTGTGTTCGAACAATCCTACAAGACTAGAATGAGGACTATTAAGTCATGTGCTTTAATTAAAGTAGATACATGACATCAGTGGATGTTAATGGAGGAATATTTTATTCTTAGACAGTAGCAAATGGGTCTAATGTTTTGTAAATAAGCGCGAATAACCCAAACGTGTTTGATATTTAGTATTAATGCATGTCAAACTTAAAAAGTTTGTTGTTAGACAGCATGAACTATTTAGTTGAATATTTACTTTTGTTTGGGTATGAACAATGGACTAGTCTGTAAATGAAAACGAATAATTTGAATGAATTTGTTTCATGTCATTAAAAATGATTAAAATATTTTATTAGCAGACAACGTTAAATACTCTCTACTAATGAATCTATTATTTTGTAAATAAAAACAGACAACTTAAATGTATTTAACATTTTGCATTAAAGCATATAATACTGAAGAATTTTCTTATTAGACGGCATCAGATATTAGCTGTATATTCTCTCTTGTATTCCAAGGAATGTCCGTTAGTTTGTTTATAAACGTGGATAATCTAATTTAGCATTTAATATCATTGAAGGTTTGATTGGAAAATTTAATTGTTTGTCAGTATGAACAATCCAGTTCAATATTTTCTCATGTATTGGTATGATTCAACAGTTCACTGTTTTTTCATGAGTAAACAAAAACAATTAAATTTGTTTTACATTTTGTATGAATACATATTTTAATGAAATAGAATTAGCTACTTAATTCAATTTGCCTTCTAAACCTATTGTTGCGTTCTTTTAAATTTCAATTTAAGGAAACGTGCATGTGATTGATTAATTTTTTTAAAATCATTAATCCAGTTCTTTTTCTTTACATAAGTAAAATTA
Organism: Caerostris darwini; assembly: GCA_021605075.1. Taxonomy (NCBI): domain Eukaryota; kingdom Metazoa; phylum Arthropoda; class Arachnida; order Araneae; family Araneidae; genus Caerostris; species Caerostris darwini. The sequence goes on from BPLQ01003296.1 coordinate 369,244, forward strand.
CTAATTATTATTTTGTGAATAACGACATACAATTTATATATTTAAATTATAAAATTAATTCTCAAACTTTTTTTATATTTTTTGGGGAATACACAAAAGGAGCATAGATTTATGATTCAATCTGGTTTAATGATTTTGTATAACAGTAAGTGAAGAACATAAAAAAAAATTAGTGAAAAAAGCAAACTTTGGCAAAATCAATGTTGACGTCAATTTCATTCTTCAATATTTAAACTATTTTATATGTTAAGTAAGACAAACTCTTAAGAACTAAAATAGAGAATATTCTCCTATAAATAAACAAGTCCTACCCACCCTATTGACCTATACACTACATTTTTAATTTAGCTAAATCATTAATTTAAAATATATTCCAAAAATTATTAAAAATTAACAAAGTAATAAAATAAATTATTCTATAAATCAGAATTTTTTATCAGATAATACAACACGTTTGTAAAAATGTTGCTTTTATGACCCAATGAACTATTACTACTTCCCTTTTGTTAGAAATCGGTAGGTCTCATGTTCCACATTTAAGTATACTACGAGCAATGAACCCACATGCTATAAGGAGAGGAAACTGCCAGCTATTAGGGTTAATTATCATACATTTAAAAAATAATACTTTAATGGTAGACAGCACGAACTATCACATTCAATATTTTCTAATGTATAGCCGAGATCATGCCAAAAACGTCTCTCAATCGCAACGTCTGCAGCTGGTCTGCAGAAGGGCACAGGCTCCAGTTAGGGAAAGTCGTCCATTGTAGTCACTACTATCCAAAATTAAGAATCGACAAAGATTATGCAGCAGATATAAAATTTCAATCATTGGCAGTTAGCTAGGATTTTTAAGTTTTTCTTTTACCAGACTTACAGTTAATAATAAAATTTCTTTTTTGACAGTTGGTCATTGGTTGGTGCACTTTTATGACACAAAGAGGATTAAATATTTTGCAATAGTTACAAGAAAAACCTTGTATTTAAAAAAAAAAAACGGATTAGCAGAACGTGAAACATTAAAATGGCAAAAATACCGTATAAATTCATTTAAATAAGGTTGGACAAAATTTTATTGGAAGCAAACTTGAAATTGCAGTATCTAAAATCGTACATTTTTATAGTATTCCAAAAATAATTCGATCTAGTCTTTGCTTTGAAAGCTTGGCAGCTCATTGGACAAAAAAAAATATATAGGTCTATATGATTAAAATGAGTTAATTTGGTATAAAATCATTTTTTGTTGTTGTTGTACTCAACAATATCTTGGTTATTGTAAGAACTTTCCCATTTGTCTTCTGAACTTAAAAGTGTAAGGTTGCAATGGCTGAAAACTGTTTGTATTAATTTCCGGTTTATATTTATATACTGGAATTAGTTTGGCAGTTGGTGGACTATTAATTTCCTTTAACAGTAAAACTCATAGGACTATAGATATAAGCATTAATCTTTTGTTTCATACAATAAAATAATGGCATCGTTATTATGCAATCTTCAAACAACGAAAAGTGAGTGCGTCTGTTTTTTTTTCTCAAATCAAATCACTCACGACTTAATTAATTTTACAAAAGGAATGACTTTGTTGACTTTCACTGTTACGAAATACTTTTATTGTTCATGAATTATAAATTGAAACAGCAATTTATGGATAAATTAACAAATACAAATACTGATTTAATTATCGTCTTGAATTAAATTTTAGTGTTTTCTAGTGATAAATTATATATACTCTAGTTTCAACAAAAGGATTTAAGTGTTACAATTCTTGTTGTTCATAAAATAAAATAATTGAAACATATGATACTTTTTATTCAATCAATTAATTATCAGCTCCACTTAATTTTTCAATTAGAAATAAATTGATTTTCCACTATAATGATCATACTTTTAATAAATGAAAATTATATTTTACTTGTCTAACTTTAATGAATAATTTGAGCATACTATTTGTGCTTATAATTTAAAAATAACTTTACACGAAATTATCACATGAAGTTATTAAATAGTTAACTCTGTTAGTAAATATAATGTTTAATTTATGTATCTAAAATTTTAAAATGGTAAATCAAAATCGATAGTATAGTTGTTTTACTTTATTCTTATAGGAATTTTAATAACTTCTTTTAACCATCTTTTATAAACATTATTTAATATTTAACATAATCCCAATCAGTTATCTAACATTATTAAATAATTAAAATTATTTGAAGATTTTTCAAAGTAATTACTTGGCTTTATTCTTTAAAAAGTGATAAAATGTAAAATTTTATACTTTAGAATAATTGGAACATATTTATTTGTTGATGATAATGTAGTATACTTTTAATCAATTTTCTAAAATGCCAGATACAAATAAATTGAAAAGTCAGATAAAATAATAATATATAGTTACAGAATTACCTTCAAATATATATTAATCAAATATTTAAGTATTTTTTCATTATAGTTTAAAGTATACTTCAAAATAGGATTTGCATAGGACATTATAGGACATTGTTTAATATTTATCATAATTCTAATCCTAATCCATCCTTATTTAGAACTATTAAATATTATTAAAATTATTTGATTTTTTAAATTAATTATTTAGCTTTCATTCTTTAAAAAGTGATAAAATGTAAAGCTTTATACTTCAGAATAATTGAAACATGTTTATCTGTTGACGAACGACAATATAGTAAACAATTAATCAATTTTCTAAAATGCCAGATACAAATAAATTGAAAAGTCAGATAAAATAAATATTTACAGTAACGGAATCACCTTAAAATATATATTATTCAAATATTTGAAAGTCTTTTTTGGTTTTAGTTTAAAGTATACTTCAAAATCTTCTTACAGTTTTATTTTTCTTTAACCATAGGAAAAAAAAGAGATTAAAAACCTTCTTCTTTCAAATGTTTCAATTCGATTTCGTACGTAAAGAAAAATCAAACATCAGTTAATCAAGCTAAAAATGGAAATGAACTCCCAACTTGAGCTGAAGTCAGATTTCACTTTCGGTTGAAGTATCATCACAAAAGAATTCTAACTTTCGAAATATCCATCAATGGAAAGTATTCCTGCAATGTTGATTAGCTAATGGCGTAAGACGGCTTCTTCATGCATGTGTAATGAAGTTCCAAGGAACATTGTCCTATCGACTTTCTCGACTGTGATTTTCAAAAACTCTGTAAGACATGAAGGCGGGATTCTTTTTACAATTTAAAATGTTTCGAACTCACTTCTACTCGCTTGATGAAAAGAAGCAGTAAAACAAGTAAGGTAAAGTTTTTTTTTTATGTTTTTTTTTTTTTTTTACTGAAATGTGATGAGATTCTGTGAATGGAAGTAAATATTAATATTCATATTTTCCTTCTCAAATTTATTTAAATCTTTTTTTAACTTAAATTTCAATATTCATCACTAACTTTTTCTGAGTAAAGTAATATATTCTGTAGTCGCACTCAGGTAACAACTCAAAAATGAAAATGCTTCTACAATTGCTTTTCCAAATTTTTATTACAGAGAGCAGCAAATATATACTAAAATAAAATGATTGTATGTAATGCTATGCTTTCAAAAAATGTAAATAATTATTTTCCATCGTTATTTAATTCAAAAAAGAATAAATTATTTTTTTTAGGACATAGTACACTAAAAATGACAAAGTAAAATTTCTTATTGTATTTTTTTGCATTCATATACGTAATTCAACTTGTTTAAATGTTGTGTGAATAATAAATACTGTACTTTATTGTTCTAATATATTTTATGGGTAATTTAAAATTATAATTTGATTTTGATATGTTATTTTAATTTTATTGTGATTGTCTTTCACATTTTTTTTTACCATTGTCATAAAATAAAGATTTATAGAAATAATTATTTTTTTAAAAAACTTAATAAAATTAATAACTGATATCAGCCTTTTTTTTAATCTTATTTTTTTTTTATTGTTCTTTACATTTTTTTTTTTTTTTTTTTTTTTTTGACAATTTTCGTAAAATAAGGATGTATAGATATAACAATTTTTCAAAAACTTAATAAAATAAATTTTTATTGGTTTTTTTTTTTTTTATATTTATTTTTCTACTTATTTTTTGGCAATTTAAATATGATTTAGAAGAAAAAAGTATTTAAAAAAAAAAGTATTTAAAATATTAAAATTTATAAAAATATAGAAATTTAAAAACAAAATGTTCATTTGAAAATATTTTTTGTATGAAACAGACATTTTATGAAGTTATAAAACTTAAAAAATATATAAAAATTAATATGAAAATTAAAAAAAAAAGTTCTCAAAATACTACTTATCTTAAAATTCCAGACATTTGGTAGCAAGTTTTGCTAGAAATTAAAACAAAAAGTTGTTAATAAATTTAAACATTTTACTTTTTGTAAGTATTTTTCACGAAGAGATTTGAAATTATATGCAGTATTTCAATGATACGAATTTTGGCAAAGTTATATAGATAATAAATACAAAAACCAAACTCTATTAAATATAGTTTTAAACAATTTTCATGTATATTAAATTAATGTTATATGAAAAAAATATGAAATTATACTTTTAACCAAATTTAAAATTTAAAATAAATATGGAGTCATAAGTTGTGAAGGTACTAGAAAATATTTCTGAAGTATATCTTCCAAAATACCATCTCATTAACTACTTTTATTTCTTTGTATAATTCATGAACAAATAAATAAAATAAAACAATTTTTTGTGGTTATATTTTTGAATAATATATTTTATTAATTTCTTTCACACTAAATAATTTCAAAGAATTCAATTTATTATTTATTAAAACCTCTGTAAATAATGTACAATATGTAACAATAACAAACAAAAGCATGCACAATATTTTTACACATTTAATATACACTTTTACATATTTCTTACACTATGTATTCTATATATATTTATTTTTTCAAAACATTTCACTATAATTTTTTTTTCCAAATAACCGAGTAAGTTTTAGAAATATAAAGCATGTACGAAAATTATTCCTAAAAAAGGATTTGAATCAATGGAACAAATACTACGGTGAAAATATATTCAAATAAAATGCCCTCTTAGAGAAGTATTATTATTCCTCCATGCCAAATGGAAGCTATCCCAAAATTCAGCTTCGCATGTTCAATATTTGCTTTAGAAAAGTGCACACACGGAAGCAAGGCATTTCCAGAAGAAAGAATTCCCATTTATTGGTGATTCTTTTTCTTCTAAGAATCGTGTGAAAAAGAGCAACAAACACAGGAGCACAAATCCTCAAATCGCAACAGCAGTCACATCTCAACTTCGATATCCAGAAGGATTTGTAGAAAAGATTTCGTGTGTTTCATCAAATTTTGTGTAAAATCACGGGATTCTTCGATATATATCTTTTTTCTTTTTTCTATTCTTCGATGTACATCGCCTTTCACTTCTTGGGAAACAAATTGGTTTGGATGAAAAGATTTGAAGTTCCTTTCGATACATGTTCAGGATAAACAGAATTCGCTTGAAAAACTCTTACCAAAGACACTCGGGGATTTTTGCATCAAATAGTTACAAAATTTCCTGGAAAATTGAGAAAGAATTTTAAATTGAGAATATAAGATCTTGTTCCTTTATTTTTTGGGAAGGAAGGGTATTTAAAAAGAAAAAAAAATATTCTAAATAAATTTAAATAAAAAATATCAAATTAATAAAGAATGATAACTTTTATAGAAAATTGTTATACTTAAGACACAAATTTATGAATATTTAAAATAATGGAGTTGATTTTTAATATTTGTCATTTGTTTATAACGTAATATTGTAAATTCATTTATGGTAGCCTTTTTTAGGATTTCAAAACAATGCAGTTAATATTTTATATTAGTTCACGTTTGTTGCTTGTTTATAACAAATATTGTAAATGTTATATATGTATACTTGCTTTGTATTCCTAAGAACAACTTTAAAAATTTTATATTATTGCTTCTATATGACATATAAAGATTTTTTATCTAATACAGCTGGCAATTGTTTCGGATGCCTTAAGGCAATCGCTGCGCAAACGTTGGTGACTTAGCCTAACCAGAAAGTGCGTGTAGCTTGAAGATATGCTGCGGAGACCGGGACCTACTATTTAAAGTAGATTCCGAACCACTACAAACATCCATGGTACCGCCGGGGCACGAACCGGAAACCTGTGGTACCGAGCGCCAGCCACTCGATCATTCAGGCTCTGAGAGATAATGTAAATGCTGGACTTATTTCGAAATTGGAATGTTTATCTAAAGTACTCGAGAATTTTGCATCTTGAGAATACTCCGTGTATTCTAGTTTCATGATGGATTAAAAATTATGATATATTGGATTAAATTGAATTACAAATGTTGATATATATATTTTTTTTTTTATAAAAAATAATTATTGTTTTGAAATTTTTTATATATAAATATAAAAATGTTTAGTATTGAACACAAATTACAGAAATAAGTTAAATTGAAATTTCTCAGTCAGATATATGCTCGTAAATTAATTAGTTTATTAAACAATTGAATTTGAAAAGTACATTGTTGCTTTCTGCTTTGCTGCTTCTTTACATTAAACAATGCAAATGTTGCACTGAAAATACTAAAAATATTTTCTTGAACAACCTTAATAAAACACTAGAATTTTAAACAGATGTTTTCTGACATTTTATTACCAATTCCAAATGAATTTTAAGAAATACTTTAAAGAATATAATTTAATTAAAATCTCTTAAGGTTAGTAATAAATTAAAAATTTATGTATAAATGAATTAAATCTAAAAATGAATAATGAATGAATTAGCATTATCTATAAGTAATCTGGCAGGATTTTATAAATTAAGAAATTTAATTTAAACAATGAACTGTTGAATTGTTGTAATCAGCATTGCATGAATTAAAATAAATGAATATTCTTTAATTTGGAATGTGAATATTTTAATTTAATTAAATTTCGATTTACATTAGACAAAGAATATTTGAGACGATTGGAAGTAAGATTTTTTTTTAAGTAGATGGTGAATCATTGTAATATTTATTTCTTTATTTAAATTTACGACATAAATTAAAGATATATTTAAACAAACTAATTATCTTTTTATAACCTTTCAGTTTAAGCAGGGAATAATTGTAAAATAGCAATAAATATTGTATTAGAAGATGTTTTCTGTTTTTAAAAACTTGAAAACCGAAATCACTTCCAATAAGTGATGAAATAGATCGTTTAGTTACGAAATAACATTATTCACAAATTATGAAATTGATACATACAGAGTAAGTTTTTTTTAATTTGAGTAAATAAATAAAAGGTGATAGTAATATTGTTGTATCTGAAATAATCATTAATATATAATTCGTAAGAGAAAATTACTGTCTTACGATTTAGTTTAATTATATATATATATATATTGTAATAAATTGCTCACAAATAAAATATTTAAAAAAATGTTTACTCAAAAACAATAAAAGTTCTCGTGGTATTTAGCATTAATTTTGCCTGAAATAATTTAATTATCTCATTTGAAAGAAAATTGATAGAAAATTTGAAAAAAAAAAAAAAAAATATTTTTACTATCATTACTGTTCTGCAGTTATGAGTTCATTAAAGATCTTAAGAAAGATATTTGAGGAATATATTAAATTAGTTTTTTTTTTCATTTCTAAATGGCTATCATAATTTTTCTGTCAGTAATAATAAAGTTTTATTCTTATCGATTTTACATTAATAAATTCATGTATGATAATTCAATTACTGTACTATTCGCTACTTATTTTGGAATAGTGGTTGAATTAAAGACAAAATAATATGCTAGATTTTACTTTAAGGGACCCTGAGTTTTGGCAACTGTGTTCTTGCAATTTGGAGATTTTTTGCCAAATATGGATTTGTTTTGCGATTTTTCAATTTCAAATCCGGCTCTACCAGATGATTGAATTGATGCCAAGATATGTGGAAGGGAGAGAAGAATAGATAAAGATTTTGCATCAAAACAAAATTTTCAGCCCTATTCTGAAAATGATGATGGCAATTTGCGCATATACAAAGTCTCAAATAAGATTACGTGTTCAAGTTGCTGAAAGAAATTGAGTAGTGTCGTTATACAAAAGAACGCTAATATTTCAATGACGAATGTAGTTTCTTCTTTTAAGTGACGAATGTCATTTCTTAAGTGTAGAAACTAATTCTTCTTAAAATTAAAACTTATTTAAACAATTTTAAAAATGATAAATAAAAATTTAATTGACTTGAATAAGTGAAAGACGAATTTCCATATAACAGGAAGGTCGAAAATTAAAAGAATGAGTTTTTGAGACAACTACAGAAATAACTGGTTCAGATTCCTGATTCCTAAAATTAAAAAATAAAGCATATGAAAAATCAACTTGCATGCTTTTGAAATCATTTCTAAAATCGTTTCAGGGAATTAAAAATTTCAAAAATGATGATAGAAACTGGCAATAATATACTTTATACAAATCAGGCCTTAGGATACAATTCTCTTTACTACATTTACAAGTAAAATTTTTCTTGGATAATATGAGTGAAGTTTTTGATGAACATGAAATAAGATATCACCAGCAAGTAGTTCAATTGAAAAATGATAAAGTAATTAAAAATAATTCAGATAAAGTTATATAATTTTCAATATAATAAAATAATGATCAGCGGATCTCTACTGGACAAAAATATGGAAGACATCAATCATTCACCAAAAAAAGGAGTTTTTACGAGACACCTTCTTCAATTAGAATAATGAAAAATTAATGCTTCATTTTCATTATTTACAAGTGTAATTTTCCCCTCATGGTAAGGCAGCACTTTCTGATTAACATGAAGAAAGGTTTCAACAACATCTAGCTCAAATAAACAAGAAATATAAAAAATAAAAAAAAATTAAAGTCAATCCCACTTTTTTTCCCACTACATAGTAGAAAAGTCCTTTACAAATAAAGTTGAAATTTTTCTCTTACATCCTGCGCTATCTATTATTCGATAAATGCAACTTAAATCTAAAAAAAATATAATTAATTAATTAAATTTAATTAATGTATTAATATTTGCAAAAACTGTATTAACATCAAGTGTCATCTACTACAAGGTCAAAAAATAAATTCGAACTTGAGTGGATGAATAAAAACTATTTTATTAAAGATTAAAAATTTGAACAAGAGAAATATAGGGAGAGTGTATGCTAATAGTGGGAATTTAAAAAAAAAAGAGAAACAATGCCAAATGTAATAAAAAAGGTTAGCAGACTACTGAATTTGATGTTTTCTATATTTGCATTCGGCAAATGTAGTAAGCAGCAAAAGCTTTTGGTTGACTTTAGCGCAATGTAAGGGCTAAAAGCCAATAAAATTATTTCCAATGATATAATTTACTTATCGATTTATAAGGTAGTGAAAATAATAATGTTTTCATTTTTTTGGTGATATGAAAAAGTAATATTAGAGTGTACATATATGCGTTATTTTTTTTTTTTTTAAATAAAAATCATGCATTGTGTTTTTACATATTTGGGTCCAGTAGAGATCTAATTATTTTTAATTTTGCTAGGATTTAAATGTATTTATTATAATTATTTTTATAATTTTTTTTTTATTTTTCATTTGAGCTACAAACTGTCGAAATAATACTTCACGTTCATCAAATGTTTACTCATACATTTCAATAAAACTTGTAATTCTCATGAATGGTAAGTGTTGATATAAATCGGTTGCAAATTTGCAAATTTAAATCATATATTAGCCTACATAAATTACTTATAATTTTTTATTACCAACATTGTTAGTTGCTAACGTATTTTAATTTATGTTATAAATAAATAAAAAAAAACATATATATATCGCAAACATAAATTATATTCATATTTGCATATTATTAAAATAATCTGTATTTAATTACTGATGTGAAGGAATTTTTTTATTGATTTATGTTAATTTACAGAAATGAAGTTATTTTTAAACAAATAAAATTTACTGAAAGAAAACATTGTTAAAATTCACCGCTTTGAAAAATTGTGCGTATGAAAGTAAAAATAATATTATTATACATATATATATATATATATATATATATTAGCTATAGATATATAATGTATATATACATATATATACATATATATACATATATATAGATATGTATATATATATATATATATATATATATATATATATATATATATATATATATATAACATAAAAGTGCAGAAGAAGCAGAATTCTCTTCAATGAATTTATAGAATCTAAACATATCATTGAAACTAATAAAAGTATCAGAGTTGATTTATTTTTACTAGGGTTATAATAAATTTCACGTATTATTCAAAGAAAACGTTTTTTAAAGATCAAGCATTTTAAAGAGAAACCTATTTAAGCATAAAAGACAGATAAAAACTTTCTGTAAATACTTTATATATTCTAAATCTTGCATACTTGACATGCGGAGAAAAATGCACTAAAAATGAAAAATGGCCCCAACATTTTAACTGAGAATTTTGTTTCTTCAAAATTTTCACATCCTTCAAAAAATATTTTTTTTTAAAAGAGGCTTCCATCAAATTTGAGCTTTTTTGGTTAAATCGAGGAAAATAACTCATTTTTTTTTTTTTTTGTAAAGTAAATACAGGATTTAAATATGGAAATAGTTTTTGATATATTTGTTTACGATTTTACTTGCCACAACAATTATTTGGATGATTCTTTACACAAAATTTGTTGGTTCAATGAATCACTTATTTTATTTTTTTTTTACGATGTTTTAAAGTTCAGCATACTTAAATACCTCATTTCATGTTAAACGTATCTTAAAAAGTCAATTTGGTAAAAATAAATAAAACTCAACTACTTAACATATTTCTTTACTTTAACAACGAAAACATATATATATTTTACCATAAAAAATAATTTGCAGTTTTTATCCTTATAAAAGTCGTAATATATATTTTTCTCTGAATTTATCTGTTGGATGAACTAAATTAATGCAATAACCATAGAGTAAAATAAAATATTACATTAATTATAATAAAAATAAAATAATATTTTATAATGAATGAACCTAGAAATCTATAGAATTAAATAAAAAATAATTATTTTTTAATAAATTTCTTTAATTAAATTAATTAAACAAAATGTCTTTGAAGATTTATTAGTTTATATATAGGAAATGTAATGAATTCAATAAATACAATTTTTATTGATGCAGCACAATTATAAATATATTTCCATACACATTCTTAAATAAATTAAATAATTTTATTCAATCAGCTTTGATTTATTTGCTTAATGAATCTTAAAAGTATAATGTTTATTTTAATCAAATATTCATCTGATTGAATTGTATTATTTTGAAATGTGTAATAATTTATTTAATTGATAGTATTGAATTTCTGATAATATTAATGCAATGGGAAAGATGTTTCCTGAAAAATAAGAAATGAATAAGTTTTGAAAATAAAATGTGTTTGTTAAAATTTTTATGCTTCAATATACATTTACTTGAAAAATATATTTGAATAATTAAGATACCCTTAACGTTTATACCTTTCAAAGACAATTTATGGTTATATTAATGTTTAACCAGATTTTATTTGCTCATATTTGCTCAATGTCTTTCTGTTTCTAAATATGTGTACACTAACCTGTCTTAATTACTTAATAAATATAATATACTATTCAGCGTAAAGCTAATATAATATACAGTTTTCACAGTAACATTTAATTTAATGTAAAATGTGTTTTCAGGAAATCGAGCTGAATAATTTAAACATTACAATGTGTTCACTAATTATGCGAAATTACATTCAAAATTATTCTAAACTAATTAAAAATAATCATTAATAATAAATAATTCCTTCATTTGAAAAGGTACATGACTCCACATATAAAGATTCATATTTTCATTGCCATCAAAGTCATTTTCTTTGAAATAAATTTAATTTTTAAAACATTGTTCCTCGTTATTTTAATTTCTTCAAAATGTTTGATTAAACTACTGTAATATAAAATATTATCCCCAAGAAAAAATTATTTTAAAGGAGTGAAAGTTAGACAAAGTATTTCTCTAGGTAACAAGTTTGAGCAATTGAAGTTTAAGGTCAAAGGTTACAGAACAAACCATTTAAAATGCGAAATGGCGGGGGTATATTAAAGCCTCTTTTTATCCATGAATTTGAATGTAAGCTTGCATTGTCTCCTAAAGATTACATGCGCCACCTGTTTTTCCGGGTTTCATTCCTGATGCATTTGGTCATTCAAATCAGCAATAGTCTCGATTTTTATGGCGTTAGATTTGTCATCCAATTATGTTCCTTAAGTGCTTAATGCGAGAAAGATATAGTGACCTTGAAGGTCGCACTTTATACAGTGAGTGACAGCAATGGAGACGAAAAAAAATAAAATAAAAAATTGCAACATAACTGGGTGAGTCACCAGTCTGAAGTATAAATTTGCTGTCAATAGGATAGTATTCTTGCTGTCATAGGAAATCGCTGCTTAGAGCATCCCAGGCCGCTACCCATATCAGTCCAGGCTGCTCTCTATACTGGTGTAGTACAGGATTGAATATGAATTGATTCAATTACGGATTGATTCCCATCGCTCACCTGGTCCGCTTCTAATCAACATACCGTTGTCACTGGCACCAAGATAAAAACTATTATCTTCCAAGAATACAACAGATCTACACCCCCATTCATCAATGAGCTCTATTTTGACACTACGGAGATCGCAGATGGCGGTAATGTGGAGTTAGGGGTATGGATGCTACAGGAAATCTCTTTCGGAACTTTCTTTCAAATGATCGATTTGGTTTAGTTCATTATGTCACTCTGGTTGCCTCATAATTTTTGCTATAGGTTCTGTACGATACTCTGGAGCTATATGACGAATACCGAGGTCATCCGTCTCTGAATATTTTTTTTTTTCCTTTACCTGCTAATTTTGCACGTTTAAATTGTATTGAAAACAATAGGGTGGGGGAGGGGAAATATATAAAAAAAAACTAATTTTAATAATATAAAAGGAAAGTTAAGGTAGAATATAAAACTGACAATACAAAAATTAAATACAAAACTAGCTAGATATTCATTATAAAGAATTTTTTTTTTTAAATTAATTACAGTAAACTTTTCCAACTCATTGAAATGGGCATAGTTATAAATCTGGAATTAATAATTTTGCATGTCTTAAATTTATTTTTTATAGTATAATATTACACAGTTTTAACATTATTATTTATTTTAAAGTACCTTGCAGTTGCAAGAATTAAGGAGAATATTTTTTTAATTATATATAAGTTTTTAAAACATGTAGGTGACAAAAACCAATTTCTTCAAACAAATTTCAACAACAAATGTTTTCTTTCGATAAATTTTATTAATTTTTTAACACTTAATATGAAATATAAAATTTATACATTATTTCTGTGAATAAATTTTCAGAGATATTGAACATTTATCACTCCATATTCAGTCTTCATAAATCGTTGTAAAAAATGATGGTGAAATGAGTCCTCAAAACTAATATTAGTGAAATACTGATAACATACAAAGATAAAAATTTTCATTTTAATTACAACACACTTTTCCTAGCTACGCATGGAATTAGTCAAGCTGAACAACGCTGAAATATATATTATAGATCTCGTTTTACACCGATTTGAGCACACTAATCGTTATCGCAGACAATTTGACCTCTCATCTATATATCTACTCAAATTCGAAATCGCCAGCGCAATTAAAGAGGGTCGCTGCCAAGTACCACTATTCGTAAGTAGTGGCCCGGACACTAATTTCAACGAACACCCTTTCCGTTGTCCTACCCAGCGGTGTAATCCGGTTAGGAAGAAACTCCCGGACCGTAAATTCCATTCCGGACGTCTTGGGCTATAATCCCATAACGCTGGGGGTTCGCCCCCTAATGACGCAGTGTATCGTTGACGGAACGGCATCGATGTTATTAGCGTGCAATCGATAAACCGATTCAGTGGGGAATCGATAATGTAGCCTTGCCAAGCACAGGTGTGTGATTAAGTTGTCAGAGTTTGTTTTGAAGCGAACTGGAAGCTGGAGTTTGTTAACAAGGTGCGGGGGAGTAGCCATTGTGGTTGCTTTAATTGACATTTAATCGATTGGCAGTAGGTTTAGTTAATAAGTCCTTTGTTTAACGGGCAGAACGATGTGTCAAAACTCAGATACTATCCTGGGATGCAGCGATATTGGGAAATAAACACCTGGGACTAAAAGTCCTTAAGGAATGTAAACATTGAGCTTAAAGTAAAATATTGCCTTCAAATATTTTAAAAAGCATTTCTTTAGTTTTTAAAGTAGGATTACCCATATTATACTGTGTCCTCAAGATTAACATGTTCATATACTTCAAACCTCCAAATTTGGAACTTAAAATGTAAAAATTAAATAGATAGTTTGTCTTTAAATTATTTAATGAATGAAAATTCATGTATTGAATGAAATGGTGAGGAATAATTTTTCTGACCTTCAAATATTTTGAAACAGTTTTATTTCACAAAAGCCAAGTGACGTGGGACATGTTTAAGGAAGGGTTCAACGAGCAACCTAGTCAACATTCCAGCACAGTTCCTAACCTGCACAATCAGAAAAAACTCTTCAATGATGCAACAATCTTTTTCCAAAAATGTCTTCAGAATTTTAAATTTTATAAGAAAAAATAATAGTATGTTACTGCTGCGGGCATGGTAGAGTGGAATGGTTTCATTGTCAGTTGCTTACAATAATTGTTTGACAGATGAATAGACTATACAAAGAGAAACTGTTTGTTGTTGATAAAGAATTGTTTGTCAGAAAACTACAATAACAAAACGTTTCGCTTAGACCAGGGGTCTCCAAACTTTTTCGGTCGCGGGCCAAAAATTGAAGAAAAAAAGGTTAGCGGGCCAAGAAAAATTTTGCTAAAATTTTAAAAACCATATACAAGTATTACAATTTAAATATGTTAATGAGCAGAATAAAATCGAGATTTCATTTTTAAAAGTTCCTTATAGTGAGATTCGAAGTGAGAACCTCACTATAAGGAATCACAAATGCTCATCTGTCAGTCTACTTCTGAAATAATTCTTTCCAAGATTCATAGTTGAAAACACTTGTTCACATATATCAGATGAAGCAAACACAGCACTGATTTTCTGGCAGTGAGATATTGAATTTGGGAAACCTACTTTCGATATTGATTTGTAAAACTCTAACTTTGGCATATTTACAAACAACTGCTTGAGATGATTATTAGAATGTAACTCAATTAATTCATCCTGCCAATCTGACCTTACTACTTCACAATTTTCGTTGAAAGGTATGGTAAAAATATCCAAGTAGAGAAAGTAAAAGATCAGCAGTCCTTTGAAAAAGGAAGAAAAAAGTAGTTTAATGAAAGTAGAAAAGGAGATGGATATATAATGTATAAATATATATTTCTTTTAATTTGCCTCGGACCGGCAAATTAAAAGTCTACCCGCGGGCCAGATGGAATCTTCCGATGGGCCGGATTTGGCCCGCGGGCCATAGTTTGGAGACCCCTGGCTTAGATAATCAATGCTTGCTTGATGTTTTCTAATATTACTTCAGTACACTGACCAATAACCCTGCAAAAGTGTAAAAAAAGGACTTAAGTATACATTTTTTCAAGTCCTACACTAATTCGTAATTGTTGGTGTAGTGCAGCATGCTCTCTGCTTTGACAACCGTAGACAACTCTGAAATTGCTATATTCAGTTTCAACTTTGTAAAGGAAAATAAACGAAGTCAAAATTCCTAAAATTCACAAAACGTTATAGTAATGAATAATTATTGTTATGCTATTGAAATTAACTAAAAAAATATTTTTGAAACTCACTTTTCAAATTATTGACATATACATTTTTCAATGTGAGTTTTAATTTAATGCATTTGCATTTTGACAATTTTCATTATTTTAATTTTTCCATTTTACTTTAATTTGGGATTTTGTTATCGTAATATTATTTTTTTTTTCACGCATATTTAATAGAATTTATCATTTAAAGCATTTATTTAGTTTAATAAGTACATAAGCAATTAGTTAATGCCATAAATCTTTGAAAAATTACTTATAAACATTGAATCTATATTTTTTCCATCAAAACAGAGATCGAAAGAAAAAAAATAATTAAAATTCAGGATTGTTTTTGCGCGCTAAAATTAAATGGAAAACATCGTTAAGATTTGGTTCGGTTTGTCGCTGTCTGTCTCATTTTGCATAATTTAGGCTAATTAGACAGGGACCTATAGCTTAACGTTTATTCCGAATCACAGCAGCATTAAAAGGAATAATTTCTCTAATGAGTATTCTCTCAGGAAATAATACGCGTAATATTATTTCAGATTTTTGAAACATAACAACTTTCACGACTAAATATCAGGTATTATAATGTAACAATATAATCTCTCAAAGATAAAAAAATAATGAAAAAAAAATATTCTTAAAATTAATAAATTTTTACTTATTTCAAACAACGAAAAAATAAAAAATCTAATCACTTTTTTATTGGAAGCAAAATTGATTTTTGTAGTAATCATTTGGTTTCGTTTTGTATTCATGAAATAGAAATATTTACGTTTCAATATTAATCGATTGGAAATAAAAATTGAATTAGGCAAATTAAAATATCATATTATTAAATAGAAAAAATATATACAAAATACATTAATATGCTATACATTAGAATTCTTAATATAGTACAATTCCTTCATAAATTTATACTCTTACAAATATTTGTTTTTAAATACTTATATTTTTTATATTCTATATATTATTGGTTATAAAATATTCTTCTTTAAAAATATTTAAATTTCTATAAAAGATATGCATGTAATTGTATAGAATTTTTATATTTTTGTATAAATATGCTTCTGAAAATGAAAACAAAAATTGCAAGATACATAAGATTGTTTCAATAGGTTAAATACATAGTAATCCCTGAACTAGAAGGGTATTATAAACGAAATTCTTTCTAGTTACAAAAAGAAGCATCTGTCATATTTATCTTGTACTCAGTGCTTTTAAAAAACGATTTAAATATTTATAAATTTTATCTACTTTAAGATTTTTTTTCCTGCTCTAAGATTTTTTTAAACATAAATTTGCATTTTATCTTTTCTCTGGCCTCTTTTAAACACTCAAAATGCTGTTAGAACAAATTTTGCTGCCCTTTTTTTATCGTATAACACTCCATTAATTTCTCATGAGTTCCTCTCATTCATTAAAAATTTATTTAATTTTTTTTCCCTCGCTAGGTTTAAAAAAAAGAAAAGAAAAAAAAAACTTTTTTTTTTCCTTTTCTGTGATATATCTACATGTACTTTAATTCTGGCATAGCTATTAAAAAAAAAACACAACACATGCTGAAATTATGGAAGAATTAATCTGTTTTTGATACGTTATCCTCTTAAAATAAACCTTTAATTAAAAATACATAATGCAAATACTTTTTTTAAGTTTTGTTGTTGTTGCTGAACTACTTGTGAAGATAAAACATTGTCTTATGCCATTTTTATGACGCAATACAGCTGGGACATAAATGCATATCTTAATCTTCAACCAATGGGATGCAAGAAAAATAATTTTATTAATACTTCTTGCTTAATATAAGGAAGTCTTTTCAGATAAGAGTTTTCAGTAGATAAACTGCATTAAATAACACCAATCAATTAATTCTTTGCTAGAAAAAATTGTTAATATTATTGATAATTTTTTAGGTTAACTTTTAGTAACTATATATAGTTTAATTTTTATGTTTTTAAAACCTAAAGAAGGGTTATACAATGTGGGAGTGTTAAATTATTTTTAAAAAATATGCTAAAAACATAGTATATTTAGAAAAAAAGACTCCATTCTGTTCATTTATACGTTGATGTCCATAGTTTGAAAAAAAAATCATTTATATCTTTTTAAATATTTAATTTATTGAAACACCTTAACATGAATAAAGAATAAAAATAAATTTAATTATTTGAAGTTCTTTTAAACAGTAAAAAATATGAATCATAAATTATATACAATGATATTTTATAATCATTTTTTTCTGAAATACTTTTTTAGAGTAAGATAAAAAGTTCGTTTTAAAAACTTTTTTGATGAATGGGTTTTTTTTTTTTTTTTTTTTTTTTTTTTTTCATTTTTTAAAATCTATTTCTACAAATTGATTAAAAGTGAAATATCATTCAACTTTAAAAAATTATTCAAACATTAATATTTATTGAAGTCAACCGAACTAATGTAATGTAATAATGAAATTATTTTATAATTTTTTTCCAGGCTTTTTTATAAAAATACTGTTTTTGAGGACAATAATTTATAGCATAAGGACAATTAAACAACAATAGTATTTCTTGGTTTTTTTTCCCAATTATTTGCAATTACATTTCTCACCCTAAAAACACTTTTTTTAACAGATAAAATTCGATATTACAAAATGGTACTTTATATCTATTGTATATTAATACTGAAAAATAAAAATAATAAATATTTTCTGACTTTAATTATATTTTAACTAACACTGCTTTTGAAAGAAAATTTATTAAAAAAATATTTAATACTTAGGAAACATTACATTATACAACAGTAATTTTAAATAATGAATTAGCTTAATAATTTTCTAAATTAGCTCTCGTATTAAAGTTTATCATGAATTTGATCCCCGATAAAAGTTTGTTTTAATCATATTGTTGCTACTTACTTGTCATAATAATAACAAATCTGTAAAATTAAATTCAAAAAGGATTTTGTTCTTCGTTTAAAAATATATCGTGTGTTGGAAGCATGAAATGTGTGTGCGTAATCTTCAATTTTATGAATATTTTTAATCAAAAATGTCGACCAATTCCCTAAAAAAATCATCAAAATATTTTATATTTCATGAAGTTTAATAAAAAATTATCTTTTTCTTTACAAAATTGATTTTATTATAATGAAAGATAAAATTTTATCTGTAAACAAAACTAATGATCTCGTAAAATTCACGCTCTTTAATATTTACTTAAATCAAGTTCACATCATTTAAAAATTACTTCAAAAATTTTATAAAAAAAAAAAAATATTGGATGCATGAGTTATTTTGTTTTTACATCATCATTATCATTCGATACATAAAAAGATAAGCTTGTGTTAGTAAAAACTGATTATATTGTGATTTTCAAATGTCAGGCACTTTGACCTGGTTTCATTTACCACCGGGACGGTGAATATATAGTTGATGTGGCTAATTATGAGAAGACTTATGCTTTGCACCCACATTTTAACTTTGTAATATGAGTATTTACATTGGTGGATTCTTGGAATTGGTACTTCTCCAACATCTTAAACCCAAAGAGATTTGGCTTGGTTTGTCATTCTACGTTTATTTTGGGCCCACTTTATGCTAATTAGACAAGGGCCTACAGCTTAACGTGGATTCCGAACCGCTAACAAAACCATAAAGCCGCTAACCAAACATGCTAACCAACCGCTATAACCACAACCGCTAACCAAACATGTCACCGACAGAATTTGAACGCGAAGCCTATGGTACCAAAGGTCAAAGTCTTATCCATCAGGCCTCATGAACCCAAAAGAAGATTTTACCATCCTGACCATGCCCATTATTTGCACAGGCAACTACCGTTCAAGTCCATATTATCAATATAAAATTAAAAATGCTTATTAAAGTTATTGTTGTAATACACTGAAATTATTTATTTATATACATCAGTACGACATGCAAAGCATGTTTTAGCAATTAATTAGAATATATGCTAATGATTGGAAAATATTCATAGGTCATATTTCATTGTAAAAATTTTAAGTGTCTCTGTGGTTTTCTGAGTGATGTAGAGTACATAGCATTTCCATGAAATCAATACACAAACCATTCATCATATTTCTAAAACTTTCTGTGAAGTACCCCCAACTCAAATCCGTCTGCCTCGGTTAAAGAGAAGCGGATGTTTGGGTTGCACGCCATTAAAGACACGTTCCTCGCTTAATTTGCATAGATGCCTTCTCCCTTTCCGAGACATAAACTTGGAGGCAATAGAGGGAAAGAATTCATAGGATTCGTCTCCGATTGGAGTCTGGGGGTCATTTGTCGAAATAAATGGTGTGTGGAAAGCGTTCGAATGTTCGTTTTCTACATTTCTTGGGTTTTATGGATAGGGCGTGTTGGATTTCATGCGACGAACATGGCTAGTTTTTATTTGGGTTGCAGAAAATTGCTCTCAAAGTTTTTGTTGTGGACTATCTTGGTGTAAAAGAAGCCTTGTCATTCGCAAGTTGGAAGACATCCAAAGATATATGAGCAAGTATAACTTTTTTAAATAATTTGGAAATAATAAAACTTCCATTAGTAATTTAAAATGTGGAAGTTTAATGTTCATATAGGTATACCGCAATCATAAAAATGTAAGTGTATATTTCGGTTATAGCTATGTTAAAATACGTTACTTGTTTTTATCATTTGAATGAATAATAAGAGTAACAGCACAGGCGAAGTATTGAAATATATGTTAATGTTCTTAAATTTCTTGAGATCGTTTACTTGGTATAGTTGCAAACAATTCGGAATTAATAAACTTTAATGAATTTATTATGTGGTATCCATTGGATGTATTTGACTGGCAGCAATGTTAATTGGATGAGCATGTAATTAATTTGTACACTTATGCATAACTGATAGTCATATATTTTAATATCAAATACAGAAACATGTTTTAATCTATAGGTTTTTGTATCTGCTTTTTGTTATAATTTTGATATTAACATTAAATCTTTTGGTTTTTTTACTTTTATTTGATCCTTTAATATATAGATTTACGTATTCATGCAAAAAATTCATTAATTAATTTTTATTATTTTTTATACAAAAACCAATAATAATTTTCCTTACTGGTAGTTTAAAACAAAATAAAACAAAATTAAAGAACTCTTCAACAAGAAATAATTTTTTTTTTATCTGTGAGATTTCTTACGTATATTTATATATATACGTAAGAAATCTGTATATATATATATATATACACACATAAACATATGACGCATGATAAATGAATGTGCATTATATTTGAAAAATAGATAGGAAAATAAATAAATATTAGTAGATAATAATTGAAGTATATATAACTGCTAGTCATTTTAAAATTCTAATACACCTTTTTTTACTTTTTTTTTTAATATTACACTCTGTTGAATGATAATGGAAGATATATATGTTAAATTCTAACATCGAAAAAGTCACTTTTTCCCACCTAAATTTATATTAATGTCTTTTTGAAATAAAACAATATATGTTCATTAGTTTTGCATTAATTTAGGTAATTTAATATATATATTATGGATGAAATTATTTTGGATTATTAGTTGGATATGTATTATTAGATATTAGATTATTAGATGTATTATCAGATCTATATTATGGAGGAAATGCTAAATTATTCTTTTTCTTATAGGTAAGTTAATCACAAAAGATGAAAATTCTGTACTATCTGGTAAGCAAGAAATTTTTTTTTATTAATAAATTGGTATTACACCATTCGAACCGCATAAATCGTCATTTTACACTTAATTTGTTTAATGATTTACATCCTGATAAATATATTATTGTTGATTTTGTATAAAAATATATTCATTAAGTATGATAAATATCTTTAGACCAAACTGCATTTAGAGTGCAGACCATTTTTACAAAAAATAATTAAATAAATGAACATGATTGAAAAATTGTTTTGATACTCTGCAGATTAAAATTATTTGCACCTTAACAACATATGGAAAAGCAATTTTTCAGAATAAAATATGTTTCACATTTCAATGTATCATTTTGTGTAATTATTAAAAATTTCATATATAAAATATGCAAAATTACCTATGGCAAATTTCAGCTAATTATAGTAAATTTAAATTATTTATGATAAATTTAACTGATGTCGATGGATATATGTAAAATTATTTTCTTTTTAAAATTGTAGATTCAAAATTAAAAATTCAATCGTCTTTTCTTTTGATGTAAGAAGAAAATAAATTATCTATATAAACATTGCTTATGATGGACATGTGTAGTTTAAGTTACAAATAGCCTTATGATCATGATACGCTGATATACGTAAATGATCTAAAAGCAAACTGCATTATGATCATTGCAGTTTTATCTCATAATGCACAAATTTATGCATTTTAAGATATAAATCCTTGGAAATATTTTTTTTTATTCTACACAACATATATAAAAAATGAATTTATTAATTTTGTTATTTCCCTTCAAAATACATACAATGAATATTTTATTATGTTTTAATGAAAATAATGTAATTGTATTTGTCCTGTGACAAGGTAAAAAATGAAATGATAAACGTTGTTTTATTCCTAAAATTTAAGTCTCCCTAAAATATTCGCAATTGAATAAATTCGAAAAAAAATAATAAATTGTATAAACATTTCTTGAAAGAAATTTCAATATAACAAATTTATCATTCTAAAAATATTTCTAATAAGACAAACTAATTATGTCTTTAAAACATGAAAGAAGTTCTATTATAAATCGTATTATAAATTCATTAATGAATAAATACAATAATAATAAATTCATTAATAAATCGTAGTATATAAATATATATATATATATATCACTACCATTTATTTTGAAATAGAAGTAACTAAATGACGATACCTTATGATATATTTCAAATATATGCAATTTATTTCAATGATATTAATATTTATATCATTATAACCTTCTAGTTTTTTTCGTGTATAACTAACATTTTTGTAACACGAAAAAAAATTTAATGTCGTAAAATCCAAATTTGATCCAGACATAACCTAAAGGTAAGATCCACAATGTCTCGCAAGATTTTCCAATCTTAAGAGCAAGTAAAAATTTATCTTTAAGTGACTCTCACGAGAGCAAAGAAGCGTAACACTTTTTTTTTTATAATTTTATAAGCATCTTCACTCTCCAGAACTAATTGCACACCCTATTTCGAGTTAATGCTCGAAATTGAACATTAAAAGCAAGGCAAGAGGAACCGTCTTCCAAGCTCTTCTGGCGATACAGCCCACCAATTATTCCTCATAGTCAACGGTTCATGCACTTTTATGCATCCCTCGATGCTGGTTGCAGAAGATACGGGCTTGCATAAGGAGCTGGAGTTTTTCAGAATCGTTGGCTTCCAGATGAGTCTCAAGTGCAACATTTATCTCCTCGTAAAAAAGCGAATTTTACTCTTTATGAAATTTAGTTTTCTTCAATGTTTTGGCACGGTAATACTAAATCTGGGCTTCTAATTCGTTTTCCTTTAGGCTACATGGAAATAAATAGGATATATAGTTATTTACGAAATCGAAGTTATTTTGTATATGGTAACTATATAAATGTTTTGTTGTTTTTTATGTACAAAGTACATAAAAGCATAACAAAAATTAAGTTTTATGTACATAATATTATTATTGAAAAACAAGTGTAATACTCAATTCATTTGACTAGAGATACCACAAAATCGAAAAATATTAATCTAGTTATACAAAGTTATCTATATTGATGAACAAAAATACAGATGTTAACATAGAGAAAAAATTGTTATTGATAGCAGAAAGACGCAAGTAAGAATTTATCATTTCTTATCAAAGACGTCCTTGATTTTTAAATAAAAACTAATAAAAATAATAAGTACAATACGATACAAATAAACTATCTAATATACTTACAAAATACGAAAAGAAATAAACTGTCTAATATACTTACAAAATACGAAAAGAAATAAACTGTCTAATACACATACAAAAAAGAAAACAGATAATAAACGTACACAAAAACACAAAAAAACCTTTTTGCCAGGCAAAAGATAGGTAGAAAATGAAAGAATATAGGAAATGCGTTACATAAATTTTTAAGTGTTGTTAAATATATTATACGCATACCAAAAAATTGTTATTTAGTCAAAAATATTCTGTTAACAACAAAAACAACATATTTTTTTTCTAATACAGCGTAATACCGACAGTTATCTTTATGCCACAATCAAGGGCTGAACCATTGTTACTCATTTAGCACTACCCAGGGCTCACGCATAGCTTGAAGATATGCTACGGACGCGAGCAACACTACCCTTACAAAGCTTTACGATCATATTAGACCGGGATTTACGGCTTAAAGTTGATTTCGAACCACTACAAACATCTATGGTACCGCCGGGACTGGAACCCTAAACTTTGTGGTACTGAGCGCCAGAGCGCTAGCCATTCGGCCACCAGATCTCTAAACCAATAGATCAGTGAAAAATAAAAATAATTATATTTCGTATTGTTCAAATTTTGGGTCTCTTGTAGTTCCCAGAACTATTGGTCAAAGAACATAATTTTTTTTCACCTCTTCCCACCTGCATTGCGATAATTCACGTCGTCATTAAATTGATATCCATTGAATATCATGGTGTTGGCTGCAGTGTCTACTGCGGTATCCACTCCAAAATATTTTTAAATAGAATGACGAACTCTTGACCTTTTAATTGGAATTTGAAGAAATTTTTGCCGCATTTCTGGATTTGAATGCTCTGACAACCCATTTGGCATATACAGATATTATTATAGGAAAAATTGTAAGAAATCGGAATATTTGAGTAATTGTAATATTTTCTTTACTGGAATTGATAGTTTGATGCCAAATAAGAGATATGCTACATTCAATTAAAATGAGGCAGAGAAGATATTATTAGAACATTGCAAATTAAGACATCCTATTAGTATACGAACGAACTTAAAAGCTTAACCTACATGTAAGCTGATTAAACTTTCACAGAATTCACAATCGACGTCTTTTATGGTTCCGGGAGACAATGCGTATTCTAAATTGGATTTCCATCTCTAATAGACAAAAGGATTAAATTCTGCATCAGTACTTAGGGCATCGGTGAAATCTACGAACTTGATGTTAATAGTATGTTTCGTTTTGATCTAATACTCCCGTTTGGTATGTGATTCATTAAATTTTGTAAATATAAACTTGACGGTTTCATAATTCAACACATTTGTAAATAGTTTTACCTTCATCTGATAGTAAAATTAACTTAAGAGACTTTAATTAACTTTCTACACAACTCAATTATGGACATTTCTTTAAAGTGAGAAAATATTATTTAATTTTTTTCTGGATAACGAATTAATTTTAAATCCACAGTTTTTGGATGAAGAGGTGTCTTGGATAGCTTGTTGGACTTTCGTATCAATGATACTCGATAACCAATGACAATTGGAAGCTTCTGTTTTTATTAAGGGAATGTGCACCTTCAATGTATAGGCTTGAGTGTCCTTTTGTTTGGCAAGGTGTGGAGGATCGGATATCCAGATACAACTAATGAGGGTGTTCGTATAAAATTATGGTTGTAAAATAAGAGTGTGGACGTGGCAGGACTTGACCCTGAATAACACTAAATCTGTTGAATTTCTGTCGTTATAATCTTGAATGACTTAGTTAAAAATATCTGCCCTTCGATAGCAATAACATATGAGAAGCGATTAAGTATTTCAGAAAAAAATGAAACAACGATAAAAATTATAATCACAACATATATATGTAATTACCACTAAAATTACTTTTTCTGTATGCAAGTATTTATCATGATGCATTTTGAATATTTCTTTGTATATCTTTTTTCACCATGAGATTTGGGCTTTTTATTTTCATTTTTGGATAAATTTCAGTGTTTACAAAGCAATGTTAGTACAAATAATCAGTGATAACATATGGACATACATTTAATACAGTTTTTGAGTGAACTTCAAGGAGAAGTTGATTTGCAGTAGTTCCAAAACATTTTTTTTTCTTTCAGTAATAGATTAGTTTTAATTACAAGCTAAGATTTCTGTTGAATATATTTGTTATTTGGTCTTAAAAAATTTATCAAAAAATATATATTAGATAGAAAAGTTCCATAAGCAATAATTGTTTAATATATGATTAAGTATTTTCAGAAGTATGACTATTTATTTAAATAGCAAAGTTATATGCTCACAAACTTCTGCATTCAGGAAAACTCTCCCTACTTTTGCATTCTGTATCTTTGCCCATCTGTACTCTGGATAACAGACCCTGCTTTTGCACTCAGAATAATGGTTCCTGCTTCTACACTATGGGTAATCCTATCATTCTATCTGGATAATGCCCCCGTCCTTATGCATTCTGGATAATGCTCCCGTCCTTATGCACTCTGGATAACAGCCCCTTCTTTTTCACTCGGAATAATGGTTCCTGCTTCTACACTATGGGTAATCCCATCATTCTATCTGGATAATGCCCCCGTCCTTATGCATTCTGGATAATGCTCCCGTCCTTATGCACTCTGGATAACAGCCCCTTCTTTTTCACTCAGAATAATGGTTCCTGCTTCTACACTCCCATCATTCTATCTGGATAATGCCCCCGTCCTTATGCATTCTGGATAATGCTCCCGTCCTTATGCACTCTGGATAACAGCCCCTTCTTTTTCACTCGGAATAATGGTTCTTGCTTCTATACTATGGATAATCCCTTAATTCTATCGTGCTTCCATCATTATGCATTCTGTATAATGTCCATTTCGTTTGCACTAAGGATAATGTCATTCTCCTTTTGAACTCTTAGACAACGTTGAAGTTGTTACATTTGTGCAGTATAACTTAAAACTGAAGTGTCATGTGCTTGTTGAAAAAAAAAATATTTTTTTTTGCATTTAATACCCCCTAAAAAGATACAAAGATACATGCAATTTTAAAATGCAAAGTATGTATATTGCTTAAAAAGAAAAAAAATAATAAATCTTCGCTACACATTTGAAAAATCAAATTGCTTTTCCATGATGCATTATGAGGATATTCAACTTTTTATGTGTACAGCGTCAGGAAAGCCTTAATATTCTGTAAATTTGTTTCTCGCGTGCCGCCATAATGAGATTGACTCTGTTCTCAAACAAACCGCCAAGTAATGCACTGTTTGCGGGAACTCGGAATGTCCCCAAAGTGTTCTTGTCATAGCCCACCCCCACCACTCCTGAATCAACACAAGTTGTTCGATCGAATGCAATTTTCTTTAATCAGAAACGCTTTATTGTTGTCGAGCAAGAAACATGAAACTTTGTTTGTCCGCAAATATACTTGGGAACTGATTTAATTCGAGAAATTTCATTCCAATTTTGAACGCTTGAATTAACTTGTAGTTTTTATTTATAACCGAAGATTTGTGTTAAAAATAAATATTGCCTATTCGTTGTGATGTGTTTTAAAGGTTGGTTTGTGGTTCTGTTTTTTGTGAAATTCATGTATTTTTATATATCACATAATTGTTGACATAACTAATTTTTTTTTCACAGTTCGGTTCATGGTATTATCATAATTTAAACTCAAAAGTTTTGTGTATTGTTATTATTGATTATTCATAACAAAATTAAACTATTAACTTAAATTTCTATTAAAATAGTGCAAATAATTTACAAACAAAGAAACCAACTCATTTTAAAAGCATTATACATATTTTATTGCAATTTAATATAGAAAAATATCAATTAAGATTAAGATATTGCCAGAACAACAATCCAAATAGTTTGTGTACTAATATTATTAACTACCTATAATTCGGTAAAAATCAAATTTGTTAGACAACCTTTTTTAAAAACTGCACATGCATCTGAATGAATTTCATTTTAGCAGTTTTATTAATATGAAACATTTTAACAAACAGCATAACAACATTTTTTCACAAAAATTTTTGTATTTAAATTATATGTAATCTAAGCTCATTAATAAACTTTTTGAAACGTAGTATTACTGCTTATAAAGTTATTATTGTACAAGTCTAAAATCAATAATTATTTAATGTTAAAATTAGATAACATTATTTATTGACAATACTATATACGATTTAATAAAAAACTGCATAAGAAATTAACAAATAGAGAATACTCTATCCATGACATAATTATTATTATTGTTACATGGGTTAGCTGATTTGTAAGAAACAATAAATAACATTGTGATATTTGACTTTCCATCAGACATTCTCTTTTAAAAAATGTCTGGCGAACTCTTTAATAATTTTACAATACCAGCAAAATTGCTATTGAACATACTGAAAATTAAACCTCATTTTAAACCCTAAAAAAATAAATATCGTTTAAAATGAGTTTATTAATCTTGATTGATTGAATGCATTTCTTATTGTTTACTTTCTTAAATTTTCTAAACAATTTTCCGTTCTAAATATTATTTGTACACTCAGAAATATATTTTCATATTCCAGTTCCATTTCAGGTTTTGTTTATTTTGTCATTATTTAGGCTCTCCAATATCTGCTTGCCGATTTTTAATTTGAGTAATTCATCTCTTTTCTCTTAGATATAAGCCTCTTAAGAGGCCAAAAATATAAGGCAAAATGTTAACTATACGAATATTATTCCTTCTGATTAATTCAATGAAATGCTTTATTTTTTGTGTGAATAATGTTTGCTACAATTTAATTTATAATGATATATATTCATATTAGCATATTATTGTTTTATTATGGCATATATATATGTTTAATACTTAGATAAATACCATTTGCATTACTTCAACATCATTATCAAGAATGAAATAAAATATACGAATGTGAAGAAGTTCATTTTTATTGTTTTTTATAATTTTTTTAATTAACATATAGATTATATATCAATTTTCGCATATTTTAGGATAACTTAAATTTTATTTTGTATTATATACTGGTAAGATTTATAAACAAGAGTTTACAGATAAATGACAGATTTTTCATTCATTTTTAAAACTTGTTAAAATTGTGGGAAACTATAATTTAAAAGAAAACTTAATTAACGTCATGCCTTAAATTTTTAATTAATTTTAACTCTTCTTAACTTTTACTTATGATGTAAATAAATTTATACTTTGCTTATTTCTCTTAATTGTTACATAATATTATTTGAAGAGTTCCATTCCCAAAAGTGCCCTCATGTAATACATTTTTAAAATCCCGCAAACAAATAATTTTCCCAAATTTTAAAAATTGTTAAACTTCTCAAACTGCTACAAAAATTAAAAAGAAAGCGTTCTTTATATTATCCAAAAGGTTTTAAATTTTTAAATTTGCCTTTAAATTTGTTCAGTTAAATCCCTTTGCTAATAAAAGAACATTCGAAAATAAGTTTTTGTTTTCCATGAAATGTGAAAGTAGTTCTCATGACATAAAGAATACTTAAAATAATGTATTCCTGATAGAACTTCAAGTTTTTTTGTTATTCCACGAATAAAGAGAACAAATATTTGACTGTAAAGGTGAGATAGCGATCAACATTTTAAAACGAGGCGACGTTTCTATTACACAGCGAAAGAAGAAAAACAAAACCCGCTTAAAATGGAGACCGTTGGGGGAGCTTCAAGTTGTCAGAAGGTTTTGGCTTCAAGTGAGAATTCTTTTTCATTCCCTTCGAAACGAAAGCTTCTGTCTAAAGAATAACGCTAAAAACAAAACAGAAGTATCTTTTTAAAAAAGTTTCTTGTTGAGAATTCGCTCTCAGCAATTTTGAAACCCTTCGGGGAATAAAAATCTTCAACGACACATCTAAAAAATTGTTGCTTGTGAGAGTCTCAGACATTAGAATGTCTACATGTTAATATTCCATGCTTAAACCACTTTTTGAAATGCCGGTTTTCTTCTGATTATTTTTACCATTTAGATATTTTATGCATGTATTTAGATGATTACCATAACATAAAATTAAAATTACAAGTATGTTCTTGTCAATATTTACGTCACTATAGATGCTCCACTAAACCACATAAAATATAAGTAGTTTTAATTTGCTAGTAATATTCAAAGTGTTATAAAACCTTTCTACAATTTTTCTTATTTAAATAAAGTACCTGCCTTAACTTCATAATACTTTTATCGTGAAATTTATTTGTTATAAGAAAAATAATAATAGTTATTTTGGGAAGAATTTAGCAAAATGTTTGAAGATTTTGGAATCACTGTATGCAACACATTATACGATAAATAGTATACCTTCTGAGTAAAACGGTTTTGTCTCAAATGAATTTATACAAATTTATTTATGGCCTTCTTTTAATATTGAATATAGTACATATATTATTTATCATTCCAAATAAATTCATTTGCAATGTAATTGGCAAAAATATTTTTTTTTTAATTGTGAAATGAGGATTTGTGTTCAAATAATATTCATTAGGAATTGAAATTAAAATTATTAACAATTGTATTTTAAAATTTTTAAACAATTGCATTTTATTCAATGTTAATAATTTAAAAAATTACTTTTTCATAACATTTTTAAATTGAATGAATTGTTTGTATACTACTCAACCTAGAAAATTCAATACCATAGAGAATAGAGATTCAAAAGCATAAATATGCAAATTTCATGAAATCCACTGCAGATGTTTTGAAATGCGAGTTGGATAAATGGTTATAGCACGAGATGGAAGGGAAAGAATCCGCTCATGATCCAACAGTAGCTACATACTTTCGCCTACGGAATCCAGAATTTCCAGAAGTTCTGCGTTTCAGAAGACATGTGTGGATTAAGAGAGGCTTGGATGACACAAACAAAGCAGTTCTGGCAATTGGAAGTATTTAAGAGGTGTTATATTTTAGGCTTAAGAACGCATGGTCTTACCTTCGTGTGGCTGCCGAAACTCACGTAGATGGAATTTGGGCTAGATAGATAGATTGATGAAGGAAAAACGAGGTCGTTGTGAAAGGCCAGATCTACTTAAACATACAACAGAACACAAAAATCGAGCTTCCGAAAGGAAGTGGTTGTGGTCCCACAACTTATTCTCAACATTTTCGATTGTGTGAAGGGAACTACGTATATCTAGAAGAATAGTTTCATAAATATTGGCAGAAATCAGTTTGTACACAAGCCGCATTTTGCGATGACTGCCATTGAAACTAACTGACAGATGCGAAAGATTACGAAGATGTAGCGATCGAGTCACCTGGATGGATTAGGAACACAATATGGTGCTTAGTGGCAGTTCTCGGTTTAGTTTTATTGTCTCAAAACTAGTCGTCAGGTGAAACTCTGAAGATGTAGAGGAGATAGCGTTAGCATTTAGCAAGAACTAGTGGTGATTCATGTCATACCGTCGTCAACGTCGCATAATAGTTGGGGTGAGACTAGCTATAATAGCAGGCCACATCTTGCGCTCCTCAAAAGTACAAAAACACGTTGATCAGATGTTGCAGGTGGTTGTGTACCTTACATTCGGTTTCAGATGGAATTTTTTAGCAGAAAAAGGTACACTTCTCACTGCATTTATCAGCATATAAGCCTTGCTGCACGCCTTTAGCCTGTAATATTATCTTATCTTTTTCAGATCGAGCTAGATAGAAAAAAAAAAGTGTAAAAAATGTAGAAAAAATCTAAAATGTGATTAGCCGTCGTTTTCCTGCTCTACGCCAGAGTCAGTCTTAGGACTTCCTGTGGAGAATGATTGAGTATATATATATATGAGTTTTCATCCTTGAGAACACTATCCGCACTGTAATTTAATTTGTACCTTGTAGTGTTGTTGTTTGTATCTCTGCGAGATGTGGTTCATTTTGCTACTGATCTCTCTGAATATTTCATCAATGTATATGCATTATAAGTCTATGTATGAATTTTTATCATTTTCTATCCAATCTTTAACCTTGCATTTTCTAAGTCAGCAGTGTATAAAGAATATTTCTAAATACTAACAATTTTAAAAATCAATGCATTTCCTACTCATCGTAAAAAAATAATGCAATAAAACACTATATTAGTTTACATTTAAATAAATTATTTCATAAAAATAGGTATCAATTTGAAGTTGAAGTATTCAGTATTAATATTAATAAATATTAATTACAATAATATTTCATTTCGAAATACTTTTATTAATTTATATCAAAATTCCTTTTCCTTAGCATCACGAAAATGCTTTTTTCTGTCGACTGTTTTTATTAAAAACAAATTTTTTTAATTCAGCAGAAACATTACATAAATTTTTATTTTAAATCCGTAGAATATAATTCTTTTAGTATAACGAGAAAAGAAAAATATATTTTATGGAATTTTCGGAAATAAAATACGCTGTACTTGAATTCGAAAAGTTCTGGAATTCTTCTGCACTTCAAGTGAAATTTATTTATATAAATATTATACATGTGCTTCAAAATATGTTTGTTGAATTATTTTCCTGCAACTGCAAAAGCAAGGAAATGTCTTTGCAATTCTCATTTAAAAAATATATTAATCTTTTATGTATTGATATAATCACTGTTAACGAAATGAAAAGTGTATGAATGAAAAGTGAAGTGTATGAATACAACAGCAATGTACGAGCATTAATGAGATTTTTAACTGGCAAAACTATAATGAATTCCCACTAACTAACTTCATAAAAAAAGTGTTTATAAATTTTTTCAAAAAGAAAAAAAAAATTAGAATGATTAAAAATTATTAATTAAAAACATGTAAAATGTAAAAAGCATTCAAACGCAGATAAACATATTTAGATTATATCAATACATAAAATCTATATCTCAATAATTATTTTACAAAATGAAAAATTGCTTTTAAAAGTGTATGAATACAGCAACAAGGTATGAGCATTAATGTATTTTAACTGACTAAAATATAATTCAATTAATTCATATTAACTAACTTCATAAAAAAATATTTATAAATTCTTTCAAAAAGAAAAAAAAATTGGAATGATTAAAAATTATTAATTAAATACATGCAAAATGTAAATAACATTCAAAGGAGGCTAAACATTATAAAAACCATCAAATGAAAATTAATTTGCAATTATATTTTCTTTAAGATTTTATTTAATTGGTGTTAAAAAGATGTTTTTAAAAAGTATTTAATTTTAAAATAGTAATTTCAATGACTCTATCCAATTTCTAATTGTCTAATTGTACGATACGATCATGCTATTCTAAAATCATCTGCAATATGTGATGACAAATTGGCATTTCTGGAAAAATATTTATTATTACTGGGAAGACTATCTGCAAAATTCCAGTCACTGTATAAGTAATCGCAAATTGTTTAAATTGTGAATAAACGAAAAACTCGTTTGTAAAATCTTAAATCTATAGTAATTTTCTCAAATAACAAAAAAAGGGCTAACAAATTGCCAAGTATGATTAATTACAGATATAGTCACTCTAGGCATTTAATAATTTTCGTAGTATGAAATTAAACAATCAATTACATTTCCTTTCTTCTTCACAATCACACCAACAAAAGAAAAGAAGGAAGGAATAAAGAGAGCGAAAAGGAATTGTCGAAGGTCAAGAAATTCTTGTCTTCTTCCAGAAAATCGATTCCCTGTGTGATGATGATGACTGTTATTTTGGATCATCCACTAACTTTTGTCTTTTGGACTTTTTACCTATTACTTTTCCTTTTCTTTATGTCCCATTCCTTAACTGTCATAAAATCACCGAGGGGTGTCGAACCTCGATTATTCTGTCTTTTTGGATTTTTACTTGAGGATATTTGTAACTGTTTCTGTGTCTTTTATTTTAGTTTTCTTTCTTTTTCTTTTATTAGCTTGTGATGGGACGTGTCACTTGAATAAAATGAAAAGACCATCAGACTTTTGGATTTATTGGGCATATCTTAATTTTTTTTGTAATGAATTGAGCGTTTCATTTTAAATTTGTTTTACAGTCAGTAAGCAGTCTTTTAATTCTTTTTAATACTTATTTGTTATCACTAATGATTTAAAAAAATGTATGTATTAATTTGAAATGGTGAATAACTATATTTGAAAAATTCCAAATTCTCAACTTCTAATGAGCAATAACTTCTTCCTGAAATACCTCAGTTCAATTACTGATTTATAAAAAAGTTATAGACAACTACTGTCCAAGTGGGTCTTTCAAATAAAATTCATGTAAGAAATAGGCAGCTTAACATTTGCAGAGGATCGCGCAGCAATAACGGGCACCATGATGATTGAAGTTTAGCTTCTTTGTGCTATGAACTTGGCAGCAGGGGCATTTCTGCTATCTAGCCATCCGGATCATCTTTCGTAGTCAAATGTCTCATGTGAGTAGCTACCGGTTCTGTTGTCCGTAAAAACCATTGTCCCCCACCGTAGGGCAATATTATCCTCTTTGGAAGTTGACCACAGTTTCAGCATCCATCCTCCTTTCAGGCTTGATTTGCAGAGTCGTAGTCTCCTTTCTCTCTTATTACCAGCTCCAGAAGACTCCTCTCTTTCCTCCTCGATAGATCTCGACAAGTCTTCAACACACTTTTTGTCTTCTAAGTTTACACGCCCTTCATTCATTATTGACCTGATTTTCTTGATAAAATCCGCCCCAGGGCCTATAATTGTTTTTTTTTTCCATTGGTGGGGGGGATGCTGACACTAAATCAGATCGAAAAGGGGGAATAGTCTTTTTTGGTAAGCCAAAGGTCAATTTCATCCTTATAGGCGGCAGTTTCCCACAAAAATGTCGGCTTATCATTATATCCACCGCCAAAACATTCTGTTTCTATTCAGAAGAGTCACCACACCAATAATTACACAAGTACAGATAATTTTAAAAATCATAGCTGTCTTAATAAACTGACGCTTTTGATCACCTGCTTTTGAAGTTTAGCAAGACACGCCAAATAAAACACCCCACAAAGATATCATTTACATTCGCAGTTGCTGCAAAAGTCCTGTTTCCGCCGGAACAGGTTAGTCTTTATTCAGATCGTATTCGCATCCGGTAAGGCTGGAGACCATCATATACACACCATAGAGACAGACATAAATAAAATGTACCATCACAATACATGAATTATAATGGTTAAAAAAAAATTTTCCTTAATACAAAAAATATTTATAAATACATATTGACACCCATTTCGACACGATATTAACCAGAAAATATTATAAAAGCAAAATTTTCAGTTTTAGAGCAACTTGACAAACAAAAATCTGTCAGTTGTATAATAATGAGTCAGTTGAGTAATAAGTGATTTTAAGGAATAGTAGTTTTTTACACATACTTATTTTTAATGGATTATTAAATAAGTGAAATTTCTGATGCCTATAAGATCTTACTTTATGTTACTTTGAATCTCATAAAGCATTACAGATAGCATGTAATTTTTTTCTGCAGTTTGTTGACTCTTGCTTCATTTGGGATCAAAAATTTTGTCTAGAAAACCTCATAAAAGTAAAGAGGTTATATAAATCCAGCATTAGATTTACTCGACTCAGTTGAAGAATAATTGACGCAGTTGAATAATAAAACATTTTATACAGATTTTAAACAGATATTAACATATATTGTATACAGATTTATTAAATGCCACTGAAATTTCTGATAATTTTACCCTGTATCTGTTTGAATCTTACAAACGATTTACAAATGATTTTATTGCTTATTTCTGTAGTTTGTGTAATAATGCTACTGTTGGAAGATTTTTCAACAAAGTATTGATGTGTGATCTAAGAATTTTAAATAGAATATCCAATAAAAACAAACTTTTTAGTTTTACAAACAATTTGAGCAACAGAAAGTTCTCAGTTTACGTGTTTGGTATTCTTTTAGTAGAATAAAGCTCCATACTTCGGTTAGAATATTAAAGATATAAAAATCTGATTTTTGATTTTGGGAGTTCAGATCACCCCTTCACATCAAACGTACAAAGGGGAAATAGAACATTCTTATGTATTCTATTCGAAGGACCCGTATCCTGGGGTTTTTGGGTTAACCGCTTCCAACCAATGGGACAAATTCGAAAGAGAAATAAGGAATAAGAAGAAAAGAAAAAAAAAAATTCGAAATAGGAAAACACTGAAAGGAGAATCGTGATTTCCCTTTTTTTTTTTTTTTTTTTTTCTTTTTTTTTTTCAAGCGTCTCTTGAATTTCAAATTCTTGCCATCATCGATTTTGTTTCTTGCAGAGTCCACGTTTTTTTTTTTTTTTTTTTTTTTTTTTTTTTTTTTTTTTTTTTTAAGATTTTTCAAAAGTTCTGCACCACTGGAAATTCAGGGCTAATATTGGTTTCTTTTCAAAATAAAATGAAGAGAAATACCTAGAAATAAAGAATGTCTTATGGAATTATTTTTGCTTACTGAATACATATAGAGTTATTTTATCCTGTACCTCAGTATATGTCCGTATCATATGTTAAGCATGGTAATGATCAAGCATGATGTCACAATATCATAAAAAAAATCAACCACAAATCAAAGAAGAAAACATATTTATTTTTTTTACTTTTAATATTAACAGCAATATCATAAAGTAATCACCCAATTATCAACACAAATCGAAGAAGAATTCATGTTTATTTTTTTACTTTTAATATTAAACACAATTTTGTACAATTAATTTTCTAATTTATAAGAATTTAAGTTTCCTTAATTATTTTTCATTAGATTTATTTTGACGAATTATAAGAGGCGAGATCATAAGTAACTTAAAAATTTATTTACTTGATAACTATTTACTTAATAATTACTTAATATTTATTTAATGCATAAGGGGATAGGGGAAAAAATGAATGTTTTAGAAGAAAAGGCTTTATTTCATATTTGAGAGTAGAGGACTATGAAGACCATGACAGTTGAGGTGAAAGAAGTTTATTCTATAATTTAAAAGCGTGCTATAACTTGTTGGTGATATTTTAAAAATATAAAGGGTCAACATATATATATACATATATTGGGAGTAATTTATTGTTGTTATACTTTGTCAATGTATTTCGTTAAAAAGTTTATCGATTATATTAATGATAAAATTATATTGGACACCTGAACTAACGTACCATATATTTTTAAAAATTATGTCATATTTGATAATTCAGTTACACATAGATCTCATAGCCATTGCAGAATATTTTAAAAATCTGTTCTTAAATAGTAGTCCAGATTTACATATGATTTGTAATTATTGAACTTCGTCGTTTTTAAATAAGTTGAAATTATTCATATGATTTTGTTTAATGTTCAAGTATAAGAATCCGATAAATCTGGATTGATATCAGTTTTGAAAGGAACGTTCAAAATGCAGTAGAAATATTTTAATTATTAAGATGTAAGGGGAAGATGGGTGCTTTAAATAAAAAAATCAGTTCAAGTGAAGAACTGACAATTCAAGCATAAAATATGATTTTTCCAGTAATTCATATTCCTTCAGTACACATATATTTTATATACAAAATCAAAATTCCATTTAAAACCACTCTCAAAAAATGTATTTACAAAACTAACAATTTGGTGAGCATGGAAATGTTTATAAATTGCAGGATTACATAATAATGAATTTGTCACGAGTGCCAAAATTATACCGATTGATGATATGAAGTAATAAGAAGATGATGTGAATGAAATTGATGTAACTTTAAATTCATGAAATATTTAATGTTTTCATACCAGAATACATTATTATCCAAAGATGTAAAATAATAATTAAACTTAAAAATTTGGAATAATTTTTTTTTAATTGTGAAATCATATGAATTAGCCATGAACAATGAATAAATGAAAACCTTGAAAAAACAAAACTGCTTTTTCAATTTTCATTTATTGCATTATTTTAAGTCAATCTTTTAAAATATAGATAGTGATTAAGAGATTGATCTATTAGTATTTAATAGTAATTAATAATCAATAATTAATAGTAATTTATTAGATCATTTTTTTAAATTATGTAACTGTATTGTC
Organism: Caerostris darwini; assembly: GCA_021605075.1. Lineage (NCBI taxonomy): Eukaryota > Metazoa > Arthropoda > Arachnida > Araneae > Araneidae > Caerostris > Caerostris darwini. The sequence continues at coordinate 406,949 of BPLQ01003296.1, forward strand.
ATATTTATAAGCAGTATCATGAACAAATTACAAATTCAACACATGCAAAACTATAGATATTACATATATTTGCTTAGTTCACGTAAATGAGGTTTTTAACACTATCTGAAATAAGCCGATTACTTGTAATATCTATCAGTATCTTACAGAATGCTTGGAAGCAAAAGCTTCATCTTCTTCAGCACATTCCTTGCATATGCACTCCAAACAAACAGAGTTTTGGCAAGATCAATGTAAATATTCACTATAATATGACGTAAATTAATAAGTAAATTATGAAACATACGTTCGTGAATTCATTCAATACAAATTTTGAATTAACTGTTTTTAAGCAAACAGGTGTAACAAAATACATGGCAGATGAAAATATGAGTTCTTCATCATTGTATCAGTCAAGAATTTCCTTTTTTCATCAAAAATACATTCAATTTTCATCAAAATCTAAAATTTTTACATTTCCAGTAGTCAATAACAAAAAAACAATTGACTACATTTCCAGTTGTCAATTGTATAACAAAATGCATGGTAGATAAAAATATATGTTTTTCATCATTGCATGAGTTAAAAATTAAATTTTTTCATCAAAAATTCAGTTCAATTTTCATCAAAATCTAACATTTTTACATTTCCTTTAGTCAAACTCATATCTTCTCCTGTCTTTATTTGCAAAACATGATTCGTCCTTCAAGACCTGCGAAAAAGATGACGATACAACTTGGCTTCTGTTTCCTTTTTTTTCTCCCTCCCGTCCCGAAGATAAACAAAAAAGTAATAGCAATCGCAATGACAATGCATTAGTGATTTCGTCCTTACACGACAAAAACATTGAGAAATGAATAGATGCAGCGGGAGGAAAACAAGTAATTTCTTTGAATGTTTTCTCATATCGAAACTAAAAACTCGGAAAATAATCCATATATTTGTATTTCGCTTTATGCTTTACTTTGGGAACGTTTGCAAACTAAAACTTGTTGGTGGGGGGAGATGAGAGCTGGAGAGGAAAATAGCTAACAATAAAAACAAACAATTGAAATTCATTTTCCTCTTCGGAAAAGCTCTCCAAGTTATTTTCTTTTGGGCGAAGAAAATACTAGACGGCTGGCGATTATAGATTTCCGTTATATTCCGTACTTTTTCCTTTAGCATTCGGCCCGCGTTCTGTTATGTCGCTCCACTGACAGATATCCGCTTACTAAAGAAAAAGAGGAATTCCCGCGCTTTTGTTTTTGTTTTGGGAACCTTTCAGTGAGAAATTGCGATTCTTTGCTTTCGCAAATATCCCGTCACTTTGTTTTCTATCGAAGGTGCCTAGACCCTAGCGTTTGCGCTGTCAGCCATCTTCAGATGGAAAATGTATTGACAAATAGCTTACGTGATTTTATTTCGATGAGATTCGTATGATTGCATATTTCTTTCAGACGGCCTTGAACTTAATAAGTTGTTTAATTTAAATTTAATCTAACTATTCAGTTCATAATATTGCTTGAAATACGTACAAAATACATTTCCATGTATGTATGATATAGAGCCATATTGTTTTCTATCGAAGCCATATTGTTTTCTATCGTATCCCTTGCGTTTGCGCTGTCAGCCATCTTCAAATGGAAAATGTATTGACAAATAGCGCATGTGATTTTATTTCGATGACACTCGTATGATTGCATATTTCTTTCAGACGGCCTTGAACTTAATAAGTTGTTTAATTTAAATGTTATGCATGTGATGAACGTGATGGCAATGCATGTAATATGCAATGAATAGTCAGTTGATTTTATAATATAGTAACGTTATGTTATTGTCAGAAATACTTAAGGAATACATTTGTGCGTATGTATGAAATAGAACCATATTGTTTTCTATCGAAGGTGTCTAGACCATTGCGTTTGCGCTGTCAGCCATCTTCAGATGGAAAATGTATTGACAAATAGCGCTCGTGATTTTATTTCGATGATACACCTATGACTGCATATTTCTTCCAGATAGCCTTGAACTTAATAATAAGTTGTTTAAGTTAAATAAGATCTGACTATTATATTTTTAATTTAACGTCATAGTAATTTTAATTTACTACTTGAAATAATTTAAGAAAAAATTTGTTCTTATGTTTGACATATAACCATATTTTGCCAAGATACGTGAAATAATTATATTGAAATGTCTTATAAAAACAAGAATACAATCACAGGTAAAAAACCCGTGTTATTGCATATTTCCTTCAGAAATGACCTTGAATTTAACATGTTGTTTAATTTAAATAAGATCTGACTATTAAACTTTGCATTTAATATTAGAATAATTGCATATTACTGCTTGAAATACTTTTAGAACACGTTTATATGAGACATAGAGCCATATTTTGCCAAGCTCCGGGAAATAATTATTTAAAAAGGTCTTATGAAACCTAGACTATCATAGCAGGTAAAACTCCGTATGATTGCATATGTCTTTCAGATAGCCTTGAACTTAATGAATTGTTTCATTTAAGTATGATCTGACTATTCATTTAACATTATTGCTTGAAATGCTTAAAAAAACATTTGTACATATGCATGACATAGAGCCATATTGTTTTTTATCGAAGGTACCTACCCTTACGTTTGCGCTTTCAACCATCTTCAAATGGAAAATTTATTAACAAAAAGCGCCCGCGATTTTATTTCGATGAGACTCGTATGATTGCATATTTCATTTCAACGGCCTTGAACTTAATAAGTTGTTTAACTCAAATGTGATGCACATCATTAATGTGACGCAAAGCATATGATATGCAATGAATAGTCAGTTCTTTTAATAATACAGTAATTTTATCGTATTGCTTGGATATACTTATAGAGTACATTTGTACGTATGTATGACATAGAGCCATATTGTTTTCTGTAAAAGGTGCATATCCTTGCGTTTGAGCTGTCAGCCATCTTCAAATGAAAAATGTATTGACAAACAGCTCACGTGAATTTATTTCGATGAGACCCATATGATTGCATATTTCTTTCAGGTGGCCTTGAACTTAATAAGTTGTTTAATTTAAATGTGATCTGACTATTCATCTAATAAAATAGTAATTTTATCGTATTGCTGGAGATACTTAATACATTTTTACATATGTATGGCATAGAGCCATATTGTTTTCTATCATATCTAGCCATATATCTATCATTGAAATCTAGCCATATTGTTGAAGGTGCCTACCCTTGCGTTTGCGCTTTCAGCCATCTTCAAATGGAAAACGTATTGACAAATAGTGCACGTTATTTTATTTCGATGAGAATGATCCCTATCCCTATGATTGCATATTTCTTTCAGGTGGCCTTGAACTTAATAAGTTGTTTAACTTAAATAAAATCTGACTATTATACTTTTAATTAAACATTACAGTAATTTTATCATATTGCTTGAAATAGTTTAAGAATACATTTGTACTTACGTATCACATATAGCCATATTTTGTCAAAATTCGAGAAATAATTATTTAAAAATGTCTTATAAGCCCAAGCATATCATACAGGGTAAAGAAAGTCGTATGATTGCATATTTCTTTCAGTTGACCTTGAATTTAATAAGTTGTTTTATTTAAATAAGATCTGACGATTCATTTCATATTAGAGTAATTTTATCTTACTGCTTGAAACACTTTAAGAACGCATTTCTACGTATATCTGAAATAGAGAAATATTTTGATGCAAATTTTAGTCAAATTTTAGGTGCAAAACATAACATCGATATAAAATATATAATATTAACATAGAAATTCTTCCTTTTAAGTCAAACTCGATAGAAAAACAAACAGTATCAAGATGGTTAAGTCTTGCTTTTTTCTATCTAAGACTTTCAAGACTTAAAAAATATTTTTAACTCTAAGTCAAAAAAGAAAATCGGAAGAAACCTTGATTTAATTAAATTCTAATTTGTTGAAAATACAATTTTACGAAGTCTTATAAGTTTATGTTGTGTTGACAATTTAATTAACAAGTTAAACCATGGTGAAAAAAATAATTAAATTTAGAATGTATAAAAAAACAAAAGAAAATTTTAATGAATGTAGTCTCCTTCAACAACATCGTTCTTCATAGTTTTATAACTCAGGTTTAAAAAAAAATAGTTTACAAATTGATCAAAGCATTTCAAATTATTATTATTATTATTAAAAAAAAAAAAAAAAAAAAAACACCTTGTTCCCTGAATACAGTGCCACTTTGTCAATGAAATTCAAAAGAGATATATTAAGTTTGCCATCAATTGAATAAATCAATTTATTAATAACTATATTCATATAAGTTATTAAATTTAACTTAATTCTAAAAATTTAGTAAATTAATTTAACTTAATTTTAATTGAATAATTTTTCTAAGGTTTTGAATAAAATTGAATTGTTAAATCGATATAAGTTACAAATCCACTCGTTTTTTTAAGAACGTATTGCTTAAAAACATATTTACAATTATTTTCAATTAATATTCAAATATTTTAAATACTATATCCTCAAACTTATTTAGTATATCTAGAACAATGATACTTTTAAAATAAAGTACTGATTTTATTTTTGTTCATTAAATTGAACCAATTGTGTATAAACGTAAAAAAAACATAAAATATATTAACATAAAATAAATTTTGTTTTTTAAAACATTCACCATATACAAAATAATATTTATTAAAATATTAAAGAACTTTATAAACCTGTTTGAAATTCCGTACAGTGGATATGATAATTTTATATTACTGAACGTTTAAACCACCATAAAATAATTAGAAACCAATTTTTATTATACATAGTCCAGTTACATTAATGTGACCATCTGTCAAAAGCCATAATATACACTCTTGTATATTCTGGCTTTAAATGGAGTGTGGAATGTGGTATTAAGTGGTATTTAAGTGGTATTAAGTGGAATTTTCTATATACACTCCACTGCAATGTGCTGTAACCTGGCTTTTGTGATTGGTTAATTCACGTTGATGTCGAAATTAGGTGGTGGTCACATTAATGTGACTGGACTGTGTATATAGCTGTATAGTCAATTAATTCAACTCAAATTTATTATAGTTTATTAATAGTTTTAACTAGATCATGGATAATTTAATAAGCATATTTTATTGAGAATCATCAATATATATTTATAACAACCAAATAATTTTAATTTTAGTTTATTGAAAAATATATCTCAGAAGTCACGGAGAATTGCAAAGAGAAAAACAAGTTTCTACTTTATGATAAACTCAGTTAAATGTTTCATTTCAAAAACTGAAACATATGATTCGTTCTAGCTTTATGATATTTATTTCCTTTTATCTTCTGAAACAACTGAGACATATCTCAGATTCTGTTTATCTTTAAAAACAATAAACTTCCAGGAGAATTTATGCAGAAGACGAATAATTCTATTTTATGTTTTCTTTTATCTTCAAATCGGGGCTGTCTTTCGTCATTGGGCCAAAAGAGTAATTAGTTTCAAAAAGATTTCAATTGCATCTCACAAAAGAATGGCTGACAAACGATGTTCTCTGGGAGGGGGGACACATGGGAGACGAAAAGCCACAGGCTAAAATATTGCCTGCAATCCCCAAAAATTCATTTCAATAATTCCTCCAAAATAAAATCCCTTCATCGACAATCTCTATCCTTACTTTTTTTTTTCTTGATGTAAATGCATTGTACTCCCTGACTGCGATTCTCCGTAAGATATTATTTTTTGATTTGACAGCGGCATTCATCATTTAATCCGGCATTCCTTAAAATATGTTAATGAAAGTAAATATTCTGAAAACATAAAATATTATCTCTAAAATTGTAAGGATGGCGTGATTGGTAAGTAAAATAATTTTTGTAACTAATTTTTCTACACAAATGAAATATGTTGATATAAATCAATTTTACTATTAAACATTGATATGTAGACTTCATTGGCACTCAACGATTTAAATGATAAATTTGTATTTTTGAAATAAAAACTTTTAATAAATTTAATGGTAATAAAATATTAATAATATTTTTAAAACATGTATACGCATTTGAATGGATATTTTCCTGTTTCAAAAATTATATCTCAGTTCATGGCGATTGCCCAATGCATGTATAGTATATGTAGTATATTAGAAAAATGATCCTTTTAAATTACATGTTGATTTTATAAGTTTTTATAAATTAAACCTATTGTGCATAAATTAAACTAACATTAAATACAATTTACTTGCAAATTACTTTATTGTAATGATTACGTGATTGGTAAGTAAAATAATTTTTGGAAATAATATTTGTACATAAATGAAATAAACTGATGAAAATCAATTTTACCATTTTTCATTTCTATGAAAACATCGCTCACATATGAAAACTTCGGTCTTCGCATTGCTATGAAAGATTTAAATGATAAATTTGTATTTTTGAAACACAAATTTTAATAAATTTATTGATACTAAAATATTAATATTTTTTAAAACATCTATACGCATCTGAATGAATATTTTTCTATTTATAAAAATTATAAGCCAATTTATAGCGATTCTCCAATGCGTGTATAGTATGTGTAGTGTATTAGAAATATGACCCTTTTAAATTAAATGCTGATTGTAAAAAGCAATACATATTTCTATTTTATCATAAACTCTGTTAAATGTTTCATTTCAAAAACTGAAACATGCGATTCGTTCCAGCTTTATGGTATTTATTTCCTCTTATCTTACGAAACAACTCAGACATATCTCAGATTCTGTTTATCTTTAAAAACAATAAACTTCCAGGAGAATTTATGCAGAAGGGAATATTTCTATTTTATGTTTTCTTTTATCTTCATATCGAGGGCTGCCTTTCGTCATTGGGACAAAAGAGTAATTAGTTTCAAAAAGATTTCAATTGCAACTCACAAAAGAACGGCTGACAAACGATGTTTTCTGGGGGGACACATGGGAGACGACAAGCCACAGGCTAAAATATTGCCTGCAATCCCCAAAAATTCATTTCAATAATTCCTCCGAAATAAAATCCCTTCATCGACAATATCTCTCTATTTTATTTATTTTTTTCTTGATGTAAGTGCATTGTATTCCCCAACTGCAATTCTCCGTAAGACTTTTTTTGTTTTGATAGCGACATTCATCATTTAATCCGGCGTTCCTTAAAATATGTTAATGAAAGCAAATATTCTGAAAACATAAAATATTATCGTTCGAATTGGAAGGAAGGCGTGATTGGTAAGTAAAATAATTTTTCTACCGAAATGAAATGAACTGATATAAATCAATTTTAACATTTTACATTGAAATGAAAGCTTAGCTAATATTTAGAGATATAAATGATAAATTTGTATTTTTGAAGTTAGAAATTTTAATAAATTTAATAGTAATAAATTATTAAGAATATTTTTTAAAACTATATGCTAATAAATTAACATTTTCCTACTTAAAAAAATTACAGTCCGATTTATGTATTACTTGTAGAAATGAGGAGACTCGGAGAAGCAATTTTCTACACACACACACACACACACACACACACACACACACACACATCACACACACACACACGCACCACACACACGCACCACACACACACACACACACACACACACACACACATATATATATATATATATAGTGTATAGCATTTTAATACCAGTTATAAGTAAAGTTCCGGCCAATTCTAAACCTATAACGGCTTCAAGAAGAGGACAACTTTAAGATTCATGAAACACTTTAACTTTATTTACAAGAAATATATATATATATATACATATGCATTTTATGTATGCACATTTATTTATTAAATGTCCAAATATGTACAGAACTCTATTTACAAATTATGAGTTATAAAAAAAAAGTATGTTATCAATACATTTGCAAATACAGTTCTCTCCAAGGACGAAGTTTTCAGAATTCGTAAGTCTAAGACGAATCTATTTCACCATGTCCGTGGCAGACCTTAATTATCAGACCGAGGGATTCACGAAACCACAAGGAACTCACTATAAAAAGCAGGCGGAAGCTCTGGCCTGTTCAGTCACTTCAGAGAAAAACAGAAAAACAACAGTTCTTGTCATAGAAATATCTTTTCCGAAAACCTCTCTTTAAGGAAATCCGTCAAGAAGGGGTTAGCTTCCCTCACTTCTCAATGGAATCGATACTTCCTCAGGTCATGGTCTATCACCAATCACGATGCAATAACTCATCAAGTAGTCCATATCGAGTCTGCAATTGTTACGATCTCTGAAGGTCGAATAGACAATCGCTAATTTCATGTGGTTTCATTATTTATACCACTGATTATCTGCTATCAGATTTGAGTGACAGATTGTCTCATTAGTACAAAATGCTAATTGCATGTAATATAAGAATCCACAACACTGCTTATCTGCTGTCAAATTTGAGTGATAGCTTTTTATTATGTACTTGTTAAAGAATATACATTCCTCTCTCTCCCGGGAATAAAATGCTACAATTCTTCCAGTGGGAATAATAATACAAACAAATAAACATGCAAAGAAAAATTGTGAATATTCATATCTGTCTAATAAGAGTTAAGTTTCATTATTTATCACTTTTTATGTGAAGTACCTTATTTTTTGTCTTTTCAAAATAATAGAAATATATATATATTATATATACTTTCTTTTAAATGCAGACTCAATTTCCTCCTCTGAAAGAAAGATTAAATATTTTTTTTTTAAATTTAAATTATATCTCTGAAGAATGACTAATGAAACGTCGGGTATATAAGATACGTTAAGCTTCAACTAAATATAGTTAGCCCTTCCTCAAAATTCATTTCAGTAACTCCCTACAAACATTTATTTTTATCAGCAAATCTTTTTTTCTTCTTGCAATAAGTTCATTGGAATTTATTTGGATTCCTTTACTACGATTATGCGCAAGTAAATTTCTGTTTTGTTGGAAAGATATTCATCATAGGATCCGACATTGCTTAAAATATGTTAATGAGAGGCAGCATTCGGAAAGTGGAACATATCGTTCGAATTCGAAAGGAGGGTTCTGACTCGGAAATTTAAAACTATGTTGACGTTTCCAAAGTGCTGAGTACGCTTCTGTTGCTTTACATAAATTTTTAAGCATTTTAAGTAACCCAAATTCGTTGTTCTGCTTTGGGAATAAGGCGACTCTTAACAAAATGGATTTTGTATTCAAAACATCAAAAACATCAAAACAACTGGATCAAAAGAAAATGACGTTTGGTTTATGAGTTTCTCTTTCTAAGGCATTTAAATGCATTTTGAGTAAAAAAAAAAAACGTTAGAAATCCGTTTTATAAGAAACATTCAGTTTTTTCAGCTTTATAAAAAAATCGCCATCATATACATATATCTCATAGTTTATGTATATTATTCATCAAACTAAACTCTTAAAACAGTGAAACTATCTCAAAATAATTTATTTAATCTGTATAAAATCCTTTAGGTATTTTTTAAATCTCCATAATATGATTATACAATATAGTTCCACTGATGGAAACGTTAGTGAACAATTTTTAAAAATACACGTTAAAAATGAATGAATTTGTTTATGTGATTTTTTAAAAATAAATGTGATATTAAAATAATGTCAATTAATCGAAGGGTATTCATCTATTGGAATGATGTTTGTTTATGAGTTTTTATTTCTAAGGTTTTTCAAGGCATTTAAATGTATTTTGAGAGGGAAAAAAACGTTAGAAATAAGTAGTGTATTAGACATTCAGTTCTTTCAACTTCATAAAAAAATCACCATCATCTATATCACATAGTTTATGGAAATAATTTATTAGTTTATGAGTAAGTCCTTAACAATAACGAAACATTCTAAAAATAATTTATTTAATCTGTGTAAAATCATATAGGTGTTTTAATGTGCATCATGTGATTATATAATATAGTTCCACTGATGGAAACGTCAGTGAACAATTTTTAAAAATACATTTAATAAATGAATGAATTTATTGTGATTTTCTTTAAAAAATGTAAAATTATTAAAAAGATAACTTTAGTATGTTAATTAATCAATTACCATTCATCTATTTGACAATATATATGTTATTATTAAATTCAAAATTTTAATTCAATTTTGTGTAAATTTAGTTTTTTAAAGATATTAGTTAACAAAAATTGTAGTAATAATATTTTTTAAAAGTACAAATTAACTATAATAGATTCCTTTAAATTAAAATGATAAACAACACGGCATTCTTAATCTTACTGACATATGATAAAGCATAATTAATTTAATAATTATGATAAAACATTATTTTAAACAATAGAAAAATTCCTAGAATATGTAATTAACATAGCTATGCTTTTATTCTTAATTATTATTGATAACTTTTTCCGACAATAACTGATAATGCTAAGTCAATGTTATAATAGACTTAATTGTTTTATTTATTAAATGGTAAAATTATCATTACATTTCGTTTTACTATTGAATATTAATTTGTTGTAATTTTATTAATCTAAAATTTATTAAATACCTGAACAAATGTATGCTATTAAACGAAGAAAAATTATTTGCACAGTCAATGATAATTCTAAGTTCAAATATATTACCTATTTTAAATAAAATAAAAATGTTTAAAGTGCAATGGCTTCTATTATTTTAAAAAATAATAATAACAACTTTAAAAGTGACTTTCTTCCGACAATACTTCCTAAATTATATAGTTTTCCTTTACTCCAAACTTAAACACTAAAATCAATAATGTAACGGAAAAGCCTTCAGCAATGTATGATTAAGTGTCAAGGTTCTAAAAAGGAAGGGGAATTATTGAGAAAACAATAATTTTAACAGCCTTCTGGGCCTGCTCTTTTAGAACAAAAACATTATATGAAGATAAAGTAGATTTATTTTGAAAGCAAAACAATTTACAGCATAAATCTTTTTAATATGTAGTGAATAAGTAAAATATATAAGAATAGAAAAATTATAAACAATGAATTATTAATATTAAAATATATTTATATTATATAACATATTTATCAGTTGTAAAAAATAAGGTGATTATATAAGCCATATTAGTCATATAGTGTGAATGTCTATGTAAGAAAATTTGGACTATCCAAGCCATTTTTTTAAGATGAAAAAAAAGGTTTTTGAAGATATTCTTTTAATTCTAAGTACATTTAAGAATTTTTAATGTCTAAATGCATTTAAGAATTTTTAAAATTATGAGTTTGTTAAAAAAAATAAATAAAATTATAATTTTCAATCAATTGATCTAGAAGTGATGTAACATGTAAATTTTTATATCAGAAGGAAAAAATATATCGCAACCCAATTTAAATTAATCCAATGCAATTTTGGATTTGAAATATCCACTACGAATAATCCATATCAACAATATAGTTTCTTTATTGTTTCAATAGATCTTTTTGTTGAACCATCCTAAGAAAATATTAAAAAGGAATTGAACAACAACTTATCAACTTGTACAGACTACTTTTATACGTTTATTGATCCTTACATTATAGTACTATTTTACATTTTGTACTATTTTACTATACCATTTTCTGACGTCTTCTGATCTATGTTAAACTATTTAATTTACTTAAATTTAATGTATGGTGTGGTGTTACATTTTTATTAGTTACGCTATTTTTTATTAGATACGCTAATTATTCTATATTTAATCAGAATATTCATTAATTTATGTTTACAAAATTAATTTATTCTATCATTTATTTAATGGGAGCTTCTTTTGGCCCTGTATTATGTCCCAAAAGATATTAAAACTATTGTTTATTTAATAAATCTATATACAAAAAGAGGGATAGCCTATGATGAAGAACAGATCATTTTTATTGAAGATTTTTTTGTAAGTATTTTGTATCTTCTTCAGTGGCAACAGTCCCCAGGTCGGCCAAGGCCGTCTGCTTATTGGCAGATTTGGAGGAAGCTTTTGTTTCTTTTTAAGACGTTGTCAATCATATGCCCAATGCTCAGTTATGTTAGACAGAGAGCTACTGCTTCAAGGAAATTTTGAACAACTACAAATATTCCATGACACAATAGGGAAAACAAGAAAACTATAGCACCTAACGACAGTCACTCGGCTATCGAGTCCCAATATTAAAAAAATTTAGAAATATTATTAATTCTTCTAAATATTTTCTTACGACTTTAAATTATGGTCTATTTGCACATTTTTTTTATTCTGTAGAAAATTATTATATTAATAATTATTAATGTATTTATATTATTCGTGTAGTTTTGTTATTTTAAAAATTCAAATACTAAAATAAAAACAAATATTCCAAACGTAATGACATTATAAAACTTCTTAATAGCAAACGGTGTCATAAAGATAAAAATCCACTCACTTCAAACCTTAAAGAAAGTACTTATTATTGTCTCAAGAAAACACGACGTGAACAAACAATAACATACGTCTCTTAATGTATTCAGCTCTTTTTAACGGAAGATGCATTTCAACATAATTTTAGATCGCATCCAAGCATCCACTGTTTAAAAATATTTAAAACAGTAAAAGAAAAAAAAGGAATTGGAAAAGGTACTGAATAGAAAGACAAAAACTGGAAAAGCAATTCAAGAAAAGGATTCCAGTGAGTTATCTCATTTCAGGAACTTTTATTTCCTCTTTTTCTTCTCTGATGTCTAGTCATGTGACAGCCATCTTAAACCAGGAACCACGGTTAAAAAAGGATTTCGAACCACTACAAACATCCATGGTACTACCGGAACTCAAACACTAAACCTGTGGCACTAAATGCCAATCACTCAGCTATCAGGTTCCAATATTAAAAACAAATTTATAGTTCATCTAACTTATTTTTTACGACTTAAAATTATGATTTATGCGTATATTTTTTTTATCATTTTGAAAAGTGTTATATTAATAATCATCAATTTATCAACATTATATGTATAGTTTCGTTACTTTAAAAATTTAAATACTAAAATAAAAACGAATATTTCAAAAGTAATCACATTTTAGATATCGCAAAAGGTATCCATAAAGATATAAATACTCACACTTCAAACCTAAAAAAAAGTACTTATTATTGTCTCAAGAAACAATAACAAACAATAACAAAATACCCATAAGCAAACACACACTTCTGTTTAATGTATTCAGCTCTTTTTTAACAGAAGATGCATTTCAACATAATTTTAAATCGTATTCGAGCATCCACTGTTTAAAAATATTTAAAACAGTAAGAGAAGAAATAAAAAAGGAAATGGATAAGGTACCGAATAAGAAGACAAAAATTGGAAAAGCAATTCAGGAAAAGGATTCCAGTGGGTTATCTCATTTCAGGAACTTTTATTTTCTCTTTTTCTTCTTCTTTCTCTAGTCAGATGACAGGACCTACGATTTAAAATGGATTTCGAACCACTACACACATCCATGGTACTACCGAATCTCAAACATGAAACCTGTAGCAACGAGCGCCAATTCCTCCGCTATCATGTCCCGTTATTAAAAACAAATTTAGAAAGACTATAGTTGATTCTAAATTAATTTTTGCGACTGAAAATTATGATTTATGTGTAAATATTTTTTTATCATTTTGATAAGTATCATATTAATAATTATCAATTAATCTATATTATCTACAGTTTCATTATTTCAAAAATTCAAATACTGAAATAAAAACGAATATTCTAAAAGTAATGGCATTATAAAAATTGAAAAAGGTGTCCATAAAGATAAAAATCTACTCACTTCAAACCTTAAAGAAAGTATTTATTATTGTCTCAAGAAACAATAACAAACAATAACAAAATACACACAAGCAGTAACACACGTCTGCTTAATGTATTCAGCTCTTTTTTAACGGAAGACGCATTTCAACATAATTTTAGATCGCATCCGAGCATCCAGTGTTTAAAAATATTTAAAACATAGAAAAGAAATAAAAAAGGAAACGAATAAGGTACCGAATAAGAAGAGAAAAATTGGAAAAGCAATTCAGGAAAAGGATTCCAGTGAGTTATCTCATTTCAGGAACTTTTATTTCCTCTTTTTCTACTTCTTCCTCTAGTCAGGTGACAGTTCCGATTAGGAACTGTTATACTTTAGACAAGAAAACACGATTCCATTTTTCTGCAGAGCTGGCAAAATGCAGAGCTGTCATCCCATGCGAAGAAACCGAAAAGCTCGAAACTGAGTATCATCTTCTTTTTTTTTTAACCTATCAGCATTCTTCATTTTTTTTTCTACAATTGCTTCTCGAAGTTATGGATATCATGCTTTTGGAAAAGTGTTTAAATTCTATCCGCTGGGAAATGTCAGTTTTAAAACAATGAATTACATTTGAAATGGTTGTTTTCGAAATCTTATTAAGTTTTTTTTATCTTCCATTGTTTGTGAGATCTTGAGGAAATTGCTATTGTTTTGTGTCTCACACCAATATAGTGTAGAAAATGATAGGAAGATTGATTGTTTTGAAACGTTTATTTTATGTTTTAAAAGATGATGAAGTGTTGTGAAAATGGTTCAAATCATTGATAGTGATGATAGATTGAATATTTTTTTCCAGCTGAAATTTTTTACTATTTTATATCCGCTTTTATTATAAGATATGTAGTATCAGTAAATTGAATTTAGCTAACATCTGAACTGTTCTCAAAATATGCAAAGCAAATATAGTAATTTTGATATTTTGTCCTTGGAAGTATGTGTAAATAATCGCTACTTAATAAATTTTGGAAAGATAAATTATGAAAAACTTTTGATTAAATTTTTTAGGAAACTGTTAAGCAAAAGGATTTCAAAAAATAAAAAAATATACAAAATACAAAATAAACATTTAAAAAATGTTGTATTATTTCAGTCGAGGAGATAAATTATTCCAGAATTTTTTAATAAAAAAAATAAAATAATCTTGTCATTTAGTTGAGGATTTAATAAACATTATGAAAATAAATATCTCTAGGTTTTTATTTCCTTTTATATTGAATGATTTTTTAACTTAAAAGAAATATACATCTCCATCAATGGTGAAACAACCCCATGAGGGACACAGGTCGGTCTGCCTACTGGCAGATTTTGAAACAAGACAGCTTTATGCCTGTTTTTCATGGTTTTGGGTTGTCAGCCCTACGCCTAACAGTCATATTAAATCGGAGCCTACAGCTTAAAGGGGATTCCAAGCCACTACAAGAAACCTGACACCGCTTGGGCCAGGATCCCGTGGCACCGAGCGCCAGAGTTCTAGTCACTTATCCATGATGTCTCAGTAAATATACCTTTATCAAACTTTTTTTACGGTTAATTTTTAACTTCCAAATGAGTTTCAAAATTGAATTAATTGAGTTAAATTGCTATTTAATTGAGTTAGTTTAAATAAAGTTAAATTAATGTTTTAATTGAATTAATTAAATTGAGTTAAATTAATGTTTTAATTGAGTTAATTAAATTGAGTTATTTTAATATTTTTATGGTGATTGAATTAAAATTGATGTTTTAATTCACTGCAATTTCATTTTAAAAGTGCAATGAACACTATTAAAATTACTTCGAATATTATAAATTTCCTTGACAACTATTCCTGTATAATTTAATTTTACAATTATTTTATTTAATTTCATTAAAAGAAATAATTTTGAATAGTAGTTTTTTTTCTACAATTCATTGATATCATAATATAATAATTTCAGCTTCAATTAATTTAAATTTCATAAATAATTATTTTATTAAGTACTGATGTCTAATTTTAAATAAGATAAAAATTTTTACATGTCTCTTCATATATATATATATATATGTATATATATATATATATATATATATACACATATATTAAAGTTCCCAAGTTTATTAATAGATGTCGCTGTAAGCGGCATAAAGAGAATTCGGATGTCAGTGATATTTTGAATTGAAATTACAATGTATTTGGTTTGAGTTGCAACTTTAACCAACTCTAATGTTCAATTTGTTTGATTGTTTCTTTTTTTTGGCAGAAAAATTGACTTCCAAGTCATTCAACAGTTGTAACACTATTAATGGAAAACACATATACCACGGCAAAGCCATAACAAATTGGATGGTAAAAATTGGTGGAACTTTTTTTGATGCCAAACCGTTTCCTCTTTCTTCAAGTATCTTCAGATCAAATTTGAACTCATTGCGGCGAGTGATTCATTTTTACAGCATCTTGAAAGTGGGACTTTAGTTATAATCACCTTGTATATTTATTTTATTTTTTTTTTTAATTTCACGATGGTGAAGTTATCGATATTAATAATTTATAATAAATTTAGTTTTATGTTAGCATAAATTTCTTTCTGTATTATTATTCTAATAAAATAATTTATTTTCCTTAACTTTGGGCTATAAAATATACAGCCAAAAGTTATATTTTTCTCAAAAGTGAAATTTTACCATAACTGGATTCATAGATATGAAAAATATGTACTTCATGGTACATGAATAGATTATTCAACCAATCCATTTGGCCCTTTTTCCCATTTCGTTTTTTACACAAATCAGACATTAAAAGATATCAAAATGCTATCAAAACTCAATCTCTTCTTGCGAGCCATTTCAATTGCCTCTAGCCAGCTTCTCATAGAGTATTGACTGTATCGTGCCAATACATGCAGGTATTCGTGTGTTAAATGAGGAAAGAGGGACCCATCGTAAATTTTCATTTGGCTGTTTCATATTCTGTAATGAGGAAGTACTTTCCGGAAATGAGATGTCAGAAGACGCTCTCGATCGGAACTGCATTTAAAAGACTATCTGGAAGATATGAATTTTAAGACGAAAAGAAAAAAAAAAGGATTGGCATTTTTTTTCTTATAAGCACAGGCTGTTTATTGATGATGATGATTTACCATAGATGAGAAATTGAGCGTCAAGTCTTTATTACCAGGCAGTAATGATCCACATTTTGTGATTTTGATTGTTATAATTTTTTTTTTGATGCTGGTGTTTATGTATGTATTTTTAGAGACATATTTATTTTCAAATGTAAGGGTCTATTTGTTTTCAGTTGGGGTGCCTTGTCATATAAAGTACATGAATTGTTGATATGACAGTTGATCTGAGATCATTCACTCCCAATATGATGAATGGTAGATTCAGTATTATCCAGGAAGGACAACGAGACGACTATAGCATTACACCCACATAAAAAAAATTTGGAGTTTGGAAGGATGTAAACCTCCCAAGTGATGAAAATTTTAACTTCGTATGTTTTACCATATTTTTGAATAAAAAAAGGCAGTTGCCATTATGTTTTAGCGACAAACACGGTCATGTTCGTATGTTGATCTTGTTTCGATTTGAGTAAATCCATAATGAAAGTTCAACTCTCTAACAGACTGGTATCCTCAGGATTAAAATTTATCTATTTAAAATAAAGTTAATAAAAATAAAAGAAATCATGTTTCTTTTAGTGAAATATTATGATTGTTTCGTACAAATAAAAAATGATGTAATATATTATTAATAAGCCTTATTATATAAAACTAAAATGAATTATTATGAAATAATTATTGCTTTTGTAACTTGACTGAAAATTCAAGCATTGTATTTGTTTTAGTTAACTATTGTATAATTAATGCTGAATAAACAAGAATTTCCTTAAAAATACATCTATTTTCATTAAAAAAAAATGTGATTTTTAAACAATATTAGAAATTTAGGATGTTTTAGTCATGCATTCCACATATAACTTTATTTATTTATTTATTTTTACTTTTAAAATCCAAAACCCCATACATTTACGTATGTATAGAGCATATTTAATTACAACACTCACATACAAAACAATTTCATAATAAACATAGGTAACGCAGCATAAAAGTCGTTGTCAATGAAGTTTCACTTCTTGTTCAACATTTGTTCGTTTGTACCGGAGTTGTAGTTGTGGAGCTACTATAACGAAACATATGTTTTCGTTATCTTAACATGATCTGCCATTCAGTTAGAAAGGAGGTTAATAAAGAGGTGAATCATCTAGTTGGAAATGTAAGTGATCTATCACTACCACCTTCACCCCTACATCCCTATATATATATATGGGGCACACCATATTCAGCACACCATAGATTATTAGTTGTATTTGTTCATTGGTATATAAATATTTAAGACAGAATTAATTTTGTAATAAAATTATTACAGTGTACATAATTTACGACAAAATCTTGCACGTAGTAAATAATTAATAAAGTCTAAAATTAAAATTTTGGCCTACATCTGAGATAAATAATTTAAGATTTTACTTGAGCTTTCTATAATATATATTTATTAGATTGTATACCGTAGAAAATACTAAAAAAAAATATTATTTTAACTAGTACTATTAAAATATTATTTTAATTTAAAATAGAATATTTTAGAAATTAAATCTTATAACCTGAAACTTTACGTTTTGTAAAAACGAATATTTTAAAGCAAACAAAAAAATTATTTCATCTTTGTTTGATGGGCTTTATTCATTTTGTATATCATCAAAACTTTAACAAAACAAAACAAAAAAATACAAAAATATTAATTATATTAGAAAATTACCATATGTTTGTAAAATAACTACACGCCTGTGAAATTTAATGGTAAATTAAAAAAAAAATACTTCAGAGGCCTTACAAGATGGACAATTTCGTTACTTTCAATGAATGTAAAGTTAGTTCTCGTTGCCACTCAAATGATGAGTTCATGTATTTGTCTTCGTCCAACTTTTATTATCCATAACTCAAATGAATGAAGCATTTTACTTGCATTTTTTTGTATAAATAAGAATACATATGGCTTATATGCTGTTCAAACAAATTCGCTGAATGCCAAACACATTGTGAATTTATTGTTTGATTGCCAAGGTCAATTTGCTCTATTCTGAAAACAATCAAACAAGTCTATATGATATGAGCTTAAAAAGTCCAAATCGTCGTATTTTAATGGTAATATTTAGGTGGGCTCAGGTTTAGATCCATTGTTGGTGTCATTTATAGTCACAGCATTACCGACGCATAATAGAGGAGCTTTAAAGCTAATGTGACATCTTATATAAGCATGGCGAGGGTCAGGCTGCATGAAGGAAGCTATCCAAATTTTCTAAAAAAAAAATTAAAAAAAAAATTAAAAGTCCTCCCGGATTGCAATATTCTCTATTTGTCAACGATATTCAACACACGTACACACATAAAACACAAATGTTCTTTAAATTTTTTTTCAATGAAAATAATCTCTTTCCAATAATTTAATTTTCTATTTTATGTATATAAATATTGTACTTAGCCAATATTTATATATATATATATACATATTGACTTTGTATAAAACATTATTGATTTATGGATTAATTTATGGATTTTATTATATCATTAACTTTGGCATAAATCTACTAGGATTCTTTGATTTCATTCTTAAATGATTTTAAATTCAATAATATAAAATTAAATCTTAACTTAACTTTTACGCATAGTAATTTAAAATTAAAATAAATTATAGTTTAAAAAAACTATAAAACACGCTTTTAGAGATAATCGAACTAAAAAGTAATTTATTTTTTACTTTGATTAACTCTAAAAGCATGCTTTTTAGTTTTTTTAAACTATATATATATATGTATATATTTTTTAAGTTTGATTAACTCTAAAAGCGTGTTTTTAAACTATAATATTTAAATGAAGTCGCGGTGCGTAGGACTGCAACTATAGTTCTTACAATAATTCAATTGTGAGTAAAACAAAGGCTAATTGCGAAAATGTTGAGCCAGCCAGGATTCGAACATGGAATCGCCTGCTCCTTAGTCAGGCGCGTTATCCATTGCGCCACCGCCCCACGTAAGTTTGGATGTCTTAGGTGCTTTTATTCTACATGGGTTAAATTGCCCTTCATAAGTTAAAATAAAATCACTAATCCTGGCGATCCTAATCATTATGAGATAATAAACTTATCAAAATATGTTATTGTCGTAGGTCCTTGATAAGTCTACAACGTTTAAATTAAATCTGATAGTTTAAAGTAGGGCAAAATCGGAGTCAGTTACAAACAAACAAACATGCATGCATACAAACAAACAAACAGATGTACAGGTGAAACTAATAAAGGCATTTTAAAAATGAATATTTTTTTTAACATGACCATTGTTCATAAATTTATTTGTTACCTGATCAGTGTTACATAAAGGGATCATGTAAAATACTTTGGTTCTGCCTCGTCTTATTTTAATGAAGTTAACACTTAGTTTGACACTGACTTATGTAAGTGCATAAAAATATTTTCGAAATATATTCGATTAAGGCACAATATGCCTTTTTTTGTGACTAGATCTGAAAAATATCAATTTCGCTTGAGTAACACATAAAAAGAACCACATAGTAACGGCATCAACGTACACCCCACTAAAAGGAAATGAAAAACTTTTTTATACGAAAATATCCAAAAGGTAACTCATTATGGTGGAGGAAATTTCAGCATATTGTTTTTCTTCCAGGGCTGTTCCAATTTCGAAGATATAACAATCATTCGCTTGCAACAAGATGAAACTACGCTGACGGCAATACGCCTTTCCATCATTTCCTACATCTTTCCATTAGAAGACACTAAAACAAAGAAGCGAAATGAAAGCTTCTTTAGTACAAAAAGAAATCCCTCCTATACGTCGTTATTTTGGCCGAAAAATGCTCTTACACTCCGAATAATCCTGGAATTCCTTTTACTTCCTTGATTCAGTTCTTTTTTTGACTCAAGACTACAAAAACACTTTCTCGGGTTGTCGAATATACAGAACTTCGTTTCTGCAGTACGAGATTACATTTATCTGGGAGGAAGTAGACCTTTTTTGCATAAATGAGATCAGTACATCTTCTTTGTATGCAGAATACGCTCGGCTATGGTGAGATTGGAAACGTATTGTCTTTCATTTTAAGGCTCTTATCTAAACGTTTTTCTTTTCCAGTCTCGGGGGAGAACAAATACCTCTTGTTCTACTTCTTCGTGCACTGAGTGCTGAAGACTCCAGTAAATATAAAAAAAATAAAAACGTTGAAAGATTTTTAAGGGACATTTCTTAATAGGGATTACTAATTTTAATTCTGTAGCGAACTGAAAGATTTGCATACTTAAATTGCAAAGAAAATAAAGATATTCTTTAAAAAAATTTTTATTGTATCCAAATGTTATCCATAGTTTAATTGTATATATAATTGTATAATTCAGTTTTGCAGCCAAGAATCTTTATGTTTGCATATGAGCACTAATATATATAATATATATATATATATATATATATATATATATATATATATGATAACAAAAAAGATTAACCCATTTAATATATAGAATCATACATAATGTGTCTTGTTGTTTGTTTCTTGAAATGCGCCGACATTCTAACCTTCAGGGATATTATTTCTCAGCAAGAATTTTTCTATTTAGATTGATTTTTCAATTCCTTCTATTAGCTCGCACTCTCCCTATATATATCTTGTTCAAATTTTCAATCGTTCATAAAGTACTTTTTATCCATCCACTCAAGTTCAAATACATTGTTTTTGAACTTGTAGTGCATGGCACTTGATGTTAATGCAGTTTTTTCAAATATTTATTCTATAGTTAAATTTAATTAACTAATTTTAGTTTTTTTTTAGAATTAAGTTGCATATATCTACCAATAGATGGCACCAGATAAGCTTAAAAAATTAATGAAAATTATTTATAAAGAACTTTCTGCAATATAGTGAAAAAAAGTAGGAATTGACTTTAAATTTTTTTTTATATTACTTGTTTTTGTTTAACAAATAAATAAAGGTATTCTTTAAAATTTTATTTTCATGACGTCCAAATATTATCCATACTATTATCCTATATACGGTTTGGATTCTTTAATCCTATATGTATAATTAATTATTACAACCAAGAATCGTTTATGTTTGTATATGAGTATTAATATGATTCCTATTTCTCTTCCTTAAAACATAAGAAATAAGGTAAAAAAAAAAAGAATTTTCAGCAAGAATTTCCACTCTTTCCCTTGTAACCGGAAACGGCCTGATCGTCAATACCTTGATGGTGATTGAGTATTTTGGCACGGAATGTAACCATTGATCTGATAATTTTTTCTGCATTCACTTTTCCATTTAGATTGTTTATTTGTTTTTGTTTAACAAGAAAAGAATGATATTCTTGAAAATTTTATTTTCATGATGTCCAAATATTATCCATACTTTAATCCTATATTCTAATTCTTCAATATTTTCTACATTCTAATTGTTAATGATTCTTTAATCCTATATACATAATAAATTATTACAGCCAAGAATCGTTTATGTTTGCATATGAGTACTAATATGATTCCCATTTCTCTTCCTTAAAACATAAAAAGCCGTAATAAAAAAGATTAAACCATTCAGTGACTGGAATGAGACATAGTCTGACTCGTTGTTTGTTTCTTGGATTGCGTAGACATTCTAACGTTCGGGGATATTATTTCAGAGCAAGAATTTCCACTCTTTCCCCTGTTACCGGAAACGGTGTGATCGTCAATACATTGATGGTGATTCAGTAGTTCAGCACGGCATGTAGCTATTAATCTAAATGTTTTTTTCTGTACTCACTTTTCTATTTAGATTGATTTTTTTTTGTTTGTTTGTTTAGAAAGAATTGATTTTTTATTTATCTATAAGTAAACCAAAATATGCCAGGTTAATATCTAAACGGATGTAAGAGAATTATAATAATTAATCTCACGTATGTGATATTTATGCTTACACTATATATTCACAACTTTTGCATAAATTCACAGAATTGCTGTATTTTATTAATATATCTCGATAAATTTTCATTTAAAAAGTAAAAGATAATAATTTTTTAATAAAAAGTAATAATTAATTTAATAAAATATAATATTTTTTAATACTTTTTAAACATTTTACAAATATTAAAAAGTATTTTTTTTACTAATAATTTGAATGTTTTTATCAAATATTTTTAAATAGAACTACGTATATAAAAAACTAACTGGAAAAGTTAAGAAGAAACTATTAAATTATTTTTCTAAACCAAATAATTACAAAAAGACCTTTTGATAAAATTAATGATACTCGATATAGATATCATTTGTAATATTAGTATTTATTATTTTGTGTGTTTGTATTTCTTGTACATAGTTTAATGAGGTTTATATGCAAATTATTGTTAAGCTTTATCATTTTAAAAGTAATGCTGGCAAAGAAAGAGAATCAACAACAACAAAAATCTTTCCCACTTAAATAAACACACAAAAAAATTGACATGCATTGCTAATGACGACTTCAATAATTAATCATTTGTTGTTCGTCATTTACAATGAATGCAAAATGATTTTTTACATAAATTTTAATAAAATCCTTGCTCTGTTTAGACAGTCATCAATAAATAATAAAATTTCGAAAAACTACTAGAAAATTCTTTTGAATGTTTTAGCTCAGTTTAAGGCAAAGTTTCATTGCTAAAAGTTAAAATATTTATTTAATTCATTATTCAGTCAACTAGCAATAAATAAGTTAATAATATAGGTTTTTGAATAATTCATGAGACTTTTGCAATTACATCTTACAGAGGTATAAAAATATTTGGAAAAATTTGTCAGAAATATTTATAAATAAATCATTGAACACTTTCTGTTGTAATTTTAAATGCGTAATCAAGAAATTTGGGACTTTTTTAATATTAGAATTCGTGATAGAGCATTGAATCATGATTATTTTTCATTGCGGCATTAATTTGTAACGAATAAATTTTATCGCAAAACAAATAAATGCAAACAGTTATTATTAAATTTATTTTAACTATCATTAAATTAGAAGAAAGGAAAAGCTGTAAAAGAAAAAGAAAAACTTTTATATTTTGTTTTTGTGCTTGATAATATAAATATTTTAAGAAATTTTTAAATAGTATGAATCAAATTATCCATACATTGAATATTTCAATTTTTATGCAGTCGAAGCCAACTGAAAATATGTGTTAAAATATAGATAAGTGTAGGGTCGTTGTAGTTGTATATAAGTAGTATGTCATTATCTGTTTGATTGCGAGTATAAATATGTAAGAAAGATCCTTAATTGGTGATATCTAACATTGATATTTTGTACTTTACTTAGTAAAATTGTACTTTAATATAGTCTTAGGTCTTTTGGTGCCAACCTATCATTGATAGTACTTTAAGACTAATTTGAGAAATAACCAATTAAATTTATTATTTTTAAATTCCGGGTACTTACATCTTATATGGAACAGATGTACAAAACTCAGCGTTACGCAAGGTGAAAAATGCAGTGTCAGCTAAATTGCAAATTCTCATGTTTACTCCTCACTCATACTCTTACACTCTACACTCATTTATCTCTGCATGCTTGCTGACAAAAGACTCTTTGGTAGCATGTCAGAGGTTTACACACCTTCCTTTTCCTACCTGCAAGTCCTTTAAAAATATTCCTGCCTACAAATTTATCGTGCCCGTCCACGTGAGGAACGTAGGTTTTCTTCGTTGACTAGGTTTTGTGTATAAAGTTTCGAACTCGGATTCCCTTGCTTGGAAATCAATAAACTATCCATAAGATCGACTTAACTTAGAAATGCAAATGTTTGGATATCTAAAATATATATTATGGGTTAAATATCTATAATATATTATTTACACAAAATCAAATTATACAATAAGATAAATAAGATGTATCAATATTAATACATTATTTCTAACTATTTGTTTGAAAAATAATTAAATCAAATAAATAGTACTTGCCTTTTTAAATATGTTTATTAAAACATATTTGTGTATCAGTAACGTAATCATATCAATATAAAAATACATTAACATATCATTTATAAGAATTCCATCTTTTATACAACAAATTGCGGATCAATACAACCTTCTTTAAATGGTATTTGGTAAGAATAATACTGGGATTCTATTCATTATTTATTATTTAAAATGCAAATTTACTGTGACCATTTTTATTAATAGCTCGTATAAAGCTAAAACAACTGTTTTTCTTAATGAAAAGAAAAATTAATTATTCTTTTCAAGATATTGCAGTTTCAGTTCATTTGTTTAAAATCAATTCTTATAAATTAATTATCTTTTAGAAAGACTAATTAATGACTTTCTGCTTTTAATTAGGGTTTAACAGGAATTTATATTGCTCTTTTATTTAGTAGAATTATTTATGAAAACAAATGTGAAAATCGGTTATCAACTGCCATGCTCTATTGTCTTGGAAAGATAAATTTCCAATACTTCTTTGCGTTATCTGCTTTGAAATTTGCTTTTGTAATGAAATATCGAATTTAGTTAAATTGTATCATCAGCATTTTTATCATTGCAGTGTCCGTTTTCATATTTAATTCCCTTGCACAATAAAAGAGTAAATATCATTTAAGAAAAATAGAAATCGAAATTTATGATGCGAAAAATAGTTCGGGCTTGTTTAAATCTTTTAAACAGAAACTTAATTTAATATCTTATTACAATTGTTTGGTTATATGAAAGAAATTTTATTAACTATCATTTATGTCTTCTGCTTTATTTTCTCATTTGTTCTGATAATCATATTTTTGTTTTTCATGTAAGTTCATTCCACTGATTATTATTAATGATACTTACTTAATGTCTTTTACGTACTTTTAATCTGATTAAAATTATATCTACAGTTAGCTCATGATTTAAATTCGCTAGGAGTATCATAAGTGAATGTGTTGTTGGCACTTCATTCAGAAACTGAGAAAACACAATGACTCTTGTTGTAATGTGTTTAAGGGTCTTGCATCGACAACCATTTTGCCTGGTTATAGTATTTAAGGTGGTCTGATGGCCCAATGACTAGCGTTCTAGCGCTCGTTGCCACAGGTTTCAGGTTCTAGTCCACATATGTTTGTAACTGTTCGAGATCCATTTAAAACCGTCGGTCCCGGTCTAATATGACTGTAAGAGCGTTGGAAGTAGGTTTAACAACTGTACATCGTAAAAAGAAAGCATGTTTAAGACCTTTTCCAATTTAAACTAAAGACAGGGCAGTTAGCCCTAAAACTCCCCCTATAATTCTACGTTGTTCCTCTCAGATTCTTATTGAAATTGTAGGAATGTTTTTCAGTATGGTAATATATATATGCAGAAATTTACCATTAAAGTCTTCTCTCTATATATATTTAAAAATATATCTGTCATATATATAAAAAAATCGCCTATATTTTATTTTGTATAGACGTTTAACCGTATTAATATATATTTTTTAAAATTCTCTATATATTTCTTGTTTGAACTTTGTTTAGTTATAATTTTTGAGTAGGTTATCATAATTTTAATGCAAATTCTAGTAAAGTAATTTCAATGTATAAATATTAACATATTGATCCTTGTGTTCAACATACATAAGTTTGGCATATGAGGTTATTTCCTCTGAAGCGCATTGAGAGTCTTTCAAACAAATACATTTATATGTATCCAATCATTCATAGACTCTAACTATAGTTTCTAACTGTCTGTTTAGAAGGGACATTCAAACTTGGACCCTACCAGCCGTAGACTCTGTTTAGCTTTGTAAATATTTTAATATTTCAGCATTAAAGCAGCTCATATTGTCTACCAAGTTATCCTTTGCCCTTTTAAAAATAAAATAAAAATTATGAATAATTTATCGAAACACATTTATTACTAAATACCAACTATCAATCATGTACATACAGAAAATAAGCTACGCAAATTGAATTCCATAAGTAATACAAATTCTGTTCCAAATAAAAGAAGGGATAAATATGATTGAGTACAGCTGTCCTCCTGCGTATTTCTATCCGCAACCTCTCACTTCTCGGAGGGAATTATATGAAATGCAAGATGTAACGATTTCGTTTAGTGTTCCCAATTCTTCCAGACTTGTCATTGAGAATACTGGAATAGATTTTCTTGGAATCCATCTTCCGATAGCAAATCCAATGAACAGTGGAGTCTCAGTTAAACAAGACGTCGTAATATCGGTTTCCGATATTGTCATCGTTTTTCTCAAATACAATAGCGGAGGAAAGCAATGAATTTGTTTTTATTGCAATCTTGTTTTTTCTTCTTCTTGTTTTTAATTTGTTTTCTTCGCTATTGTGCCTGGTTTTCTTCGATGCCGATCCATTTAGAATCGTTAAAGGAATAAATGCATTCCAGCAAAAGAACCAGCTCGGTTACTGGCCTTAATATTCAAAACTGCATACTTAACTTTTCTGGTGAAGGGCGATATGATCATTGCTTTGAAGAAAAAGTAGTCGTAGTTGTAACTGCAGAAGAATGTATTGCATATCACATTAGTTCCTCACCATACCAACCTTAAGATAATGTTAATACACCAAAGAGTAGGCTATCATAAGAATATGAGCAAGGTTAAGGATCTCTTGAATACTTTGTGAAGAGAATAATTTTGCATTTTGAAAAAAAAAATGTATAGAAAAGAAAAAAAATAGAGTTTTCAGAGAATTTAAATGTCAAACATAATTATACAGCGTTCAATGATTATTTGTTTTAATAACATGAGTCTTTATGATTAAGATATTCGACATAATTTTTCAAATCATTTACAACACATACAGTATAGTCGGAAAGGTATAATATTTCTTAAACATACTTTCGGCTTTCGTATATATTCAGCATAAATTCGTCTTCATCGTTAATGATATATACTTGTTAATAATAATTTTACTAAAACTAAATATTAAGGTCTTCCATTGAAACATGCGCGACATAATCGCTTTTTAGACAAAAAAATATCAATTTTCAAAAATCGGTACGTTTTTTCCATTACTAACCGTAATTCTGTCTACAAGGAACTTTTTTGTTGATATTGTGGAACAACAATAGGTCTCCTGCTCTTAGACTAAACTTCCCGATATTTATATGTTGTATGAAAGAAAATCCTATAACCCTTCAAGAAGCACTGGTTGTCATAATTACCATCAAGTTTAAATTTCTCAGAAAATAGTTTCTGTGCACGGTATAGACCTTTAATAGTTTATTACCACTGGACTACGAGTCACACAAAATAAATCTTTGCAAATTTTGTTGTTCATCATAGTTTTCCTAATTTATAATAACATAAAAGGACTCTAATTTATATTTAGTACCATCGAAGAAGATACAAGAAATACCATCTGCATATTTGAAGAAAGTCTAAAAAAAAAGCCATAAAATAATGGCATTTTTTTTTCCTGCTCAATAAAGAATATTAATATGCAATCGAAAATATATAGTATATTTTTAAGATAAGCCTTTTTTTAAACATTTTTAACATTCTTTACATTAAATTTAATTTAAATAACATTGTAAAAACTCTTTTTGTGTCTTCCAGATATTAAACAACAAATATTTTGGCAGTAAACTTTAAGAAAAGAAGAAATAGTATCAGAACAATAAAAAAGAATCAATAGAAAGAAGAAATATGTAATATTTTTCTATATAATAAATCTTTCTATACAAAAAAATCTTTAAATCAAGACAGTGGATCACTAATTTTAAACAAATTTCAAAAAAAAAAAAAAAAAGGAGTTATGCACGAGACCATAAGCCTTCAGCTATAATAGATCAAGCTAGCGTGTTGTAATTTGTGTTCATTTTCAGAATATATAATCAGTTTAACATTTAATATACATAACAAAATAACATTAGGGTATGCTTTTGGGCATATAACACAAAGTTGTATATCCATTGTAATCACTTACAAAATGAATCTATTACATGTTATATTTAACAACTTCATGAATTATTCAAAAAGTTGAAATGTTACAAGTTAAATTATCAAACAGAGAATATATGTAAAATAAAAACCAAAACGTTTTAATTTATAAAATTTTATGGTCTTAAAAACAATCTTTCGTGTGTAATAGACAAATATTTTTCTTCGAAATTTTAATATTATGAATTTAGAAATTAAAATAGTTTTACTGATTAGTTCCCCATAAGAGATAACTGATATGGATATATTTAATTCTAACCTTATTTATATATCTTAATACACTTTATTTGCTTACTTACCTACAGTAATTTTACATATCTAACAATTTATTATTTTTTTATCATTTTTTTAATGACATACTTTTTTTATATCTAAAAATTCAATTAAATTTTATCTAACCTTTAATTTTATTTTCTGTTTCTTGCACCGGCCCAGTAGCCAAGTGGCTAGCGCTCTGGCATTTGGTACTAAAAGCTAAAAGTATGAATCCTGGCGGCGGAATGGAGATTTGTTAGTGTTTCTGAATCCATTTTAAACTGTAGGCTCCTGTCTGTTTAGCCAGGTCTGTTGTTTGTCTGTCAGTTTAGTCTGTTGTGCAAAAGATGACCGTAGAACAATATACCAAACCAAATCTTGTTGTTTTGTTGTTTCTTATCCCACTTGGCTGGCCAAGCCCACAAGCCCATATGGACTCATGATTGAAGGGGAAGGAAGCAGCTTCTGTTGTGATGGAGCACCCGTAGGTAAAAGCCTGACTTTTGCTCCGTGACGCTCTTACAGTCATAGAAGACCGGGACCTACGGCTTAAAGTGGATTCCGAACCACTACAAACATCCATGGCACCGCCGGGATTCGAACCCGAAACCTGTGGCACCGAGCGCCAGAGCGCTAGACACTCGGCCATTCAGGTCCCAAATTTGCCAACGGCACGCAGTGTTCCCATGTGGTCACCCACCCTAGTACTGACCGCGCCCAATGATGCTTGACTTCGGTGATCTAACGAGAACCGGTATATTCAGCATGGTACGGCCGTTGGCTAAACCAAACCTGCTTCCTGTATAAAAAAAAGTTATGAGTTGACACAAAACTTATATTGAAGTAAACCTTCAAAAGGTTTAATTCAAAAGGCAAGAATAAATTATTAATCACTACACAACAGTAAATTTACAGATAAAAGCTAACGTCATATTTTCCTTTCATTCCAATTATTTCGACAAAAATATAAACTCCCAACACATAAAAGGATCTAAGGCTTTATTTATCAATTTTTGATGACGCTTACAATCATGGTATCATACGTTCAAAAACAATTTAAATAAGTTTACTCAATTTTTTAAAGGCTAAAATCCTTTAAACCTTACAATTTTAATTTTTTAATTGATTCTTTCTTTTTTTTCTGTTTCTTGTATAAAAACGTTGTGATTTGCTATATAATAATCCAATGATATATTCAAAGATAACAAATCTTATATTGAACTAAACCTACAAAAGATTTAGATCAAAAACTAAGTATAAATTATTAATCACTACACAACAGTATATTTACAGATAACGTCTATTTTTTTTACTAACGTCATATTTTCTTTTCATTTCAATTATTTCGATAAAAATATGAAGTCCCAAAAGCATTAAAGGATCTAGTACTTTATTGATCAATTTTAGATGACGGTTACAAACATGGTATCATATGTTCGAAAACAAGTTAAATAAATTTACTCAATTTTTAAAAGGCTGAAATCCTTTAAACCTTTCAAATATTATTTTTCCCTCGCGGAATTTCTGTTCCATTCATCGTGTTATTATTTGAATTCAATTCAAAGTTTGTCACATTCAACTGTCTCCAATTTTGTTAGATGATGAGGTCAAAATATTGCATTTTTTTTTTCCTTTGCATTCCCTTATCGGTAACTCCCCAACTTCAGAGAGCACATTGAACCGATATTATCGACCCTACATCAAAGCGAGTGAAATCCCAGTTTGTCATTAAAATCCGATTTCTGCTAAGCCTGAAGAATTCATGCTTCCATTTCTGCCAACTTGGCACGGGGCATCGTTAAATGGTGGCAGTGGATGTTCGATAAAATAGCGGGAAAATAAAAAGTAAAGAACTTGTAAAAAAAAAAATTGTATGTATCAGATAAAAAAGATGGAAAACTGCTTAGTGCTTTGAACGCATTTAAATATCCCAACATTCATTTGTGTAGGAATATCGAAGAAATTTGAGAAATAAAATGGTGCTCCTAAATATGCTTGAACGCGGCTGATTTTTAAGGGCGTGTTTATGCATTATATTTTGTGAGAACAACAATCGATATTGCTCAAATTGGAATGATGTTTTCAATTTTGCTTGTACCTTTCTACATTTTGTTCGTCTCCAAAGAATAAATATTTATTTTGAAAGACATTCTTACTGTTTTTGTAAGCTTTTATGTTTATTCGCGCATTTTGCAGTATTTTTTGCTATGTAAGTTATTTTCTACTAAAAGAAGTGCGTCTTGACAACTCTACTGTAACAAAAAACTCCCAAAAGGACTTCTAATATACATTTATATACACACACACACATATATATATATATATATACTGAAGTGACAAAAGTCATGGGATAGCAATATGCAAATTTTCAGATGGCAGTAGCATCGCGTAGAACAGGTATAAATGCGCAGTGCTTTCGCAGAGCTTTCATTTCTGTTCAACTTATTCATGTGAAGAGGTTTTGACGTGATGATGACCGCACGACGGGAATTAACAGACTTTGAACGCGGAATGTTAGATGGAGCTAGACGCATGGGTCATGCCATTTCGGAAATCATTAGGGAATTCAACATTCCCAGATCCACTGTGTCACGAGTGTTCCGAGAGTATGAAATTTCAGGCATAACATCCCACCATGGACAGCGCAGTGATCGACCGCCTGCACTTAACGACCGAGACCGGCGACGTCTGCAAAGAGTCGTAAATTCTAACAGGCAAGCAACACTGCGTCAAATAACCGCAGAAATCAATGTGGGACGTACAAGGGACTTCTCTGTTTGAACTGGGTGGAGAAATTTGGCTTTCTTGGGCTATTCCAGCAGAAGACCGACTCGAGTGCCTTTACTGACAGAACGACATCGCTTGCAGCGACTCTCGTGGGCACGTGAGCATATCGGTTGGTCCCTAGATGAATGGAAAATCGTGGCCTGGTCCGATGAGTCACGATTTCAGTTGGTAAGAGCTGATGGTAGGGTTGGAGTGTGGCGCAGACCCCACGAAGCCATGGACCCAAACTGTCAGCAAGGCACTGTTCAAGCTGGTGGTAGCTCCGTAATGGTGTGGGCTGTTTTTTCATCGCGTGGACTTGGTCGTCTGGTGCGACTGGACCGAACATTAACTGGAAATGCTTATGTTCAGCTACTTGGAGATCACTTGCAGCCATTCATGGACTTCATGTACCCAAACAACGATGGGATTTTTATGGATGACAATGCGCCATGTCACCGGGCCACAACTGTTCGCGATTGGTTTGAAGAACATTCTGGACAATTCCAACGAATGATCTGGCCATCTATATCGCCTGACATGAATCCCATCGAGCATTTATGGGACATCATCGAGAGGTCTGCTCGTGCTCAAAATCCTGCACCATCAACGCTTTCACAATTATGGACGTCTATCGAGACAGCATGGCTCAATATTCCTGCAGAAGACTTCCAACGACTTGTTGAGTCCATGCCACGTCGAGTTGCTGCACTTCGCCGGGCGAAAGGAGGGCCGACACGATATTAAGAGGTATCCCATGACTTTTGTCACTTCAGTGTATATATTTATATATTGCTAAAACAATAAGTGGCCACTACTATAGAGAATGAACAAATTTAATCGAATAGACCCCATTCTGAATTGTTTGATGATTATTTTTTGATTTAGCATTGCTGCGATTGTTTTTGCAGGTTTAGTTACGGCATTTTGTCTTAAATCGCCCGATGCACTTTTTAGCATTGAGTATTTGACATGCATTAAATATGATTGGAATTTAATAGATAACAAAGATGTTTCATGCAATGTCTTCAAACGAAGAAAAATATTCCTTATTTCATTAAGCTTCCAATCAATTAATCATAAATTATTATTTTTAAATAACTTTATACATTTATTTTGAAAAATAAACTAATTAAAGAAATCTATTGAATAGTATGCTGCTTGAATTCTTATTAATTTTGTAATTGGAAAATCTACAGTTACATGAAAATAACGTTATTGGTATACTGTAGCACCACTCTATGTATTCCACTGAGTACAAGTTGTATAACGTTTAAAATTCTTTATTATATATCCCTTTTTTATTTTCAGGATAAATAACTATCAATAATTGTAATATAGCAGATAGTAGGATAAAAAAAGGAACGTATTTTCTTAAGAAGACAACATATTTTCACACAGTGAACATCGTAATTTTTTTTTTCTATATTTTGCAGCAAACCATTTTTAAATCTCATACTTAAAGTAAATATCTTTAAAAACTATTTTCTCATAATTTTTTATTTGAAACGGAAGTGTATTGAATTTTATTTATGTATTACTTACTTGTTTTTACTTTAAAAAAAGACAAAAAAAATTATTATTTCTGCAAGTGACTAACTAATTTGAATTCACAAATTTCAAAATATAATATTAATTGCATAAATTTTAAAGCATGCATATTTCCATATTTTTTTTCACTGGACAAAATAACCCATGCACGTTTTTTAAAACTGATTTGAAATTATTAAAATCTGAACAGTGCATTTTTATGCTCTGTAAGCATTTTAGTATAGTTAACCCTGTAGTACCAGTGTTTTAACAATTTTTACAGTTTACAAAGTTGAGATTCAAAAGGGCAGAAAAGAAGCAAGCAGACTGCCTCGCAGATCATTAACGGAAAGTGCATGTCGCTACTTGATAATTGGAAAGAGGGAAGAAATCTTTCTTTTTGAAGGTCCACGACGTCGCCAGAGTTACAAATTACGCCAGCAACTCACGCTTCTCAAGAGAAAGCACCCTTCAAAAATAATTCCGAGCTTTATTCGTGGCTTTCTTTGGCCCCGAGAGAGTGAAATTTATTAAATGGGATGATCTCAGACCGTCGAAAAAGGATGCATGCTAAATTATGAGGCGGGAACTTTAATGAACACTGAATCTTGTTATCCGCGAAAATTAAGGTACTTAGTGGACTTGGATAACATGATTTTCTTTTTCTTTTAGTGAATGAAGCTGTTCTCTTTTCTTTGGGCTTCTGAATAATTAAGATTTTAGGAATAAGTTTGTCGCCTTAAAAAAAGGGGTAAACAAGTGGCTGCAATCTGGTGTGAATGGCTGGTTCCACTTGAAACAGCTTTTGATCTAATTTTTTGTAGCATATGCATTCAATATTGCCTTGCAAATGCTTAATATTTTTTAGATGTAATAAAACTAAAATAAAAAAAGCACTTTGGCGTTCTGCACTGTTATCGAAATTTATTCATTGTGCAGTAGTTTCCTTACGAGAAGAGATATATCATTTCTGTTGCCAGGGGAAAGGAATGTATATTCTTTAACAAGTGCATAATAACCTATCACTCAAATCTGTCAGTAGATAAGCAATATCATGGATGATTATACTACACACAATTAGTGTTTTGTTCTAATGAGAACGGCCTGTCACTCAAATCTGATAGCAGATATTCAGTGTCATGGATAATGATACATCATGAAATTAGAGATTGTGTGTTAGACCTTCACAGGTCAAAACAATTATATATGGGATATGGACTGCGTCATGATTTGCTGCATCATGATAGGTGATAGACCAGGGACTGAGAAAGTGTCCACTTCAGGGAGAAGTGAGGGGAGCTGAACCCCCTCTTGATGTATTTCCTTAAATAGAAATGTTTGGAGAAGGAGGATGAGTGTTCTGCAAACAGTCGACAAGAAGTGTTTTTTTTTCTGTAAAGTGGCTGTACATGCCAGATATATATATATATATATATATATATATGTAATGCATATAATTAATTCCCATGAACATGAAATAGGCCTCCTTTCTGAGCCGTTATAGGTCTAGCAGACAACGAGACCATTAGATTGGAAGATTTGTGAAGTCCATTATTACCCAGAATGCACCACTAGGTCATTGGCTCTTTTATAACCATATTTTGCTACTACTATTTTTTAACCAACACCTCTAGTTACTTCACGATATGCATACTTGATTATCACTTCATGATATGCATACTTGATTGTCACTTCATGATATACACTTTGAACCCAAAGAAGAACATTCTATTCAAAACATTTATCGTGTCCAAGCATCGTGTTTGGTTCTTCAACACTTGTATGATTTCAAACCAACCTCCCTTAGTTAAGAAATCAACGCACTACATACCAGTCACTCCTTTGTTTACTTAAGAAAAATAAAATTATTTATTAGTATGTTGTAAAATGTGACCCATAATGTATGAAATAAGGGAAAAGGAAACGTATTTTTTTTTTGGATAAATTCATTTTAAAATTTGCATTCAGCAAGTTTATTCCCTTTGATGCTTTGCAAAATGTATTTTGTTCATAGTTAAAAAAATACCGATTATTTTAAGTTTTGGAAATAAAAAAAAAATAATAAACAACAATATCAATATATTGTTGAACTTTTCCGAATTTTGAAAAAAAAAACTTTTTTGTCAATTTGTTTTTAACAAATGGGCATTTAAAGAAAGTTTATACAATGATATAAAAAAAATCAATATTTTTACTCATAAACAAAACACTTCACATGTTTTTGTTTTATATCCCTGTCGTAATGATAAACACATTTGCTATGCATTAGCAATTACGAAAAAAATAAATATTATCCGATAATTACATTCTTACACATTTTCACATCAGCTTCGACATTTTTTCTTTTTTAATCAATTACCCATTACCAAATATGCATTTTTATTCGATCCGAAACAAAACTTCATGTCCTATTTATTTCAAGTTGTTAAACAAAGCGGTGCTTATACTTTACTGTTGAAATATTTCTCGCCGTTCCAGCAACTTTTCAAGCGAGATGATATTTCTCATTTGAAACGGATTCCTCGTTAATGCTCCAGAGATGACGAAAAAAATTGTCCATTCTGCAATAATCCGATAAAAGGATTTTCGTGCGGATTAATTAAAAGCTTTGGAAGCCATCCGTGCAGAATAACTTATTCGACTTTTAGAAACAAAACACTTTTTATCCATTTAGATCTAATCGATTACGAGGTTCAGGCTCCAGGTGGGCTTTGGCTGGAAGTTCCTTTTGCACATTAGTTAAATGCCGCGTTTTTATCTGATGGTCGCCAAGTCGGCATTCAGTGTTCAACTCAAATTAATTCTCTTATCTCTTTCTCTCTGCTTTATCTGTAAAAGTTTGTTACTTCGTCGTGATTCATTCAGTCGGTGAATTTTCATTTATATTAATGATAATTGTCGCCAAGTTCCATCTAATTTGGACAAAAGACATGGAAATAGTTATCAAAAGTGTGCTGCCATTAGCAGCAAAATGGTTACGATGCCTTAAATGACTTTTGATCTATTTGAAAGATGTCGCCAAGTTTGTTTTTCTGTCTGTCGTTATTAATGGAAGATTAATGCCGACTTTTAGTTTGGTTTAAATTTAGAAACATTTTCGCTGTTTTAATTGTACTCGTGTTTAAAAGTTGTTCGCTGTTAATGATAAGTATTTATCATGACCAATTGTTGGTAGTTCTCATAATTGCTAAGTTGCAGGAATAGCATTGTTATTATTACTTGGATGGTTACATACATTTAAAGTAAACTAAATTTATCAATAGTTATTTCATTCAGATTTCCAAATGGCTGTAAGTTATACAAATGTTACAATTAATTATATTAAAATATTTTTTAGAGATAATGATAAAATAATATTATTTTTAATTAATACATGAAAAAGCATGGCGAAATTTTTCTTAAACATAAATTAACATTTAAAAAACGTTATAATTTATTTAAAATAATTTAATAAGCACTTGCATACTTTCAACTGCACATATATTTGCTTATTGTATATGTATTGAATATAAATCTTATGTATTGTATTTATGTATACTATAATGTCTGTATTATGTATACTTTTTAGGTAATTGCATGCATGCATACTTGATAAGTATTTAAATAATAAACCTTTACCAAAAAAAAAATTATCCTTTTTAAACAAATTTTTTTTTTCTATTCAGATCTAATGAGATTACGAGTTTCAGGCTCCAGGTGGGCTTTGCTGGAAGTTCCTTTTGCGCATCAGTTAAATGCCGCGTTTTTATCTGATGGTCGCCAAGTCGGCATTCAGTGTTCAACTCAAATTAATTCTCTTATCTCTCTCTGCTTTATCTATAAAAGTTTGTTACTTCGTCGTGATTCATTCAGTTCGTGAATTTTCATTTATATTAATGATAATTGTTGCCAAGTTAGATCTAATTTGGACAAAAGACATGGAAATAGTTATCAAAAGTTCGTTGCCATTAGCAGCAAAATGGTTACGATGCCTTAAATGACTTTTGATCCATTTGAAAGATGTCGCCAAGTTTGTTTTTCGGTCTGTCGTTATTAATGGAAGATTAATGCCGTATTTTCGTTTGGTTTAAGTTTAGAAACATTCTCGCTGTTTTAAATGTACTCGTATTTAAAAGTTGTTCCCTGTTAATGATAAGTATTTATCATGACCAGATAGTGGTTATAATTGCTAAGTTACATATATATCGTTGTTGTTATTAATTGAAAGGTTACATACAATTAAAGTAAACTACATTTATCAGTGTTTATTTAATTCAGATTACCAATTGCTAGTAAGTTACAAAAATATTACAGTTAATTAACTTAAAATATTTTTCTTCATTAGAAATATTGATAAAATATTTTTTCTTCATTAGAAATATTGATAAAATATTTTTTTTTTTTTTTTTTTTTTTTTCAATATTTCATGAAAAATGTGCTGCAAGTTTTCTTAAACATAAATTAACATTTCAAAAATTTTATAATTCTATTTAAAATAAACAAATAATCACTTGCATAATTAATTGTACAAATATTTGTTTATTGTATATGTATTTTATATAAATCTCACGCATTGTATTTATATATACCTTATGTAATTATATGTATAATGTACATTTAAGCAATAAACTTTCTACAAACATAATTTAAATTTCGTTTATAAAATTTTCTAATATTTCTTACTTCTGTAAAGGCTTTACAAAAACTTCTAATTTTTAATAATTATTTATCAACTTAGAATATAATATAAATTTATTTTAATTTAGTATTTGTAATTCTGTTTATTTTAACAACGTATTTTTAATAAATTTTTATGTTATTACTTATCATAAAGTATAAACAGTGATTAAATTTAACATTACATATTGGCTTAAAATTTGTACTAAACTATTAATATTGAGATGTAATTATATTTTCTATGAGTAAGAATATAAATTAATTTAAACACTTAAAGAAGCTAATTGAATAATACCTATTGGTAATCGAATAAGTTGATTATTTAAAGATCGATTTTCTAATAGTCCCATTTGATATTATAATCTTCTAATTAAATTGATTTCTTTCTGTAATAAATTTTTATTTGTCGGATCAAATAAGTATCTTCATTGATCCATTACATTATGGGAATTTATTGAAAATTATTTATTTAAAAAAATTGAAATCACGAAATGAAATAAAGGAATGAACGAATGAAATGAATGCAGAAAATGAGATATAGGAATGCACGTAATGGAAGGGAACGATCATAAAATTAAATGTAGGAATTCATGAAATGAAATAGAGGAATGCACTTGGAGATATGATGCTTTAAAAATATGCATTGTTAAATATAGCGGTCTGTTAAACAAATCGATTTACACAGGGTTTAGTTTAAATTACAAATGAAAAGGCTCAACGCTTACAAGACATTTAAAGCATTTACTTTTTGTCGTAAGTAAAGCAAATTTTAAACATGCACACTGTTTTGAAGACGTTTTAGAAAACATAAATTCCATCTTTCTGCGCAAGTGCTTTCATACTTTCTAATGTCCCATTATTTTAAAATTGATTTGATTTCATAGATAAAATATTTTTCAATAGTGCCATAAGATGAAATCTTTGTTTTCCTTACTAAATAAATTTTCCAATTGATGTTTTAGGAAAATTTTATACAATTATTATAATTTTAATATAAAAAATAATTAAACTTATCCATAATGTCATTAAATCCTTAAAATGACAAAAAATTTCATAAATCTACATAGAAATATTTTTCAACAGTTAAGTACAATAATTCTCTTACTTTTTTACATTTTTCTTTCAACTATAAGAGAGCAAAATATTTCCACCCAATTTACCTGAATAAGTATTGTATTAACTTAGATGAGTTTTTAATTTAATTTTAATTAAATTAAATTTTTTCAATTTATTTTTTTAATTAATTTAATTTTTTTAATTAAATTTTAAACATGTAATTTTAAGATTGTTTTGATGACATTTTGGAAAACAGGAATTCCATCTTTCTGCGAAAGTGCTTTCATACTTTCTAATATCCCAATATTTTAAAATTGATTTGATTTCATAGATAAAATATTTTTCAATAGTGCCATAAGATGAAATCTTTGTTTTCTTTACTAAAGAAATTTTCCAATTAATAAATCAGGAAAATTTTATACAATTATTATAATTTTAACATAAAAAATAATTAAACTTATCCATAATGTCATTAAATCCTTAAAATGACAAAAAATTTCATAAATCTACAATATAGAAATATTTTTCAACAGTTAAGTACAGTAATTCTCCTACTTTTTAACATTTTTCTTTCAACTATAAAAGAGCAAAATATTTCCACCCAATTTACCTCAATAAATATTGTATTAATTTAGATGAATTTTTAAATTTGTTTTATGGTAGTAATATGTGAAAATCAGGAGGAACTGTTACTCAAAATTAGGTAATTCATAATAATTTTTTTATGCATTTGTATGCTGTATTTGTATTATGAATAATCCCCCAACACATTATTATAAGAAAGCTGAGCCATCTTGAAATACCTACATAGGAATATTTCTGTATTTTCTCTGTAAATCCCAGAAAGATTCAACATGAAATCCGTATAGATTACTGAATAGGTGTACTGTTACATTTGCTATCCTTTACTCCACATTTTTAAAAAGAGTATATATAACGCTCACTACTATCATATTCAAATCCTGGTTCTTCACCACTCTAGCCGCATACATGACAGTCAGAATACTGAATCTGTATATATATATATATATATATATATATATATATATATATATATATCTATATATACATTATATATATACATACATTATATATATTGGAGATCAGTATTCTGGCTGTCATGAGCAGTAAAGACAATGTTAGTGTTTGATTTAATCACACATTTAAATGATGTGATCATTAATGAAATATTTCTACAAATATTTTTTCTTCTTCAAATTGGCGTAATAGAAGAGATTTATGCATATGAAAAATATATTCACCAATTGTATATTCAAGTTTTATAACGTAATTTTTAATAGCCAAATTAAACAACAACAAAAAAATCTTAATTTCAAATAATTATATTGCCGTTGTGTAAGTAATAAGAGCAGTGATTATTTTAAATTTAAAATTATAAATTTATTTTAGACAGTACCAATTTGGAATTTTGAAAATTAATGAGAATTTAAGGCAAAGTCATGACCATTAATTATGAAATAAATCATATACATATATATATTTAGAACATTATAATAAATTATTAAAACCTAAAATACAAGTTTACTAAGTATCGTTAACTCAACTTTAAATGCACCCTAAACTAGTCTCGTTCATTTTCAGGCAAAACTTGATAATTTGATACAATATATTTGTGTATATTCATTCAAAGCATTTATTTCTATCATAATTTACTTAATACTATTTATCTCACGTTCATTACTTATTTCTTTCATTGTTGTTTTGATGATAAAGGTTGCCTGTATAATTATGTCATCCCGGTGAAAGTGATAAATCTTTTGTGCAGTATAGCGTCCCTTAATTTGCCATATGGGTAGTAAATAGAGAAAGTAGCAACTTTTGTATATAGGCACTAGAGATGAACAAACATTACTTTTCAGCAAACAAATAATTAGAGGGAAAACATCTCAGACCCCCAGTAATATCTTATCTACCTTAAATTCCACTGTGTTGTTCGTGATCATTTCCAGATAAAACTTTATAATTTGCTACAAAATATATCTGTGTATTTCTTACCATATACTTTATAGTTCAAAGCATTTATCTTTATCTTAATTTACTTCATACTATCATCTCACTTTTATTACTTCGTCATTACTTATTTCGGTCACTGATATTTTGATGATAAAGGTTGTCTGTTTAATTATATCATCCCACTGAAAGTGATAAATCTTTTCAGCAGTATACCATCCCTTAATTGCCATGTGGATAATAAGTAAGTAGGAAAGTAGCAACCTCCATATAAAGGCAATAAAGATGAACAAACATTACTTTTCAGCAAACAAATAATTAGAGAGAAAAATCCTCAGACTTCCTTTAATATCATACAGCCTTAAAATCCACTCTATGCTTGTCTAGTTCATTTTCAGATAAAACTTTATAATTTGTTACAAAATATGTGTTCATATTCATTCACAGCATTTATCTCTATCATTTACTTCATACTATTTATCTAATATTCATTACTTATTTCATTCATTGCTATTTTAATGATAAAGATTGTCTGTATAATTATATCATCCCGCTAAAAGTGATAAATCTTTTGTGCTGTATACAGACCCTTAGTTGCCATGTGGGTAGTAAACAAAGAAAGTAGCAACCTTCCAGTGCCTTTACACTGAAGATGAACAAACATTACTGTTCAGCAAACAAATAATTAGAGGGAAAAAAGCTTCAGACTTCCAATAATATCTTACCAACCAAGATAGTATTTCCTTAATAGCCTTCAAAATAAAATCTGCATTACGAAATGGATAAAGCATAATTTTTTTCAAGTGGTTGGAACAAATTCTTCAAACAGCCAAATAAAACGCAAAAAAGGTTTTTATTTTGAAACAATCATATTTTCGTTGAGAAAGGAATAAGAGCATTCGTTATTTCAGATTTAGAAATAGAAATTTATTTTATACAGTACCAATTTTGTATTATTGAAA
Source organism: Caerostris darwini (assembly GCA_021605075.1). Classification (NCBI taxonomy): domain Eukaryota; kingdom Metazoa; phylum Arthropoda; class Arachnida; order Araneae; family Araneidae; genus Caerostris; species Caerostris darwini. The sequence goes on from BPLQ01003296.1 coordinate 448,780, forward strand.
ATTAATGATGATTTAAGCAAAATCATGATCCTTAATATTAAGAAAAAATCATTTATATATTTTTAAATCATTATAATCTATTATTAAAACTTAAGATTCAAGTTTGTTTTGTTAAGTCAAATTAAAATCCACTATAAGCTAGTATCGTTCGTTTTAAGGTAAAACTTAAAAGGCTTAATTTGGTACTTTAAGGTATAATTTGATACAAAACATATGTGCATATTCATTCAAAACATTTAATTTACTTGATATTATTTATCTCAAATTCATTACTTATTTCTTTCATTTCTATTTTGATGATAAAGGTTATCTGTATAATTATATCATCCCGTTGAAAGTAATAAATCTTTTGTACAGTACACCGTCCTTTAATTGCCATGTGGGTAGTAAACAGAGAAAGTAACAACGAACAAACAATGATTCAAATAACAAATAATTCAAAGCACATGAAAAAACATTACTTTTTAGCAAACAAATAATTAGAGAGAAAAAAACAACAAACTTCCATTATTATCTTATCAACCTTAAAATCCACTATATATTGTCTCGTTAATTTTCAGCTAAAACTTTATAATTTGCTACAGAGTATCTGCGTATATTCATTCAAATCATTTACCTCTATCTTAATTTACTGCATACTATTTATCTCACATTCATTGCTATTTTGATGATTCTGGTTGTTTGTATAATTATCATCCCTCTGAAAGTGATAAATCTTTTGTGCAGTATACCGTCCCTTAATTGTCATGTGGCTAGTAAACAGGGAAAGTAGCAATTTTTATATAAAGGCACTGGAGATGAACAAACATTGCTTTTCAGCAAACAAATAATTAGATGGAAAAAAAAAACTTGAGGCTTCCAATAATATCTTACCAACCTTAAAATTCACATGGTTCATTTTCAGATAAAACTTTGTGATTTGCTGCAAAATATTTGTATATATTCATTCAAAGCATTTATCTCTATCTTAATTTACTTCATACTATTTATCTCAATTTCATTACTTATTTCATTCATTGCTATTTTAATGATAAAGGTTGCATGTATAATTATGTCATCCTGCTGAAAGTGATAAATCTTTTGTGCAGTATACTGTCCCTTAATTGCCATGTGGGAAATAAACAGAGAAAGTAGCAACCTTCTAGTGCCTTTGCATTGGAGATGAATAGACGTTACTTTTCAGCAAACAAATAATTAGAGGTAAAAGTCCGCAGACTTCCTATAATATCATACTAGCCTTAAAATCCGCTTTAAGCTAGTCTAGTTCATTTCCGGATATTACTTTAGAATTTGCTACAAAATATCTGTGTATATTCATTCAAAGCATTTATCTCTATCATTTACTTCATACTATTTATCTCACATTCATTACTTATTTCATTCATTGCTATTTTAGTGATAAAGGTTGTCTCTATAATTATATCATCCCTCTGAAAGTGATAAATCTTTTGTGCAGTATACCGTCCTTTAATTGCCATGTGGGTAGTAAGGAGAGAAAGTAGCAACCTTTATATAAAGGCACTAGAGATGAACAAACATTACTTTTCAGCAGACAAATAATTAAAGGGAAAAAAACCTTCAGACTTCCAATAATATCTTACCAACCAAGATAATATTTCTTTAATAGTGCCCGAAAAAAAAATCTGCATTACGAAATGGATAACGCGTAATTTTTTCAAGTGGCTGGAACGAATTCCTCAAAGTACGAAAATAAGGTACCATTCAGGAACTAATTGCACAAAGATATAAAAACCGGGTTCGTTATGGTGGATAAAATAAAATAAGTACGACTCACAAGAAAAGGTATTATTTTGTTACACTGCAAATACACGGATAATTTGCATACATTTCAAAAACCATTAGAACATAATTGTTTTTAACCCCGGGCAGTTCTTTGCTACTCAATTATCAGCAAATAGCCTGTGTTTCTGCGAGTTAAAAATAAAGTGCCTTGAAAACCGCATCGAGTAATCGTTAACTCGTTTTCCCAAATTTATAAAGAAAAAAAAATTTGGTACACTCAGAGCTAGGGAAGAATGGGAAAATAATACCCGGTTTTTCGCATTAATGGCAATTATTTCTTTCAGTAATGCAATTCAAGATTCACATGGGAATAAAGACATTCATTTTGCACCAAGGGAGTTTAATAGGTCTCATGTCGCTATTTGGAAATGCAACTTTTAGTTATTTAAGGATTGTACAAAAGAGCACAGAAAATAAATAATTACGCATTTGAAGTTAAATAACTCTCGCATTTTCTTAGTTTATTCGTAAGTGTTTGTCATATTTTAATAGAATATAAAAACCAGTTGAATTTTTCAGACATATAGCCATCTCTAAATATAAAATATTGTTCTATTATTATGAAATAATAATGTTTTTATATAATAAATTATAAAGTGATTATATATTACATTATTGATTTAAAATATATAAGATAAATCATTTTAAATATAAATCTTTGATATACATGTTTATAAAACATTTGTTGTGATGATATTTCTTCTAAAAGCTATAAAGTTTATCTTTCTTTTGATTAAAAGTATATGCATATTTTTTGATAACATGTAAGGAAAAACTATGTGGAAACGATATAATATTTTAGCTTTAAATACAAAAAGAATCAATTCTATATAATCATAAGCAATAATAAGAACTTACATAATAATTTTTAAAATTATTATGTATCTTACATAATAATTTTATAAACGAAACTTGCAATATTTGCTGTAGCATTCTTTCTCACGTTAAGAGGTTTGTCATTTCATTCCTGAGAAATAGGAATGTATGTTATTTGAAAAATATATAATAAACTCATCACTCAAATTTGACATCAGATATTCGGTAACATGTATAATAGGGCTCAGGAAATTAGCGAATATATATGCCACCTGCAAAACAATTACAGATATCAACCAATTGTTATACTATGAGTTGTTCCATTGTGATTGATGATAGATCACTAGCTGAGAAATGTCTACACCAATGTGAAGTGAGGGAATCTGTCCTCTCTCAATTATCTTTTTTTAAGACAGTCCTCTTGAAGTATTGTCTTAAAAGAAGATATTTGACGAAGAAGGGAGAGAGTTCCACAACGAGTAGACCAGAAGTGTTTTTTTTTTTTTTTTTTCTCTGAAGTGACTGAATAGACCTGTTTTAGTTTTCCGCCTGCGTTTCCACCTATTTTGAAAATGAACCCCTTGTGGTTTTGTGTATCAAGCCTTGTAATAATTAAGGTTTGCCGCAGACCGGTACATTAGATTTGTCGTAGACTCGAGAACTCTGAAAATCTCTGACCTCGGAGTAAAATGCACTTATGAATCAAATTATCTTTAATTTTTAGTTTTTCTAAATAGAGTTCTGGTTTTATATATAGAATGCTTGTAAAAAAATAAAGTGGTTCCATCAACCTGGAAGCGGCCCTCTTCTTAAAGTCGTTATAGGCCGAGACTTTACAATATCTTTATCAATGATGGCAATGCCATTAGTGGTCTTCTGCTTTAGGTGAGTCATGTTCGATACATGATATATTTAACATAACTCATAGAAAGAAGTCTAGAGGACTGATTTCTGGTGAACGAGGATTCTAGGTACTTATATGGATATAAATATTAGGCCTCTGAACGTATAACATTATCGACAATATCACTTTGGTTGTTTGAACTACTCATTATAAATAAACTGAGGAATTACAACTTCAATGGGACTATTTTTGGTAAACGACAAAATTCTATATGTAACACAGAGGAAAAAATTAGACCCTATAAAGCAATTTAAAATGAGGTATAGAATATACTGATACATAATTTATCTAATATTGATGTTTCAATATAAAGGACGGCAGTGAACAATTTCAACCTAAATTGAACTGAGAGCAAAGCGAAATTCGTTTTAGTTCTATGTTAGATCTTATCAAATAAATATTGTTATACTGAAATATCTACTGCCAAATATTTAAAAGTTGTTATATTTTATTTTTAGATATTTTGTGAATTAGTAAAGAATCATTTTTTTTAATTTAACAGTATATACTAACATAAGGAAAATATATTTAGACCCTCTACGGCAATTTAATATGAGGTGATAACATATACCGGTACATTATATACTATTAATGTCTCAAAATAAATGAATACCTTCAACCTAAACGGAGCTAAGAGCAAAGCGATATTCGGTTAGATCTATGTTATATCTTATCATCTAAATATTGTTGTTATAATGGAATATCTTCTGTCAAAAAGTTTCAAGTTGTTATATTTTATTTTTAGATATTTTATGATTTTGCAAAGAATCGTTTTCTTAATTTAACAGAAAGTACTTTCTATACATTTTATATAAATCCATACAAGTTATCACAACGAACCCATCGAACAATAGTGCATGTTTGTTTTCCTTTCAAGTTATGTTTATTTTCCTGGAAAAAAAATTCTATTTGCTGAAGTGTAGGATAAAATGTTGATAAGGAAGTTCTTTGCAAACACTGCGGAACGTGAAATTCGGATGGACAAGAAAGAATACACAATGTGACTTCAGTACTTTCCACCCACACTCTCCTGTGGTACAGGGAAAAAACTCTTCGTGTGTAGGGAAGGAGAAAAAAACTGCCGAGGGTGTACCACTACGTGAAGCGAATCTCCAAAGAATAATCTGATGACTCGTGTTGCTTTCTTTTAAATTCGATTGTCTTTCGTGTTTCTGGTTTTAGTAGTGGTAATACAAAGATTGACATGTGCTCTTACAGCAATCAAATTAAGATTTAAATCTTTTTCTGTTTTATGCGAAAAATATTACAGTTGTTTTTCCCAAATTTTACTAATTAAACATACGCAATAATAAAGTTGTTATTTTAAACCGTTTTGTTATTATTGTATCTTAGAAATATATAATTATTTTTCTCTTAGTTAGGAAATTTCTCATTATGTTTTTCGTCAGACTTTTCATGTTTACGAAAAATAAACAGTAGCTGTCTGATTAAGGAAACTAGTATCTACTAGCAATTTGTTCTTAAATTTTTAATTTAATGTATTAAAAAAATCTAGAAAACTGCCGCTACTCTCAGCACGATTCTCGGAACAAGATGCTCAGACATGATATCACAAGGGCCTTACACATTACACATTACACATTATTGAAATTAAATAAGTCAGAATCAAATCTTAACCTTCTTAGGTTGCAGGATTTAAGCACACAAGTATCACTTCACGCAAGCTATTTACATTTTGTCTAGCACGAAAGATTTGCAATTCATCGAATGACCTTGTATTTCGAATTATAATGCAAGGAAGAAATAGAAAATCTCAATTATTTCTGAATACAGGTTTTAGCTTTTAATGTTAATATGTGCACGTTTTTACATGGAACACTCGCTATTGATTTCGTGATTCTATTATGATTATTATTGCTTAATCTTCTTTCTAATTATTTTTTCGAAAATGAACGATTTAAAATTGAAGAATTACTAAATATATTAGTGAGAATAGGAATGGGAAGCAATTAAGAAATATAGTCGAAAAGACAATATTTGTTTGTGTTAGAATCAATTAAATAATTTTTCTAAATGTAGGTGTATGTTATCCTCAAGCCCGAAAAGATCAGATCAATAGGTGAATTCCCTTATCCCTAATAGATATATCCCTTTATGTTACCCTCCTTGATTCAGATTAGAACCCACAATGAAAAAAGAATCTGGAAAAGAAATTTTTTTTCCAGCGTTCTACACGCTTCGACACTGACCGTATTTATTCCTAAATTTATATCTTGCGAAATATCTTATATAAAAGCAATTTTTGTCCCATATAAAATTAAAATTAATTAATTAAAGTTAATTAATGAATTAATAATTGAAAAACTGTATTAACAAAAAGTATCAACCACTACAAATTTAAAAAATGTAATTGAACTTGAAAGAATGAATAAAAAGTATTTTATTAACGATTAAAAGTCTGAATAAGATATATAAATATATATAGGGAGAGTGTGAACTAATAGTAAGAATTGGAAAACAAAGGTTTTCATTTCAAGTTAAAAATTTTCTCTTAGATATGGTGCCATCTATTGGCACGTACATGCAACTTAAATCTAAAAAAACACTAAAATTAATTAATTAAATTTAATTAATGAATTAATATTTGAAAAGACTGTATTAACATCAAGTGTCATCCACTACAAGTTTTTAAAAATGTATTTAAACTTGAGTGGATGAATAAAAAGAAGTTTATCAGGAAATTGTAAAGATAAATAAATATATATAGGGAGAATGTGAACTAATAGTAGGAATTGGAAAAAATACCATTTAATAATTATACGTTGTTCAGAGTGCATCTGGAAACCTGATGCATATTAACGAATTTCCTTTAATAATGCTGTAAAAAGAACAAATTTTTAATTCTGTTAACCATTTTTGTTTTAATAATTCTGTTCTCATTTAGCATTTTAATATTACTTTTATATATGTTTACTCGCCTTAACAATTCTTACTTCTAAACCTACTACTTTTTTAATGTTGTTTCAAATTCCTAGAATTTCTTTTTTTGGTACTTGTAACAATAGCAAAAAGAGTTAAAATATTGTTTCAAATGCAATAAATGTGTTTTTGTCTATTTACACATAGCTTACACAATAAAGTCACATAATTTATACGATAGAGCAATTTGAGTTAAAATCAACTAGTAATATGTATAAGCATTAGAAGTGGATAAATATTTTATTTTCACCTAATATTCAATTTTTTATTTATGTCAAAAAATAATAATAAATAAATAAAAATAATCCATAATTTACAATAGCAAGGTAGAATAATTAGTCTTTGACAAAAAATAATTTAAAAATTTCACTAATCATTGACAAATTCGACATAAAAGTAATAATATAAGGATAGAAGATTAGCTAAGTGACTTATTTAATTTAACGACAAGTTGAAAATGCTTTAAAAAATGTAAAAGAAAAAAAGACATCACCCCTTAAAAATTGCATTACTTGGCGAGTAAAAACGGGAACTATTTATTATTTGCTTTCAATTTTCTAAAATCAATGTTTACTTTTATCTTACATTTTCTTTTCTTTGTTGATCGATCAGAATTACTTCCAAAAGACAATCTTATTTGTTTGTTATTTTTCCTGTTTCTTCTATCTTTATCTTGGAGAGTTGATAAAGTTTTTACATAATAATTTTATTGTTTCTCACTATCTGCAGAACTCACACTTCAGATAAAACAGAGGGCCTTATCAGTATTTCACGAGTTATTTGCTTTCTTTAACCGTTAAAATAATTTATTGCTCAACGTTAAACTAATTTATTGCTGGGTATATTCAATGGAAATTTCTTATAAGAATTTTAGATTCTTTGAACAATTTAAATATATCTTGATAATATTTATACATAAATTTTATTTATATTTATATATTTATACTTTACACATATTTAGATAAAAGTTCCTTTGAATTTATTCATTTACCTCTTTAGATAATATGATTAAATTTTTGTAGAAACAACTTTGTTTGTCTTTTTGTTTGTAGTCTGGCTACATTTGTAAATAAAAACCATTGTGCATTGAACATGTAAAATATTTCCATAATTTACCATTATTTTAGCTCTATGATCAAGTGAACACTATTATTTGTTCAAGATGAACATTTTTTATTTGAGCAGTAGCTGGTTTCATAATATTTTTTACAAGATATGCAATATAAGAATTCGCCTTCATAATTTAAAAAAAAAATTAGCCTGTAATGGATAATATATTTTAAAGCATTAAAGTTATTAGAAAAAATGCATGCGTTAATATAACAATACATTATTTTATAATTTTTCCAACATAGTCACTTCTTATTTTACGCATTAAAATATATTATTTGGAAAATAATGTACATGTTCATATTATTGGCAAAAGGAGAAAACGATATAAAAACTGTTGAAAACCCCTATGCCAGAAGAAAATTAATATTTAGTTAATTAACTTTTAGTTTCTAGTTATACAGACCATTTTTAATATGTAATACAAATTTTCTATATATTGTATTCTAAAAGAAGGTTAAGACAATTACTTAAAAAAGGATCCTGCATTCGATTTTTTTTTTCTATTTTAATGATCTGATCTTTAAGTTTGCGATAAAATATAAAAAACTGAATAAATATTTTTTTAAATTTTTCTTTAAACTAAAACTGTATCATGTTACATGGTTTAAGTTTTCATGATAATTCTGAAAAATGTTTTGACAAAAATTACCAATTATATTTCTTAAATAAAATGGTAATATTTTATGGTAAAATGGTAAATATATATGGTAAAATGGTAATTTTATATGGTAAAGTGGTAATTTTAAAATTGTATATATATGAAGGGGTTTTTCACCAGATAATAATCTGACTCTGTGCAATCTCGCTCTACAGAATCAAAACATATCAATTTTTTTTTTTTTTTAATTTTACTTTAAACTGAAGCTGGGTCATGCTTCATGTTTCCATTTTTCATCGAATTTTGCAAAAATATTTTCACAAAAACTGCCAATTATATTTTTTAAATAAAATTGTAATTCAGTATGGTAAAAAGGTAATTTTATATAAGGCGGGGTGTTTCGCAAGATAATCATCTGACTCTGTGCAATCTTGCTCTATAAAATCAAAACATATCGATTACATTTTTCAGAAGTAACTAATAATCCGTTTGTTTTCTTAATGAAAAAAAACAGTCTGTATTTCACCAGTGTAAGTGATGAGAGCTATTCTTAGTTCAATAAGAGTGACCTACTTTTTTGACGTAACGCCACAAACTAGCAAAGCCTTCTTTCAGCCCATTCCCAATCCTCTTTCCTACCATCATTCAGTCGCAGTTATAATATCTGAATGGAATCGAAAAACAACGATAAAAAAATGAAACCAAATCCAGACCAGCTGACGGTATTCCCAGTCGTGCATTTCTCCCAAGTAACCTTAGGCTTGAATCATTAAGGGCACTAGAGTCAGATGGAAAAAGAAAAAAAAACTTATCTCTATAAAAAAAGAAAACCTATATTCTCCCACCATGCGAGAGGAGATGACTGATAAAAGAAGCACCTACAATTCGAACTTTTCCTTCCATCGATCTGGATCATTACCAGCAAAAATCGTCACTAAAACTTCTTTAAGTTGCCTCGAAAGAAGAAAAGTGATACAGTTTGCAATTACGAGTAGAGATAGAAATGAAAGCCAAATGCATTAAGATCTGAAAGATAGAAGGGGGGAGGGTTTCAGTTGTTTAGTATCGGTTAGAAATTTGAAGCTAAAGGAAATGCGAAGTATGTTCACAAATTTTTGTACCCATTTTGAACTTTGATTTATATACACAATTTTATTCTCTACATGTTCAGTACGATAGCCATTTTTTTATTTTATCATATAACATCTTGATTTCAAAGATTTTCTTATAGTGCCAATGTTGATTTTTTTTAATTTCTCTATCACGTCTTTCTGTGGTTTGATGGCCAACTGGCTAGTTCCCTGGCATTTGGTACCACATGCTTCAGGTTTGGCTTGGTTGTGAAAGGATGTTTGCTAGTGGTTCGAAATCCTCTTTAAACAGTAGGTCTGGTCTAGTTATCCCAAAGTGTTCAAAAAATGACAATAGAGGGACAAACTAAAGGATCACATTTTTTGAAAACGTTTGGGATGTAGCTTATAAAGAGCTATTTTTAAAAGTTCAAATTTATAGCAGATATGTTGAGAGAGTTGAGTTGGGTGCATTTAACTGGAAAAATTATGCTTCATTTTTCATTTTTTTTCCAAGCGTAGTGTATTATATTTAAAGGTATGACCTTTTAGTCTCATTCTAAGGAAATTTAACAAAGTGAAGATTGTAAGGTAAAGTGAAGAACTGTCTTCTTTGAAATAGGTGTCAAAACATATTTCTGATAATTATTCAAGCTATTTGATACTTTCATCATTGTAAATTTTCCGTTGCAAAATAATACAATAATAATTATATACCCTTTAGCCAAGCGTTACTTGTATTCTCTAGATCAACATTTTAGGTCTTTCCCTCCCCCTTTTTGGTAGTTCATTGACCTTTTTCTAATTGAATCAGATAAATATATGAAATCCTCATCAATTGTAACTACATACTTTTCTTTTTCAGCTGCCATATAATTTTCATATGGCAATTTACACGTCTTTGACTGAGAAGCATATTTTGGCGTTAGTCCTGTGAATATCTTGTTTTTGTTTTCACTGTGTTGAAATCAGATTTTAGACTTTTATTTACTATTTCTATAGTGAAGTATAAATATTTTGCGATAGTTCTATAAGGTCTAACTGTCTGACTAACTGACTGAGATAGAAAAATATATGTATGTACATTTGCTACGCATACATTTTTTAGCCATTTTCCCAGTCAGGTTTTTTTTTTATTTTTTGTTGATTATGAAAATATTAATATCATGCTTCTAACGGGTCTTTTTTTTTTTTTAATAATCGAATGAACGTATATTTCTTTGTAAAGAGCAAAACATACAGCCTTTGACATATATTTTATTAAGTGATAATTATTAATTAATAATTAAAAGCAGCGATAATTAGTAATTAATAATTAAGTGCAGTGATAATTATCCTATTCCTAACAGTCGCAGTGATAATTAAAGCCTATTTCAAACTGATGCCATTCAGGGTTTTTTTACTCATTTAAATTTACTTCAGGGAGAAAATCAAAATCGCTGCTATAGGTTTAGCTGAATTAAATAAAATTATTATAACTAAGATGGTAAAACTCAATTTAAAATAATTTTGTAAATAATTTAAACATTATTTAAAAAAAAAAATATCGACATTAATATTTGAAAAGATCATAATTTAAAACATGAATACAAATCTTGATATATTAATCATCCAAAGTAATAATTTATTTATTCCATGAATAATCTAATTCCTGTTTTATTTTAAATTAATTAGTTTTAGTATATTCGATTAAAACGTATCTTTACGTTTTTACTGAATTTCTTTCTTTACTATCATGTCCTTTACTATCCAAAATATCAATTTGAATATTAAATTCAGTCTGAGTAAGACAATGCAGACAAAAAAAAAATCGAACATCAAATTAGAATCCATAACAAGATAAAATAAAAAAAAAAATATCTACAAGCTACGACGGATCGAAGCGGAAAGTAATCATCTTTCTCCCTAAAAGCGGTCTTACCAATTTCTTTATTTTCAATTCTGGTCTTAATGTATTCAGCTTATTAGAAACAGAGGTAGATAATGTATTCAATATTCATCGAAGGAATAAAAAAAATGAAGACTCATATTAATAATTGTGCCTCTCCTTAATGGCGTGGTGCATCAATTATAAAAGATGCAGCAATGATGAAGTTATGTTATTAAAAATTGCATCCTAACCATTGTCAACAGGAGCGCTGATGAATCTCTCGATGGACAATCTTCTCCAGAATATTTAAACAGCTCTTTATTATGCGTGGAAAATGATATTCTTCGGCAATCAGCCGCATTTACATAAAACACATAGAATCATTGATTACAGAAGAAATAAGCAGCATAAATTTCATCCGGGGCTGCATCCCTTTCTCGTTTCTAAAATGTAATTTAGGAAGATCTGAAGAAAAAGAATTTGTCAAGGGTAATACTGGAATATTCTTCGATTTATTCATGATTAACTCTTTCGATTGCAGATATAAAAGGAGTGCAGTAAGTTTCGAATAATATCCAATTGCAAACTATCCTGCATCTACTAAAACCTTTTTGAATGATTACTTGGTAAAAAAAAAATACTCGATTATTTCTGCAAAATATTTCTCATGAATTACAAATTGGTTGATTTTAAATGACAAATATAAGCTACACTGAAAATACTGCAATTTCTTTAGATTGCGGTGTAGCGATTTTATCCAAAATACTAAATATCTATTTCGAAAATGTATATTTATTAGCACTCAAAATAACCAGCTTGATTTATCCATAATAACCAGTCAAAATTGCTTGAAAATTTGAGTATGTTTTGCATTTGTTTTTTATTTCAGCTTTCTTTTTCTATTTTAAAAATCCATCATCTAATTAATTAACCTATAAAAAGCGTAATGAAATAAAAATAAATGATTAAAATTGTATAGAATATACTTTATTGTGATGGAATTAAAAACATGATTGTTATTATTTATTGGAATGTCAGTAATTTTGATTAAATAATTTTTCCCTATAAAGATAAATATGCAAGCAGTTTCAGCGTTACGCAGAGTGCACAGCAAAAAACTTTATGCCTTGCTCCCATATTTTGTAACTAAAATTTTTAAATATTTTTCTTACGAACAACATTTGGAGCGTTTACAAGAGCCCAACGGAGACACTACAATATATGGATTTATAATTCATATTTATGGCATAGGTAGCTTTCAGTTAGGCTTAAGTTCTCTGCTCTATGGCAACGGGAGTAAGACAGTTTCTTATAGGAAAAGATTAATGTATACATTTACAATCATCACTAAAAGTACTTCTATTAAAATGGGCATGGTCTTCAATAGAAATAGTGATGAATATTGCAAATTACAAAAAGCTGAAACTGATACAGTTGATAATATCAGAACAATAAATGCGATGTATCTCAAGTACGATTAAATAAGAATTTTTTTTTTTTTTTTTGAATTCATTTAAATAATATTTATTTGTAACACTTAATGAAAACAATATATACTAGAAACGCTTACATTTTTTTCTATCCGAATGAAAAAATAAACCAAAACAACTAACGGCCTGATGGCCTATTGACTAACGCTCTGCTCTTTGTTTTGAATCCTGGTTTTGACATGGATGTTTTTGTTAATGGTGTGGAACCACGTTAAACTGTAAGCATCCGCCTAATTAGTAGAAAGTGTGCAAAAAAATGACAGTAGAGAGACAAACCCAGCCAAAGAGTGTAATTAACAATTTTTATATTGAAAAATATTGTAAAAAATAATATTATAATTTTCTTGGATTTACTTTATTTAAATTTTTTTAGTTGTGCATTAAATTTGGTAAAAGTACAAATATAAAAAAACGTATTGTTGCTTTCTACAATATTTTATAAAAGTCAAAAAAATTTAATCTTTACTTGAATGGGAAAAGGATTATCATTTACAAGAAAATTACTTGTTACTCGAATACATATTTCATTAATGTAGAAAATGGCATTTCTATAATACTGTATTTATCTCCCGTTTCTCAAATATATTCAAATAAATTCTAGAGGTACTAAATCTGCATAACAAGGCTCCGTTTGAGAAAATCCCTTGGAAACCAGTTTTAACCACACCGACTTACTCCACAAGACGAGCTCGAAAGAGGGCACAAACCCTTAAAAATCTTTTCGATTTTATTCCATGGCACTGCGCCAGTGGATCCAGGCATCTCTGCAGCCAGGAGCACACACACTGAATTCAATCATTAATAAATCCCTTAAGAATGAACTGTGTCGAGGTACATGAATTATCCGAAATCTTTTCGATGCAGCTTTGCAACTGGAATCGTTTATTTAAACTTTTGCAGAATAAAATTCCCTGATGCTGCTGCTTGTGTGAGTTAATGGTTTAAAAATTCAATGCTTCAATTTATTCTAGGTTTGTGTTTCCTGGCTCATTAGCATTGAAGTTTATATCGGCGTCTCTCTCATACTCTCCCTATCTGTATTCGAGTTAGACACCAATTAACGATGGTGGGCTTCCGTCCAGCCTTGCTATTCGTCAATAGTGCAGCCGAAGCGCCAATCGGGACCATGTATCATCCATCCAATGTAAATCCAGAGACACGGATGCGTTGCAATTCCCGGCAATAAATTATTTAGTGGCTCATAATGACAGTTGTAATAGTGCTCCGCTTTTGGCACTAGATACCCAAGGCACTATCTACTGCCAGGAGTCAAAATGCTCACTGGATAATTAACTTTTCGGTATTAAAACATAACATTCATCTGGCAAAGCACCTTTAGAAGAGGTTAGCCTTCATTTATACCTATTAATCCTGAACATGACTGCTTCAACAAGGGATTTGCGCTAAATTAATCAAGAATGTGTTCTCCAATGGCAGAGTAAACATAGTGTTGTTTCTAGGTTAATACATGTAACAAAATAATAATTAAATATACAGTCAACTTAGTAACTGGATAACTTTTATGAAATAATATCTTGGTGAGTAGTGTTTTTATTTAATTTAATTAAATTAGCATTAATTTAATTAAAACTTTTTTTAAAAAGTGATCTTAGTAAATTTATTACCTCATTGAGATACGAAGATTTATGTTGAAGTAAATTTATATATTTTGATATATATTATATTTAAATTGATATATATTGACTTTGTACTAAAAGAATTGAATGTACCAACTTTAATTTTGTATTATTTATTATTCTTTATCAGTTTTTATTATTTCAGTTATAACACAAAAAATAATCTACTTTTAATGTAAATTAAAATAATTACTTTTTTCCATAATTATAATTATACTATACTAAAAACTGAATCAATTGAAAATAATATATTTATTTCTTTAAACTTCTTGAAGACAATTACAATAGATCAACACTTACTAATTAATTAATTAATTAAATTATTAGATTAATAATTATTGATCAATTATTAGATTGATAAAAAAAATTATAACTTGCCAAAAGGGCTGTTGTTTTTGTTGGCTAATGGATACATTTATTAATTTAAAATTTATATAATAGAACTTTAATAGCAATTACCGAGACATTTGACTTATTTTCTTTTACTATTTTTATTTAATTGTAAGCATATTTTTATTTAATATGAAATTCTTTTTTGCTAAAGAAGAACAATATAGTTCTTAAAAATTTTCTGAAAATTAATCTCAAAGTTTTTTAATGATTAAAATCAATTATAATAATTAATTTTGCAAGAAAAAACTGTTCTTAGGAATTATTTACTTTTGATGAACATGGTGTTGAATGAAAATTTTATTTAAAAGTTTTTGAATATTTTAAATTTCAAATTTATTCATAAGCACTTTACAAAATTTCAAATTAATATTACATATGTGTATCGAATTATGTTTCTCATAGAAATGCAAATCATATCTTATCATTATATCAAACAGAATATTTTCTCTTTACTGAAACGAGATTTCTAGACTTCTTGGTTGTGATTGACAGTTTTTAAATCGACTTTCGAAAATACTTGGAGAAATAGCATTTGTTGATTCTTTCCTACTTGGAAATTCATATGTCTCCAAATCCTGTTGTTGAAAATATTGCTTTACTGTCACTTTCATTCCTAACCCAATGTGGATCAACACAGAGATGAGGCTTATATTAGGAAAATACTGTTCAAAATAACCCAGCGAATAAATTTCCATAAATTTCAAAATAAACTCGAAAATGCGTAGGTTTCGCTTTATAATGTGTTGGAAAATATTTATGTGCATACATAAGTGATCATATACATTTTAATTTGTTTTAATTCATTAAAGTTTACAATGATTATATTTTATAGTTTTTGGATTTGCAGAATATTATTTGTATATGTTAGATTATTAGAATATTGTTGTTTTATTTTTGATGAAAATCGAAAAAAATATATTTTGAAAAAGAATTTAAACTTTTAGTTATAATATAAAACAATTAATGAGGTTTGTACTTTCTCAGAAAATTCATCAAAATTGTGAAAAATGAACATAATTTTTATTCTCAGAATTATGAGAAATGTTCTCTTATTTCTAAATTAAATTTAAAAAACGCAAAATGTGTTGATTTAACTGTTTCAAACCAAATTTATACTATTAAATGTATATTAACTTAAAACATACAAGATATACGATGATTAAATTTAATTGTTTCTGAGTTTTCAATATAATATTTATGATTATAAATTAAATGATTAGAATTATAAGTTAGATTATTAGAATATTGTTTTTTATTTTTAATAAAAATCGAAAAAAAAATGAAAAATAATTAAAACTTTTAATTATAATATAAAACAATTAATGACGACTCTAATTCTAGTCTTTGTTTTTATTCATTAAAAGTACTAATGATTATCTTTTTGAGAAAATTCAACAGAATTTTAAAAATTAAACATTCTTTTTTTTCTCAAAATTTATGACTGTAGAAAAGTTCTCATATTTCTAACTTAAATAAAAAGAATGCAAAATATGTTAATTTAATTGTTTAAATACAAATTTATACCATTAAATATATATATTAATTTAAAACATACAAGAGATTCAATGATTAAATTTTATAGTTTTTTAGTTTACAGAATTATATTTATATAAATTAGATTATTAGAATATTGTTTTTTTATTTTCTATAAAAATCCAAATATATATATATATATATTGAAAAATTTAAACTTTTGATCTTAAGATAAAAGCAATTAATGAGAATTCTATTTCGAGCCTTTATTTTTATTTTTTTACTAAAAGTTCGTTTGTTTATCTTTTTCAGCAGAGATTGAAAATTAAATATCATTTTTATTCTCTGAATTGATGACTGTAGAAATTTTCTCATATTTTCAACTTAAATAAAAAACTTTCAAATGTGTTGATTTAACTGCTTAAAATCAAATTTATATGATTAAATGTATATTAATACGAAACATACAAGAGATAAAATATATCCTAAAACGAATTATGACATATATTTTTGAAACTCTGATTTATATGCTACAAAATTTAGCTGAAAATTTCATTTGTGAGGGAAATATTTATTTTTTATAAATAAAGGAGATTCCATTAATTAAGTTCAATATTTTCTAAAAAAATATTTCACCAATGCCTTTTGTCATAAAAATATATTATTTTTACATTGCTTTTAAATTCAGTTTTATTTTGTTGTATACAATTTTTTTTCTCTTTCAAATTAAATATTTTTATGAATTTCTATCGTTATAATGAATAAAATAGCAGTAACGTCATTAGCTTGAATTTATTGTAATATATGGTGTTCTTTTAAATTCTAGTGATGCTAATTCAATTTTTTTTTTGTTTTTATTGCTTATCGTAAAAACCTTTCATTAAACACCTAGAACCAATATAATAAATTCAGTTATCATAAGTGAATAAAGGAAAAAGTTAATATAACAGAATAGACATGAAAAAAGTACAACAGAATATAAACATAGAATTAGTATAACAGAATATATACGAAAAATTAGTATAACACAATATACATGGATAAGTAGTATAAAAAAATAGAAGAATTATTGTAATTGAATATATGCGCATAGACTCAGTATAAGAATATATACGGTTAGTAAAACAATATATAAAAATATTTTCATATATCTAACTTAAATAAAAAAATATTCAAAATGTGTTTATTTAATTGTTTAAATATAATATTAAGCAGTTAGTTAATTCATCAGTTAAATCAAATAACTCCTTAAAATGAATTATGAAATAAATATTTGAAATATTAATTTAAATGCTACAAAATTTCACTGCAAATTACATTTTTGAGGAAAATATTTGTTTTTATAAATAAAGGGAATTCCATTAAACAAATTGTATTTTTTTAAAAATTTGTTGAATAAAATATTTCTCCAGTGTCTTTTGTTTTAAAAATTATTAATTTTACATTGTTTTTAAATTCAGTTTTATTGTTTTGTATAACAATTTCTTATCAAATTATATACCTTTATGGATTTTTATAGTGATTATTAAAAAAAAAAATAACATTAATATCATTAGCTTGAGTTTATTATAATATGTGATGTTCTTTTAAATTTTATGGTACTGATGCTAACGCATTTTTATTAAAATTTTATTAAAAACGTTTCATTTAACACATCTAACTCGTGCAATAAATTCAGATAGCAAAATAGAATATACACAAAAAGTTAATGTAACACAATATAAGTGAAAAGTTAGTACAACAGAATATACACGAAGAATTTGCAAAATATACGAAGAATTAGTATATATAAACTAAAAATTAGTATAACAGAAAATACACGCAGATAGCATAAAAAATTGGAGAATAATTATACTAGAATTTATGAACATTTAATCAGTATAAGAATATGCACGTTTAGTATAACAATATATAGAGTTAGTGCAACTGTATAATTAATAATATAAAGTTTTGTAATAATGAAATAAATGTAAACAGTTGATTTCTCTTTAACAACATACAAAGACCATTTAATGTACATAATCCAGGCACATTAATGTGACCACCTGTCATAAGCCAGAATATACACTCTTGTATAATCTGGCTTTAAGTGGAGTGTAGAATGTGGTATTAAGTGGTATTTATGTGGTATTAAGTGAAATCTTTTATATACACTCCACTGCAATGTGCTGCCATCTGCCTTTTGTGATTGGTTATTTCATGTTGACGTCAAAAGTAGGTGGTGATCACATTAATGTGACTGGACTGTGTATGACATGAGCCTACTTTGTTGCTCAGTGTTAACGCGTGCAACTTGTATGCAGTAGGGCTGGAATACGCTGTTGAAGTCCAATGCAATCACTACTTTCTGAAACTAGGAAAAACGATGTAAATTACTGCATTGGGTGTAAAATGTCTCGCATTGATATTGGGCTTGCTGATGGGATTTTTTTTTTTTTTTTTTTTGGGGAGAGGAGGTTTAAAATGTGTCCTCGTACGACCTGTAAAAATAAATAATTTATCCTTAATAGCCTTGATATAGTTTCCGATATAGATGGTGATATAATTTTATTATCACCTGTCGAAAGCTTGTTTATATCATATATAAATAGAAAAAAATGCGAATAACAAGAAGAAATATATGATGCGAGGTCTTAAAATATAAAAAAAGTATTATAAAGTTTCAGAATTGTTAAACATTAAAAAATAACAGCACTTCATAAATTTTAAAGAATATACACATATAACAGAATGTACATAAATGTTAGTACAGTGGAATATATATTATTGTAAAAATACCCACAAACATATCGGAAACCAAACACATTCCCTGCAATATAAAAATGTAACCTGAAACATCAAATCTACAATCTTTCTACCAAGCTTTTTTATTAATAAAATGCGAATTCCCTTGCAACTGACATGGCACGAAGTTTTATGCTGTTTTAGGTAATATATTTTTTTACACAGAAATAGCCAAATATTTTTTTGCTATTGCATTAGAATACAGTTTCATTTTCCGGTAGATAGAAATATTCTCTTCCTAAAATCACTCGCCAAATCCTAGGCTCTTACTACAGTCCGGCTATTGGGATGACTAGCACAGGCAGTTTGGCAAAGCGCCAAGATCCACCGGAAGATTCCTTTTCCTCAAACAGTATCTATCTGCTACTTTCAATTCTAGTTCATGCCACGGAATACTAAATTTTATTTAGAGATAAGAAATATTCCGGAGCTTTGTTTAGATAGCCTTCTATGAAGAGGAACCGTTTTTCCTGAGTCGACCCTGGCTTTTTAGTCTGGCAGAAATAAGGACATAGACTGACAGGATCCCCTTTCTCAGAGAGCACGGCGTACCGAGTTTGCCATTTGTTCCAATAAAAGCCAACGAATCCTGTACATCCGCTGTATTACGTAGGAGAATTACTTACTGTAGGATAACGACTCCTTGTTATTTTCCTGCAATTCAAAGAAAGAACGCATCAATATTTTTTTTTCTTTCTTGGCTCCCTCCGTTCTGTATCGGAAAACTAAATGCTTTCATGTTCTCTAGGTTAACAATATCGCAACGTGGTATTTCCCCCGCGTAGTTTTATTTGGGAACATTTTTCTGAATAGCACGTTTTTAGCGTTCACTTTAGTATGATGGCAGCATAATGCAAAAGCATGCCATTCATTTCATATGTAAAGAAAATTTTTGAAAAGGATGGCTCTGTTTTATTGTGTCTTTTTCACTTTAAATTCAAGTAAAATAGAAACAACTTGTTAAAATGATATTAAAAAAAAAAACATCTGAAAATATGTATATTCAATATTGTACTGTTAAATTACTTTAATGAATTTTAGCTCGTTGTAACAAACAGCTAACACGATTGCCATTTTAAGCTAATCTCAATCCTAATTTCATCCAAGCTCATTCATAACCTTGAGAGAAAAAAAAAATAGTAAAAATGAAATTCACAGGGAAAACAAATTCTTAGACTACGGAAATATGTGTAAATTGTATTTTAGAAAATAATTCCTAACTACATTGTGTTTTAATGTCTAGCAATATGGAAGTGAGGTCCTTTGCCACTACAGCGTCAGATAACGTTCCAGATTCAGTTTTCACTGGGAACTTGCTACACATTTTGCGACAACAATTTAGAATGAATACTCCTAAGGTCAACATCTACTTCTCCCATCTCTTCAAATCCAATCCCATCTTTTCCGTCTTGCAGATTTATCAACAGCCCTTTTTTTATATAGTAACATAAATATTTAGTTATAAAATGTAATTGTTTTTACCGACAGAATGTCTACATTTCTAGATAATGTCTGATATTAAGTCAGTTTTGAAAAATATTAGTCGAATGCCAGAAGATAAACTTACCATAAAATAATTTAAAATAAGTACAATTTAAGACAATATAAAATGCTAATAAAGAATTGCAGCTCTACCAATTAATTATATAAATTATTAAATTATTGGTTTAGTCATCAGAAAGTTCATGAATTAGAACAATAGAATACGAATATTCATATTAAAATATTTATAATATAATTTTAATCCCTTATAAAAATACTTTTATGTGCTTTGAAATGACACTGAAAATAAACAATATAATGCTCATGGTTTCTTTTGACATTTTTTATATCTCGCCAAAATTTTTACAAATCTTAATAATTCTATTTATATAAATAAAAGTGTAAATGTAAAGTTAAATAAATTTTTATATCAAAACGAATAAGAATTTTCTTTTTAGATACACTATTATTTTTAATTCAAAGTTTTGAAAATTTTTAATTATAGAACCATTGTGTCTATTGATGTTCAATGTTTATAAAATGGAATTCAATGTAAATATACCAGAACTAAAAAATTATTCATCCGATTGATACCATGCATAAAATTGTGCTTGCCACTGGTATTGAAAATTAATTATTTACTTTTTGAACAAAATTTAAAAACAAGTAGGAGAATGCACAAAATGTCTGGTTTTTATAATAGTTTTTGATTATAATTTTTTTGTATATGTCCATTGATTTTTTAAACAAGCAACTCCTTTAGCCCTTTTTATATCTTATAGACACATCATTTTCTAAAGCACTTTTCGATAAGATAGATTCTTTTCAATGACTAATTTTTTATGTTACTTATTGCTACGCAACATTCAAGCTATATTTTAAGAGATCGCTAAGGTGATTAACAATGTTAGAAAAATATAAAAGAAAGTGTTTTTTTAGGTAAATTGATTTTCCTTTATCGAGTTAACTGAACGTTATTATAATAAAGGCAGTTTATTATCTTGCATTGACAGTCGATTTTTTTTAACACTTCTATAAGCATTATACATTGTTTACTGCATTAAAAGTATTATTTTAAAAGATTTTTTTTTTTTTAAATTGCTTTTTTTTTCTAAACACATAAGAATGCTGTTAAAAAAAATTTAAAGTTGCCTAAATAAAATTATCATAAATGCTTAACATTGCTAGATTACTTACCCACTAATTCACAACAATCATGTAAAATGGGAAATTTTCATATGACATGTATATTAATTATAGTTACCATTTTCGAAAATGAGGAAACTAGATTGCAATTTTGAAAGTGCACGTACACATTTTGAAAACATTCTAAGATTGTCAGGAAGGAATTGTATGGCATGAAATGTGGGTATTTGCCTATATTAATATTTCATATTTTTCTAACTCTGTTAATTGCCTGACAAATCTTATGAAATTTATTTTAAATTTGGTGCAGCAACATTTAACATAAATAATAAATCATTGAATAAAACATAAAAGTGTTTGAAAAATAGTTTGCATGAAATGTTGTCACAACTATCATACAAAAATCCTCTTTTCGACAATAGTAACTACAATGGTCACCACTAAAGACTTTCAATTTGGCCTACCTGCACTCTTGCAGCGCACTTGATCACAAGTCAATGTTTTCAGATTGTTGCATTTGACTTTTGCCATTCGAAATTGAAATATCAGAAGAGCAATTGAATCGCCACTTTTGGGTGCTTTACAAAAAAATTAATAATAATTGCCTAGAAATTTAATTTTGAGAAACAAATATGGAATTCCACACTATCTCATTGCTTACGAATATTATTTTATCTTATAGTTAAATTTATGTTGACTTGGTTAATATAATGATTAAGAAACATTATTTGTGTCATCGATTGTGGGCGAAATAGTCTGATTTATATATGGAATTAATTTACACACCAACATTTTACTGTATTTTACACATTTGACATATTACAAAAATATCGTTTTATAACTCAAAATAAAAAAAATTCCCTGAAAAAATTGTTTCCTTTGAATTCCTTATTCGAAAATTTCATAACATTTAGGACCAGTTATCCACAAACTTACAATCCAATTATCGATTCGATACTCAGTTACAACCACTTCAGTGTCTATTTTTTTAGCATAAAGTTAGAGAATTTTAATTGCTTTCAAATGGCGCGAAATTAATTTGGATCATTCACCACTAGACTAACATATATAAAGTAGATTCAGTGTTAAAAGGATGCACACAGAGAGCCTTCTACCCTCTCCCCAATTTGTGCAACAAAAATTTGGAAGGAACACTAGAAAGTGTATAGTAAAAAAAAATAAATTATCTTTTTTCTAACTACTTAGACTTAGATCCAATGAAAGATTTCGATTATTCTTCGATCCTAGAATTAGCTTCTTTTGAAAAAGGCTCTTTCTGAAATGGACCACAAAGTATTATACACAAAGGCGAGCTACACCAAATTTCTTTTTTAAATATACTTATTTAAAATACCGGATTCTGCGTCTAAGACATGCATTACTATTAGAACTCATAAACAACAAATTCAAGCTTATCTAGGGTTCATCAAGAGAAGGAGACTACTACCTTGCTCTCACATTTTATCACCACAGTTAGAAAAATCCCCTGGGCAAGACATGTGGAGAATTAGCATTTTTCTTTCGCTCTCATCCATTTCAGCGTAAGGTTATTCCGCTGTACGTAATTATTGCACCAATCGCTGGCATAGACATAAATAATCGGTTACAATATTGTGGGAATTTGAACGTGACCCTTCGCGTTTTGAAAATCAGTGAGAATTTAGCAGTTTCAGTTTCCGAATTGCAATGGATGGAACATTCGATATTTTGTTTTTCTCTCTCTTTCTTGGTTTTATTTGGGTAGAAGAGGGCTATCTCGTTTTGCTGGAATGCAAATTAAATATATATTAATGAATATATATTTATTTATCCACCTATTGAACAAATTTGCCCTACAATAAATGGACCTTCATTCATCACTATTTATTGTTGTTGTTACTAATCCCCTAGTGCAGGAATGCCTATACCAGATCCAGAAGACCCCGTCGCAGCCAACAGGGGCTGGCTAAGGGTAACATGCAGCTTCAATTTAGCGAGGAACTATGAGGGCTGAAGACTGACTAAACAGCAAACAATGCTCTATGATCATATTAGACCAGGACCTAATCCTTACCTCGATCCATACCTCGAACCCAAACCCTGGGGCATCGAGAGCCAGACACTTGACCATTCTGGCTCCTTATCACTATTTAACCATCAAAATAAATACATCTCGACAAGTAATAAAAAAAATTATCGAAGGCGAAACAGATAAATAGGAATAATTGAATCTATAACTACATGACCTAACTATCGTCTCCAGTGATTTGATCTGCACTCGCATTCTCATCGCTTCAGATTCAACAGCGAAAGGAGATAACATCCTTCTTTAGCAGATCAGCTTAACGAAATATCTGTATGTATTGAAATAATTCATCCGAAAATCAATCTACCTTTCTTCAATCCTATTCATCCCTGAAAATAACGCACTTCTGTACGCTCCAAAACTTTCCGCTAAGCCGAAACACGTAACTAAGAATAACCGAGTCTGGAATTGAAGGTGTTGACCGTCCTGTCCAGTGATTTGATCCACATCCCATGAAGGTCAACCCTCTCACTCCCCCCATTGCCCCAGATACGCCAGCAGAACGAGATAACGCCTTCTCCTGAAAAGAAAACCTGGAGAAAGAAGAAAGAGAAATGGAATGGCGTGTTCCACCAACTGCAATCCAGAAAAGAAAATGGAAAAGTGGGTGAAAAGCAATAGCGCTTCTTTTCTACTTTTTTTTTTTTTTTTTTCATTTTCTTTTTCTTTTTCTGTTTTCGCTTCGTTCTTTTTCGTTTCGACCAACCCTTTATTTTTCGCGTTGTCGATTCGAAATGGTACTTCCACCCCCCCTACCTTCCACATTCTTCGGCTCAGAGTGTAAAACTCACTGAGTAAGAAGAAAGAACAACCGTAACACGGAATCGAAAATAAAAATAAAAAAATGCTAATGTTATGGTATTTAGAAGGCAGAGCAGGTGTTAGAGGTATTTCAGGAATCTTGAATTTTAATTAATGAGAAAGTCGTCCGTTTAATGTTAAATGTTTTCCTTTTTGTATAACATATGTGCCTTCATGAAATTTTGGAAATGTTGCAAACTTTTTGTATGCAATAACTTTAATAGTATTTTATATTATTTTTTGCAATAGAAAAAGTGAGAAAGATCATTTATGTGTGCAAGATTTTAATAACAGGGCTGAAAGACTATATGAACATTGTGGGTTAAGAACGTTATTAACGCTATTAATGGAACATTAAAAATTGCCATTTGAAATTATGTCCATATTTAAAACATCATGTCAAGCTTTTGTCTGTTCCCATGCAGAGACGGCCATCCAGGTCTCTCAACACTATTTAGACATAAAAAAAAAAACCACATCTCTACAAGGAAAAAAAAATTATCGATTCCGAAACAGATAAATAGTAATAATTGAATCCATAAATATGTGTGCTGACTATCTTGTCCACTGATTTGATCTGCACTCCCATTCTCATCGCTTCAGATTCAACATCGAAACGAGATAGCATCCTAGCATCTCTAGCAGATCTAGCGAAATATCTGTATGTATTGAAATAATTCATCCGAAAATCAATCTACCTTTATTCAAACCTGAAAATAACGCAATGCTGAAAGCTCCAAAACTTTCCGCTAAGCCGACACACACGTAACTAAGAATAACCGAATCTGGAATTGAAGGTGTTGACCACCCTGTCCAGTGATTTGATCCACATCCCATGAAGGTCAACCCTCCCTGCCTCCCCCCATTGCCCCAGATACTCCAGCGGAACGAGATAACGCCCTTCTCCTGAAAAGAAAACCTGGAGAAAGAAGAAAGAGAAATGGAATGGCGTGTTCCACCAACTGCAATCCAGAAAAGAAAATGGAAAAGTGGGTGAAAAGCAATAGCGCTTCTTTTCTACCTTTTCTTTTTCTTTTTTTTTTTACTTTCTTTTTCTGTTTTCGCTTCGTTCTTCTTCGTTTCGACCAACCCTTTATTTTTCGCGTTGTCGATTCGAAATGGTACTTCCCCCCCCCCCTACCTTCCTCATTCTTCGCCCCAGAGTGTAAAACTCACTGAGTAAGGAGAAAGAACAACCGTAACACGGAATCGAAAAAGGAAAAAAAAAGAATGCTAATGTTATGGTATTTAGAAGGCAGAGCAGGTGTTGGAGGTATTTCAGGAATCTTGAATTTTAATTAATGAGAAAGACGTACGTTTAATAGTAAATGTTTTCCCTGTTGCATAACATATGTACCTTTGAAATTTTTCTAAATCTTTTTGTGCAATAACTTTAATAGTATTTTACTTTTTTTGCAATAATAAAATTTAAAAAGATCATTTATGTGTGCAAGATTTTAATAACATGGCCGAGGGAATTCATGAACATTGTGGTTTATGATCGTTATTAATTCTAATAATAGGACATTAAAAAATGGCATTTAAATGTACGTCCATAGTTGAAACATCAGGTCGAGCTTTTGTCTGTTCCTGTGCATTCCAATTTTAACTTGAAAAATAATCCTCTAGTGAGACTGCCAGACGGAAGCCATTAATCCTTTCATTCTAGATAAAAATCAACACCAAGCGCATTTATATTTCTTCTGTCCAGAGTTACGTTAAGCAAAGCAACATGCTTTTTCAATTTCTTCAAAAATCTATCGAATAGTATTTTGTGTGCAATTCAGAATTTTCCGTTACAATGTCGAAGCTAGGGAATTTTTTTAAATATATGTGATCATAGTATAAAAAAAGGACATATAAATTTGATACAGATAAAAAAAATAGGTAAGCATAAATTATAAATAAACTTATCGCATACGATCATAAAAAAATGTTTGTACCATTCCCTTTTATTGCAAAAAATCACGATATTATTTAATTAAAAAATGTTTTATGATTTAATTCAACTAATTAGATAGACCTAAAACAGATTCATAAAAATATTTCTCATCAAGGCAGTTTGTGTTAGATGCAGTTACATGGCAAGTATTGGAACTCCATTTAACTCTAAAGTTTAGCAATATTGCTTGCTTTAAATAAATAAATTTAAACAGAAGCGCTGTTGTTATATGTCACAGGCTGAATTAATCAAAATAAAAAAAACTGTACATATACCTAATTAAAATCATATATATATATATAGCATCATCATATATAGTGCATAATCATTTATAGTGCATCATTTGTAGTAGTGCATAATCATTTATAGTGCATCATTTGTAGTGCATAATCATTTATAGTGCATCATTTGTAGTGCATAATCATATGTAGTGCATATACCTGATTAAAATCGTCATTTCCAAAAATGAGACATACTACTTTTAAAAAGATGTTAAGTAGAAATTCCCAACGTAACAAATAATTTCTTTTATCATACCATATTATATCATATTCTCCTGCTCACTATAATTTGAATAAGTGTACCATATTATTTGTATTCTATATATCGTACCATATTATTTTGCTCACTATAATAATCCCTCACTGATATATCCATCAGTTATTTTATTTATAAAATTATAGTTAATATGCTAAATATATCTGCAATACACAAAAAGAATTCTCAAAGAGCTGTTTCAGGGATCTTTTGCAATTTCTTTAAAGAAATTGAATTCATGCCAAACAACAAATAAAAAAAAACCTGAAAATAATTGTAGATTTTTTTGAAATGCATCCATATTTTTTCATAAAATTATTTTTCGAAACATAAGATTGAGAGTGCTTTCTTTTTGCTCAAAGAGAATTTGAAGTAATATGTTATTTTACGAATGCATTTTTTCTCATTGTAATAACATGTTATTAGGAGATGCATTTTATTGTAAAGAAAGAGTTGAAAGCATTTTTTTATATATGCGAAAGAAAAATTGAAGCAAATACCGTAATGCAAAATTGGAACTTTGATCAGTTTTTATAAGAAGAATGCTCAATAAAATTAAATTATAGATTTTTCCAGATATTCCCGGAAAAGAAAAATAACTGTATACTACAAATATGAAATTGGCGAGGCATTGAAAATAGTAATAGTAATAAAAAAACACAAGACAAATTGTTTATATTTAATTGTAATTTATTTTATATTTTATTGCAATTTATTTTTATTTATTGTATATTTTATTTAATTAATAATTTTTACTATTTTAAAACTTAACTAGTTTTAAATACCATATATTTCCGAATATAAGCTGGTTTAATATTGGTAGAATCCGAGTAATTTTCCACTGGGTAAAATAATAGGCAACATTGAAAATATAATTAGTAATATTAGAGATGAGGTAAATATTGTTAAGTGGGGAATTTTTAAGGATTTCATTAGTTATATTAACATTTCCTGGTGCTTTATTAATTTTTGTTCCTTAATACAGTGCGTAATTTCGGAAAGGTTAATAGAATAGGCGGCAGTAGGATAAATAGTACTATTGAAGGAATTCATAGTGCTAAAGACAAGATTATTTGTGTCAGAATCATATTTATTGTTAACTGTAAAATGTTTCTGATATGACTTTGCATGGATTTCTGCTTTTTGTTGGTTTATGATTATGTTGCTTCATTATAAGCCTATTCATGATTAGTAAGATGGGGGATGATTTATTATTGAATCTGCCAATAGTTCTCCCGATGGAATTATCATCACTGGTGAGGTTTTCCAATATGTATTCAAAACTGTCATGGATAAATTTACGGATTTGTGTACGAAGTTTAGTTTGTGCTTTATTACAAGAAATTTTTAGAATGGGGGTCAAGAGAAAACTGCCATAACTTTTTAGCTCTATTTTTTTCAGTAGTAAGAATTTTGATGTGATTCGGAGTAAAATAAGAGTTATTTTTGAAAGGAGGTTTACAAAAATTGTTATAAGCAATAGTGATAAGTGTTAAATTCATCAATTTCAAGATCAGTCCATTCAGTAGAGTTAATAGTAATAGATTTAAAGATAGGGATATTAGCAAGAAGTTTATTAATTTTTTTCCAATTTGTATTAGTTCTAGTCGTATTAATTTGATTTGTATAATATTAAAAGTGATAATGACAGGATTTTGGTCTGAGATTGGAACCAATTGCAAAGAAGATTGTTGGATATATTTGCATTACTATCTTTATTGCTATTTTTTATTTTTGGTTTTTATTTATTACTTTTTAATTAATTTTTTTTAATTTGATGAATTTATTATCATTACTCCCCCTCGCCCCATGATCGTTCTGTCAGATTAAATTCCTCTAAATTGAATAAACGTGCATTTTTTGCTGGCTCTTTAATCAATTATCCAATTTAGTAATGTGCACCATCGGTGATATCTGCACGAGTCTTATTTTCTGTGCTATTTTATTATTTGTCTAAAAGATTAAAAGTAAAATAAATTTTAACATGGCAAATTTTTAACTCCATTCCATTATTATTTCTCACGTACGTTCTAGTCCATTTCGATTTGCCAGGACATCGCTGACATCATAATTTTTGTTTTAGTGACAACTAAACAAGCCATCAATATAAATAATTTCAAAAATAAAATAACTAATTTTACTAAAACGATTAACTCATTTCATCAAAAATTAATTATCCTTCAATCCTTCTTAGTTCTCCTTAGATTTAATAATTTTAAAATTACACTTATTGAATATTCGCGATTTATTTTCAACTATATTTAATAGAAAATGTAAGAAATAAAAATTCAATAATTTACAGATTTTAAAATTACACTAATGAATTATTGTTTTTATGTATAAATTCTGAAATTAGTTTATCATTTAACTCGGAATTAACTTTTTCTACAGCTCAGCTACAGCTATATTTATTTTGAGGTAAAAATCAGTTTAAATAACATGTATCATTTAAACACCACTAAATAAATAAAAAAATGAACATACCTGAAATTAATCCTCGTGTTACTTTTTTCAGATATTAATGAAAAGTTAAATCCTGTAAAAAAGAAACAAGTTTTCTCAAATAAAATATCTTTTGACATTATTTGATGTATAAAGATTAATGAGGGTATTTTACTTAAAATGTTTTGCAGCAGTATACAAAATCGTTTAAAAAATATGAGACCCCTGAAATGAAAATAAAATGAATGACCAACTCGTGGCCCTGTTTTACGCGAGCAGCTAGTATTGGAGAGCTTAGAATCCAATCCATTGACAGCGTTCAATCATTAAAAAGTTTATGAAAGCAGTGACAGAAGCGCTGTCACTGCTTTCATAAACTTTTTAATGACACTCTATAGTGGTTGTAATAATATACATAAGCTTCTTGCATTGCCAGCCATTTTGTCTGGTGAAAGGTTTCATGTTTCCTCCTTTAAGACACACAAGTTCAGCAAGTTACTGCAGAAAGTCTTCCAAGAAGGCAATGAATTGTAAATTGTATACTGTGATTTGCCACTGAAAATTGTGCATTGTGTATAGTGACAGTGAAGGTACTAATGATAAGCTGTTCATAAACTTAGGTGGAACATAAGATCCACAACGTACAACATATTTATATCTATATATATATAGTAATTAAGTAAACAATTCCTGTGATTATTTTATATAGAGAATTGAAATCAAAACTTTATACTCCATTTTAATTTTTCTTCAGTTTTATATAATACTATTTTTAATTAATGAACTTTTATTTATGCATTAATTAATTTAAAATAAATAAAAATAATTGCGTTGACCTGGGGAATTCAGCCTGGGGAATTGACCTGGGGAAGGAGTAATTCAGCTGGAAATTGACAAATGAATCCAAACATCACGTATTAAGTAAACGTCATTCTTTACATCGACTATTAAGTAAACGAGTCTGGCATTGGAGTCACAAAGAATTTTTTTTTTTTTTTTTAATTATTTGTTATTTAAGTGTATAGTTGGTCAAAATTAAAAAGAAAAAAAAAACCATAAAAATCCACCATAACATCAAGAATCATATAAAAAAAATGCGAAGCCTTCTAACCTAAGTGTGTTTCATCGAAATTGTGGTTTCGCCAATAAACAATGGTGACTCACCGAAAAAATATTTAACACTTATATGCATAAAAAAATCAAATGTTTGTACGAATTCTAATACAATCTAGTTTTTGAAGTTATGATTTGGAAAAAGTAATTATTGAAAGATGTATTAAAACATTAGTTATTCGTTTAAAGGTTAAATGTCATTTTAATATTATTATTAATAGAGAGTTTTTGCATACCGTACGTTAGTTACCGTAGGACGTCCGTTAGCTTTTTCTCTCTAGTGCGCATGCTCATACGCATAACTGAGCATGCGCGCTAGGGAGAAAAAGCTAACGGACGTCCTACGGTAACTAACGTACGGTATGCAAAAACTCTCTATTATCTTACATTAAAACCTTATAGGATGTCCAGAAGAACTCAAACTGTTTTCAAAGAAAAATATCAGGAAAATAATCAGGATTAAAAACATTTTTACATCAAATTCAAATGACAGGAGCAGAGATTTAATGAAAATAAAAGCGTTTAATAAAAATATATAATAATTAAAGTTTTGGTAAATATATAAATCAAATTTATTTTCCTTATAATTCTTTAATTATATAAAAATTTATATCATAAATAAATTTGTTGAAATATTTTTAAAATAAAAATTTGTTTATTCAATAAAAATATTTCTGCACAGGCTTAACAAAATAATCTTAAAATAAAATTTTGCTGAAGTCTCGCACTTTTAACCAAATATTATTTATACACAGTATAACTCATCGTGTCCTCTTGTTTAAAAAATTTTACTTCAAAGTTTCCTAAGGGAGACATGAGAACTTTTATAAATAAGCAAGTTAAATTAAGTTTCCTGTATAGACATCCTCAATAATGTTACCTATAAAAATATTTTGCTTTTCAAAATAAAATTTTATCGTAAGATATAAATTCTCAATAAGGTAACATGGCATATTTCATTATTCCTACCAGCACCTTTTATAAAACCATCAACATTTTTCAGGGTATCATGTATTTATTTTATACAATATTCAAGAAATATACTTTTACACGGATTTAATAAAATAAATCTACATAAAAGGATTTTGCTATATTTTAGAGCAAATTTAAAAGTTTTTCCAAGGATTTTCCATATTTAACTAAATATTATTCATAAGAATATAACAATATTTGTCTTTTTATTTATTTTGTAAACACCCTAAGGAAGACATGAAAAATTTTATAACTAAGCACTATAAATTAAACTCTAACCATATATCCTTATTAATTATGTTTGCAAAAATGTTTTTTTTTCTAAAATAAAGTGTCTTTTTTTAAGGTTTGTGTTAAAAGCAGTTTGCAATACTTCTCTCATTTTTACTTGCACTGTTTTAATAAAGCCAAATACTGATTTTTAATTTTAATAATTTTCTATTATTCCTTTTTGAAAATCATTAGCCATTTTCAAGACGTTTGAAATTTTTTTTATTTATACAGTATACAAAACATATATTTCTGCATGGCTTTCTTTAATAATAATTAATCATATATTTTTTTTTCAATTCTTCGAATTTTAACTAAATATTATTGATAAGCAATAAAATTTTTGTTGTCCTTTATTCAAATGAAGACACGATAACTTTTATGAATTAGCAAAAGGGGGTCGAATGGCTAGGGCTCTGGCTCACTAGCGCCCCCACGGTTTTCGTGTTCGAGTCTCGGCGGTACCAAGGATGTTTGTAGTAATCCGGAATCCACTTTAAACCTCAGGTCCCGGTCAATTATGATAGTGGAGGGTAGGTAGTGTCACTCGCATCCGTAGCATATCTTCAAGCTACATTTGCCCCCTGAGTAGTGCTAAATAATTAACAGCGGTGCAGTCATTGCTTATGGCATAAAAATAACTATCTCTGTATTACCAGCTGCATTGGAGAAAAAAAATGAATTAGCAAAAAATGAGATATCCTAATTTGATAATGTCTACAAAAATTCATTTTCTAAAATACAGCTTTCGCTCAAGTATATGTTCATATTAAAGTAGATTGACATGTTTATCTCCTTTTATTAAATCGATTACTGATTTTTTAACTTTAGCATTTTGCCTATTACTTCAGTTTTGAAAACGTCACTTTTTTTGTCGTTCTGTATTTATTTATACATTAACTTAAATATATAAGGAAATTTAACTTTTCTTGTCTTTCGTTTAAACTTTACTTAAAAATAAACATAAGGGAGAAAAGATTACTTCTAAAGTTACCAAAAGAAATTCAGCTACCTGGCTTATTTGATGATTTTTTCTAAAATGATTTCCTTTGCAAAATTCAGTTTTCTTACCATCTTATTTCACCATAGATTTAGTAAAATACTAATTTTATTACACATTTATTTAATAAAATACTAGTTTTTATGCGCAACTAAATATTAATTGTAACTAATATAGTTTTGTTATATTTTACGTTTAAATTTGCCATTAAGTCCCAAAGAGAATGCAATGACTTTTATAAATTAGCAAGAAAAATTAAGCAACCTGGATATATATCCGCATTTGATACTGCTGGCGAGAATGTTTTCCTTTCCAAAATGGAATTTCCTCCAAAGGTATGCATTCACATTAAAGCTGCTTGGCATGTTTTCCTCATTATTACCAGCACCGTTTTATTAAACGTGAGCACAAAAGCTGCTTAACAAAGACAGTAAACAAAGTCTAATCACATTAGTTGAGCGTTACGAGGAAGGGCCTAAATTCCCCTTACTTACGACATCGTTTACATATTTGATGCAAAAGTGACAATGTTCTGTAAGCAGCGTGCACTTTAATAACATTTTGGTGGGTTGACTCCCACACCGTGCATAGGTTCGATTACCATCAAGTGTGTGAATGATTTTGGGACATAGGACTATGTCCTGGAACATTTACTCAGCCTGATTAGTTCCTTGGAAGGAAAACATTGTGTCCTCTACATTCCACAGTCTGCAGGCTAAGTGTGTGCAGTCGCGTTCTAGAGTATTCAGTTGTCTTCCTAGTGGTGTTATTAAATTCTTTGTGTCCCACATTGTCCGGAAATGATTTTGCCATGAGGATGAGTTATTTAATTCAGTCTGGAAAATTTTGTTCTCTGTACAGTTTTATTTTAGTTACAGTTGTTAATGAATAACATTAAGTAAAACACAGCGGAAGTAGTTGTTATTTCCAAAAGAATATGTCATCAGCAATGTACTTTTTTCTTCAGGAAATGTGACTGAATTATTTCTTATATAGATTGTGAAGAAACGTTTTTAACCAGGGAAATGAGTTTTGCTTTTTTCCCGCGAAACCTGAACTTCAGCTGAAATTATAAATGAGTTATGTCAAAAAATACATTGGGAAATTACTTATGTTATAAAAAATATTTCGTACATTGTGTTTTTTTTTTTCAGAAAAAATGTCACTAAATTATATGTTTGACAACATGTAAGAATTTTTTTGTTACCATGGGAATAAGGTATTTATGATGCTTTAACATCATTTAAAGTGTTAACAAATTATTCCAAGAAAGAACCGGAAAGAATTACTTGCTATTTCTTAAGAAGACATATTATAAACCTTGAAGACATATAACTGGAATTGTTATTAAATTATTTGAGTCCTGCTATCATCATTTATTATGTGAATACGTTTATAATTCGATTAATTTCATACATTTCTAAATTTGATGAATTTCTTAATAATTTCCGCATAGTTATAAATTATCAATAATTATTTTTTATACGGATAATAATTACCAGCAATTAATTTTAATGCAGATAATGATTACCAGCAAATAATTAATGAATTATCATCATATATATATTATTTAATGCAGGCCAACTATTCCAAATTCCCTATTTTTATATTTCAAATAATAACACACTTATAATTAAGTTGTACAAGCGAAAGTGATTTGCAAATTGTTATGTTTTGCAAAACACACAGACACCCCCCCACACACACATACACTCAATAGCCAAAACATTATGGCCACCCCTACATTTTGCAATGAACTCGCCTGGATGACGTAGAAGGCACGTGATCAGGTGGAAGGGATATTTAACTGGTATTAAGTGGTGGTATTAATCCATGCCAAGGCGGGTTGAAGCTGTGTTGCGCGCCAAAGGTGGGCCAACTCGTTATTGACAGGTGGTCATAACGTTTTGGCTCTTGAGTGTGTATATATATTGAACAAAGATTTGTATGTTTTGAATTATATTTACTTCGATTAGTTGTTGCGTATATCCGGTTCCAGCATGTAAGAAAATGAACTTTAAATTATAATTCGGTCCGAAGGGAGATTTGAGAAATGCTAAAAACAGCAAAAAAAATCAACAAGTAAAGTTTTAATTAATGTTCGGATTTTGAATAGAGGAGTTCGTATTGCTCTGTGTTCTTGCAGTCATGCTGATGAAGAAAGTTGTTTTTGAGAATGGTTTAATGCATTGCAAACATTCAGTCATGAGTTTCGCTAATGCAGTGGTTCTTAAATATGTTTGAAGACGGGGAGCATTTAAAGTCCAACAAATTGTAAGCTCACTATTTACTAGTTATTCAGAAATATGTTATAATAAAGTCAGAATGTTAATAAAATAGAAATGTGTTATACTATTGAAAAAAAAAACAATGCCATACAAATTGAAGCACATTTTATGTTTATTTATTCTTGGGTTTATGAGAAACATGAGCCTGAAATATTCTAGGGCTTCTTCTATGTTTGAGCATATATTTTAAAGACAAACTCTCATTTCCTCGTGAATACATTGAATACTTCCTCTCTTTTTACATTTAATTATGGGGAGGATAAAAACCCCTTATTCATATAAATATTGCGTAATATTATGTACAACGTAATTAATTGTAGTAAAATTTTCAAAGCGTTTTTAGATATTGAATCGAATTTTTCTTTGATAGGTATTCAAATGTTTTGAAGAAGCAATTCCTTACTTTTAATCCTTCTAATTTTTTCTTCTGTTAATGTTCAATAATTATATAATCAAAATTCAAATGCCTTCTACGCGACTCCGCCATCTGTAAGTAATACTCTGTGGAGTATTACTTACAGATGGTGGAGTCGCGTAGACGGCATTTGAATTTTTTTTAATATTGAAAATCACATAGACGGCATTTATTTTAGTATCCACTGATGGTAGTTATCGTTCCTAGTTTCTCAGAAACATTCTTTGGCGCATTATAGCTGTTTGGAATTGAACAGCTATAACGCTAATATGTGCTAATAAAATAAGAAAAAGCAATAAAATAGATTATAATTTTTTATAATGAAATCTGCCTTTGAACTAAAAAACTAATAAGAAAAATAGTAACTATACTTATTTATATATATATATATATATACTGATGCTTATATTTATATGTATAAATGTAAATGATTGGTTGCACGATTACGATATTGTGCTGAGAAACGGGAAATAAATTATTTACCTCATCTTTTACCTCATCATTTACCTCAGTCAAATGCTAAATTTGAAATGTTTGAAAGGAAACTAATTATGTGCCTCCGATACATAGTGGAAGGCAGAGTCAAAAGTTTTCGTGTCAAAATCAGAAACGACTTAGATCATCAAAATGTTATAAGTGCGAATCAAGTGCTTTCCCGTTGTCCTCAGATAATAGGAAGGCCAGCAACATCAAAAGTGAATCAGATGAGATAGGATATGTCAACGAGAGATAATACTCTGTATAAAGAAGAAGAATAGGACGTCGACATTACCCATATGGTTAAGGAGTAAGTACTGTCTATACATCTTTAGAATTCAGAAGATGTAAACGAACCTCTTTCAGAAAATGCAGTTTAATGTTGTGATTAGTGCTATTCAATGTATTGTGAAGACAGGTTTTGGTATCTCTTATTTTAGGCCTAGGTTTATTGATTTATGTTAAAGAAGGCGAAGGAATGATCAAGAATGTCTCAAAGTTTGGTGATGAGGAGTTGACTACGTTATTGACTGAAAATCAGAGATAAACTATATGGATAAATAATATAGAAGCGTTTCTGAAAATTGTGAGATATCGAAGAAGTTGGTTGATGAGATAATAATTTCCTCAATTACCAACAAGATATTAAAAAGAAAAATATATAAACTCCTGAATAGGAAATAGTAGCCGGAGAACAATAAAGGCTGTCAGGCTATTCTATACGTTTTATAAAACAGTCAGGCTGTTCTATAAGTTTTTCATTGGTTTGAATTATAAATCTACTCAAGTCTCTCAGAAAGTTAGATTTTGGAAAATGGGATGAAATAATTGACTGAATTGTAAGACTAGAAACTCAGATTAGAAAATCCCGAGAATTTGACTACATAACCTTCAAGCAGTCTGGAAGACTGACGATGTCTAAGTTGGAAATCCACATAAAATTGACGGAGAGATTGAATCAAAAAGTTCTGAATCTCGTGAAGATTAAGGTGAACCTGAAACTCTGATATTGGTCAAGAAACTATGCGTAAATGGATTGAAAGATGAATTGGATGAAAATGACGGGATGAGAGGATTGAGTGAAGATGATGGGGGGAGATGATTGGGTGAATATGATATTAGTGAATATTTATGTACGTTTAGTACCATCATAAGTGCAAATGGGATCTCAGACAAAGAAATTGGCAAGAAACAATGAATTTATAGATTTCGATGATTAAGATCCTGTTGATAAAATCGTTCTCCATGGTCTCAATTTTAAAGAATGAGGCCCTTGATGTCAATAAAGTTCTTTAAAGAGAAGAAATGGGACGATTCAAGAGATGCAGAAGGCTATCGTTGCCGTAGAATTAAATCTGATAAGGTATTAAACATAATGGAGATGTATTCTCGATGTTACAATTATCAACATGAAATATAATTGAATTAACTGATAGTTTTTTAAAGTTTTTTTTTATGTTGTTTAAACAGTATTTTGATTTATATGATTCTGGATAGATTTTGAGAACAGAAAAACACTACTTTGGATAGATTTTTATAATTTAGTTACTTAATTATTATTGGGTTTTTTAATTAGTTAATAGTTTCATTATAGGGTTATATTTTCATTGAAATAGCTCCGTCTGCTCTGTATTGTGTAGTTTGACATGTGCATTTTCGAGTAACTTTTGTCACTAGTATTTTATTCCAAGACTATGCAAGCAGCATTTTCTCTAAGGTGACGTATGTGTTTTTCTTTGACGGAGCGTGTAATGTTCCAAGATTCGAGAAAATTAACTTTAAATTTTGATTTAGAATTGATTTAGAAATGCTATCAACAGCTAAAATCAACAATTCAAAGAGAGAAGGTCGAGCTGATATGTTCGCGTAAGCATGTTGATGGAACAGGTTATATTTGATGATGGTATAATGGATTGCAAACATTCAGGGTGGAATTTGGCTTATGGGAATTCAGACTGTAATTGTAATCATAAATATATTGTTGAACTTTGAGATTTGTGTTAAAATTCTGGTGTTAGATTAGATTAGTTGTAAAACATTAAATTCATTGAACATTAACATTACTATAAAGATTCATTACTGGACAGAGTAATTGGAATATTTACTACAAAGAAAACTGCTGGGGTGAAATTCGAATTATTGTATACTTAATCAATACTTTGATAAATTATTTTAATATTTTAAGGGGTATATTAGACTGTCATAACACAAGTTGAAGTATTTATAGTTATTGAAGTATTTATTATTATTGCACAGAAAAAATTAAAGATAACATTTTTAATTGGATAATTTCATTTGTTGTTATAAATGGATGTATTTTCGGTACGTGCATATGCTTGCAGAATTGACTATATATTAATTATTATTTACAAATAATCGTTAGTTATTTAACTATATAGACATTGTATTTAAAAATATATAATTGACTATATTGGATTTTGAATAATTAAGTGATTCGCTTACATTTATGCCATGTACATAAATTGTGCCTTATTTATTTTTTATATTACTCACCAAAAGCAAAATACACCAAATGTACGTATACTTTAAAACAGAATTGATCAATTTTCGTTTTTTTTTTTTTTTACCATTTAAAAGAAAATTATACCTCATTATGTACTTATTTATTTTACTTATCCAAAATTAAATATGTTTTATATTTGTTACTATAGTGACAGAAATTTTAAAAAGAAAAATTATTTTTATTCTTGATTCACTAGATATAGTAGATAATGCTAAGTAAATAATCTATTCCATAAAATTATTATTGATGAGGTTTCGTACAAGTTTTTTTTTCTCATGAATAATGCAAACTACAAAAAAAAATGGAAAATTTTAACAATATTGATTTGTTGAAAAAGTACAAGTTATTTATTATACTATTTGTACCAGTATCATCAAAAGTTTTATAAGAAATATATTTATTGATTTAATATCACTTCATTCTAAGTAAATATCATGCTAAAAGCCAAACGCATCCGTGAACAACTGTGCCATTTCTTACTCCATTCTTTTTTCTGACTGTACACAATATATTTACAAGAAATTTGCTGAACTCTTCTTTATATACTCAGTCTGCGAAACTAAACATGGAATGGTTTTTTTTTTCAGATCTTGTTGTAATAACGAAATATCGTGCCATATGCTCTTGTCGATTATAGTTATCGCCAAAACTCTTTTTTCTCAAACCTTTCTTCTTTCATAAGTTCTTTTTTTTTATCGCAAGTCACTTTATATCTTTCCTTTTATTCTTTTATTCATACACTTTTTTTGTTAAAGTGGAAGTCAAGAAAATATCTGTTGGTGCAAAGTTTCATCTTTTTTTTTGTTCTTTTATGATAAAGATTTTTTTTTTTACAAACTGATTTCTTTATCGATATATATAGGATAAAGAAGAATGTGTTTGTTTAAAATATCCTATATCGTGCATGATACTTTTTATGAATTTAGATACTTGCTAAAGAATTGTTTTAAAGGTAATAAAAAATTTATTGCAAAATCACGAAATTTATTTTTATGCACTGAAGATTAATTATATAATAAAATATCCCGTAAAGTTGTAATAAATAACACGTTAAATAAGTACATAATGAAAATATATTTTAAAAATGAGCTACATATTTTATTTCTTGTTTGCTTTATTTACTTCCCATTAAATTAGACTTTGAGTTAAACAGCATATATACCAATGCAAATATGAACAATTTTTATCTACATCTATTGTTTTGCTAAATTTATATAATTTTTTTTTAAAAATCAATATAAAATATATTATACAAAAAAAAACAGAATATAAAATAAGATTAATATTATGCCACATATTTCAATTTTAAAGATCAAATAAAGTGTTTAAAAAGAATTGCATGATAACGATAAAAGATATCCGAAGACGAATATAAATGTAGGTTACCGTTTTACAATGAACTATTTTACTAGACACATTGTTTCCTGAAGAAAATTATAATTTTAATAATCAAAACAACTTCTCTCTAATTTTGTGTGAAATATGTTTGATCATTAATGAACAGTTTTGGATAATAAGAAACTGTTTTGCATCATTTATGTATAATTTGAAATTAATTATCTTCTATGTGTTGTATATTTGGCAATACATTCATAGCATAAAATATACACTGAAGTGACAAAAGTCATGGGATACCTCTTAATATCGTGTCGGCCCTCCTTTCGCCAGGCGAAGTGCAGCAACTCGACGTGGCATGGACTCAACAAGTCGTTGGAAGTCTTCTGCAGGAATATTGAGCCATGCTGTCTCGATAGACGTCCATAATTGTGAAAGCGCTGATGGTGCAGGATTTTGGGCACGAACAGACCTCTCGATGATGTCCCATAAATGCTCGATGGGATTCATGTCGGGGGATCTAGGTGGCCAGATCATTCGTTGGAATTGTCCAGAATGTTCTTCAAACCAATCGCGAACAGTTGTGGCCCGGTGACATGGCGCATTGTCATCCATAAAAATCCCATCGTTGTTTGGGTACATGAAGTCCATGAATGGCTGCAAGTGATCTCCAAGTAGCTGAACATACGCATTTCCAGTCAATGTTCGGTCCAGTCGCCCCAGCGGACCAAGTCCATGCCATGAGAAAACAGCCCACACCATTACGGAGCCACCACCAGCTTGAACAGTGCCTTGCTGACAGTTTGGGTCCATGGCTTCGTGGAGTCTGCGCCACACTCGAACCCTACCATCAGCACTTACCAACTGAAATCGTGACTCATCGGACCAGACCACGGTTTTCTATTCATCTAGGGACCAACCGATATGCTCACGTGCCCACGAGAGTCGCTGCAAGCGATGTCGTTCTGTCAGTAAAGGCACTCGAGTCGGTCTTCTTTTGGAATAGCCCAAGAAAGCCAAATTTCTCCGCACAGTTCTAACAGACAAGTCCCTTGTACGTCCCACGTTGATTTCTGCGGTTATTTGACGCAGTGTTGCTTGTCTATTAGAATTTATGACTCTTTGCAGACGTCGCCGGTCTCCGTCGTTAAGTGCAGGCGGTCGACCACTGCGCTGTCCATGGTGGGATGTTATGCCTGAAATTTCATACTCTCGGCACACTCTTGACACAGTGGATCTGGGAATGTTGAATTCCCTAACGATTTCCGAAATGGCATGACCCATGCGTCTAGCTCCAACTAACATTCCGCGTTCAAAGTCTGTTAATTCCCGTCGTGCGGTCATCATCACGTCAAAACCTCTTCACATGAATAACTGGAACAGAAATGAAAGCTCTGCGAAAGCACTGCGCATTTATACCTGTTCTACGCGATGCTACTGCCATCTGAAAATTTGCATATTGTTATCCCATGACTTTTGTCACTTCAGTGTACTTTGGCCCACATTTATCACATAAGAATTTGCACTGTAAATTTCGTTAATAAAAATTTGTAAGATAGAATGAATAATTAATAATCCCACTAAGTAATATCTGTGAAATATTAACTATAGTTTTGCATCTGTTCCTTTCCATTACATAATTATATTATACTATTAGAACGATGATTATATTATATTGACAGAACCCTGTTGTAATGATTGCATGGAATGTTATACTATGTTTTCATATAGCAACCATTTTGCATTGTACTATTTTCACAAAAATCGATTTTATTATTAGGACAGAGCTATGTAGGTATATAGCCCTGAATATAGAGAGGAGGTTAGTACACTGTTCGAAAATTTAACTAAACTCCACTGAATACTTTGTAACCGTCATTACCCTGGCTGGCAGGAGGGCTTCCCTGGGCATGGGTGTTTTTAAGTGGTTTGGAATCCCCGTGAAACTGTAGGTCCCTGTTTAATTAGCCTAAAGTGTGCATAAAATGAGCTTAAAGCGACAAACCAAACCAAACTCCTATGGCGTACATTAAA
Organism: Caerostris darwini; assembly: GCA_021605075.1. NCBI lineage: Eukaryota > Metazoa > Arthropoda > Arachnida > Araneae > Araneidae > Caerostris > Caerostris darwini. Next base: position 490,514 of record BPLQ01003296.1, read on the forward strand.
AATGATCAGTTGGCGTACAAACTCTTTCACGAAGTATATTTAACGTGATTCTGCGCTAAGCCGAGAGTTCCAACTCAAAGTGAACTGCTTCTACGAAACTCTAATTATCTTTCTTTTACTTTAATTTTTAAGTTAAATGTATCTAATTGTGTGTGGCGAGTAAGCGTATAAATAAAAGTGTTAGTACTGAAACCTGTGCCTCTATTATCTCAGCCCAATGACACAGATTAAAAATTTTAAATTTTGCATTAGTATCTAATATATGCCAGGATTTACAAAAACTATGTAATATTTGCAAAATAAAAGAATTATTGCATCATAATGAATTGAATGGACAAATATAAGGTGTGAATTTCCGTTTTCCTGCAACTACATCTCTTGATATAGACGTGCATCCTTTTCCCAGAGGTACCTGAAATCACAATTGTGATATATGAAACGCCCATCCCGTCCGACTACTCCGATGAGAAGAATGACGTATGGCACTAAGGGTAAGAGGACATTTTTTGTCTGATTTCGCGGAGGATGCTTTCTTTGAAGAAAGGGAATCCGAGGGTAAGATGAAACGACAAAGTGTTTCTCATCAAGAATTATGGCTCACTTGAGAAATTCATTTTCTTCTGCCAAGCATTTGTCTCTTCGGTCAGTAATACCCCTATAGCATAATAAAAGACATTTGCAGCTCATGATAGAACATTCTTTATGTACAGTAATTCACTTTGTTTTCATCAATAATATTATTAGACGTCCCCCCCACCCAAAGTAAAATATTCTCAGTTTAAAAATATTCAACTAAATTTATTTGTTATCTGATGGATATAATATGCATATTTATTTATCCACAATATGATAATATTTTGATGCTTGTTAAATTATTTTGAAAAAATAAACGTGTATTTTATTATTATATGAGTCATTATAGAATATTTTATATAATATTTATTGAATGCTTATAATGCTTAAACTTTACCAAAAGTAATATAAATAGATATACTTCAAATCTTGCATAGTTAAAACTATCTGCATCTCTGCAACATGATCGCCAGTCAACCAAGAATTAGAATATACCACATTTTACATATTTTACTAATTTAAATCGGCTGGACCAGTAACATAATCAATACATCCAAGATAAAATGTATTGTCTTTTTATATATTCTACGTAGTTTATATAGTCTATACCAGTGATTTGATAAGGGATCATATATAAATAAAGTATATCTTTTTTTTACATATTCTACAAAACTTTAATTGCATAGTCATTGGCACATAAAGAACTACAGACTATCGTTTCACTTCTTACATATTTTTGAATGTCCATATTGTCAGCGTTAATTTTTTGATTAGTGTGTCATAAAATAGTAGAGTCATTTGTATTTAAAAGAAATTTTACCAGTAACAGATTATAATAAAATAGTATTATAATTTATTTTTAAACAAAATTTTTAATTATATTTATTAGAAGACAATTGAAGCATTTCTTATATATTAGCAATGCACATATATGCTATTCTACGAAGGACATTTTTTGTACGATATTCAAATGTTTTCATAGAACAGCGTCAAATTCAACAAACAATATCAAATAGAACAGCATCAATATCACGACACATTCAAATGTTTATTTTTTTGTATAACATTCAAATTCATATATGCATTATTTACAATTATGATACAAATTTGTCGAATTCTTATATATATGTAGTTGTCTACTATGCAGTTTATATTTGCTACTATATACAATGATTTAATCAGAGGTGATGCATAAATAAAATCCATCTCGTTTTACATATTTTACGAAATTTAAAACTAATAGAAACTATCGTAACACTTACATACTTTTAAAAGTTCAATTAGGCCACGCCACTGTTTGATTAAGGTGTCATAAAAATAGTACAGTCATTTGTGTTTAAAATATGCTTTACCAGTAACAGATTATAATAAAATAGTATCATAACTTATTTTTAAACAAAAATTTTAATATTATTTATTAGAACACAAATTTTAATTATATTTATTAGAACACAACTGAAGCATATCGTATATGTTAATATATATGTACATAGATAGTGCTCTATGAAAGACATTTTTTTTTGTATAAGTATATACATTAATATTTAACTGCCATGAAGCTCAAGCTTTTATATTAAGCAGTCTACTTATACAGAAAAATATTTTATTTTTTATTTTATATCCTCTCGCGTGAGTGATTCTGTTTCCCCTCACGTTCCTTGATAGACCCTAGTTCTTCGAGAAAACAAAGATTTTATTTTCTCTTTTGTGCCATTTCTTATCCATTTATCATCAGAACAGCCATCCTTCATTGTAATGACGTTATAATTCGAGTATCGAAGGTGTATTTATGGTTTTTATAAATGCTTCTGATGACTATTTAGACGGAAATAAAAGCACCGCCGGTGTACATGAGATAGTTTTGGGAACTTGCACTATATTATCGGACGTGAATACCAAACAGGTAATCTGTATGCTGCCCTATTGTGGATCTAATTCAGTTATCGGGGCATAGTTAGACGTGCTCGGAAAGTACACTCCAACACTTTTTGTTTGCTTTTATAGTATTTTCAGCATGGCCCATTTTGAAACTGCGGACAGGCCAGACAGGAACGCAAATGAAAAATATAGAATAAAGTTATCCAAGATTAAAATAACTAAAGACAGAGGAAATAAAATGTTTCATACATGAGTTTTAATACTGGTAATTAAATTTTCGTGAGGATTTATTCAAACAGAGATGGAATGTAAATATTTTAAATTATATACCAGAAGGAATAGATATAAGTTTAGAAATAGAACGAATTTATTAAAGTAATCAATCACCTAGAAAGCATAAATAATTTATGTTGCATCAAATATCACTTTGCTATTAATATCATATCAATCACCACAAGGTAAGACCTTTAAAGAGAGTGACACGAAAACTTAAATATATTTCTGTTGCGTTTTGGTTTTAAACTTTTAACATTTAATGGTTAATTTAATTTTATTACTTAAATTGGAATTTGTTGACGTTGAACTAAACTAAAACTTTTTTTGTAATCAAAACCATTTCTTTTTTTTAATATAATTTTTTGTTATAATAAAAGATAAAAATTGAGCATTCAAATTACAATATAAAAAATAAAAAAGACTATTCACTAGGCTCTTTTTAAATAGTTATTAAGAATTCACTGTTTTTTCACTGTAGATCTTAAATGTTAATTTTGTACTGAAATAAACCACATAGCTAAGGTTTTAATGACTTGTATGATTAAGACATTAAAAATAAATAAAATAACATTTTTAATTAATTGTTCTGATTTAAATTCATTAACGTTATTATATAAATCACGCATGAAATAGATTTAATAATTTTCTCTGAAAAATATTATATGTTATATTCGTTTTTCAAAATTAAATTATTGTTCAATATTATAAATCTTATTATAACATAAAACAATAAAAATAATATATTCTCTTATCATAATTTTTAATGTTAAATTCATCATTATATAAATATCTGTATTGACAAATTTGTAGTAATTTTTTTAATGTAAATAGTTTAATAGTTTTAATAAAATAGCCAATTAATAATTTTTAATTACTTATAATTAATTTTAAATTTATTACATAATTACTCTCCTCTTAATGTCAATCGAATAAATACTCAAACTAATAACATTTATTACCTTATTATTTCAAATATTCACCCTTTTTAAGTTTTACAGCATTCTTATTTATTCAAAAATTGGATGGTACTCTAAAAAATCATTTTAGTTTAACAAGAAAGACTCCTTTTATTACATTCAACTTATACTTCTTTAATAAGGAAATAAAACATTTTATTTTTTATAAATTTCAATTAAGTTTACTCAATCAAAATATTCTTCGTGGAACATTTTTTGTTACAATGGGAACAGAACAATGCGCAATGTATTTTTAAGAGATAAAGCATTGCATATCGTAATTACAAAGCTGAAAAGCCTTGGCTATGCAGCTTTATCTTCTTGATAGATTCAAGTATTTTTCAGTCACTCCACGTGTGTAGACTGTGAATAAAAGGAAAATGTAGTTCATTTTTTAAAATTAATATTTTAAAAATGTTTGAACAAAAATAAAATTAATTTGCCAAGAGAATTAAAAATATATTGTGATGAAATAATTTATTTTCTTAATTTGAACAAAACCCTTGAAGATTACATTTTTTTTATATAAACAGGGAAAAATTACAAAGTAATTCTAAAATATTCAAGTTTTTAACAAAATAATTTAATCCAATAATGAGCTTTCAAAACCCATTAATGGCATATTGTTTTTAATTATATGGAACTTCAAAGGAATTAAAAATAAAAATGTATGGGTAAAAAATACATTCCAAAAATTTTATACTTTATACAAAAATATTTCATTAAAATTAAGAAAAATTATTTAATGGAAAAAGATATATTCAAATACTGTTATTATTTTCGTTCGGGTTTTCTTCTTTAAATACATTAATTAGTTGAAAATAATTTTACAAGTGCGATTTAAATAGTTTCTATGCTAATAAAATTTCTTTTAATCTTTAGCTAAAATATTTTTTTTTGTATCTTACAACTAGATAAAACCAAGAAAATTATATTATCAGGTTAGCTAATTATGTTCGCGAAACAATTATACAAAAGAATTATGTTTTTTTAATAAAACTATATTTTTAATTAAGGGATTAATAGAGTACTATTTTTTTTTATCTTTATGTATCTTTAATTTCTATTTATGCCTTCATGTTTTAGAAAATTTAAAAATATGTTTACCCTTTATGCGATTATTATTTTAAAAAAAATAATGTTAGGTATTTTGCTTACCTTTGCTCTAAATGCCAGGTAACCTAGAAATTATTTATTGAAATCATCTACTTCTTCTGTTTAAAAGTTCCTTGAAAAACTGATAATTTTATTAAAATATATGTCAAGATAAAATCACGAAATTATAATTTTGAATTAATAATAATATTTTATTTTCAAAAAACCATGTTTTTATTAAAACTGTTAGATGAGAACCTAGTGAGCTAAAAAATATCAATTTAAATGTTTTATATACATATTGTAAAAGTATTTCCATTTCTACAAAACAGGCCTTTTTAGTCAAAATAAAATTTTATTGTACCTCTTCGAATTCTTCATAAATTAATTTTTTTTTATTAGTTATGAAAACTAAAGCATTTTTTCTTTAAACGTGTAAAATTATACAATTTGTAATCATTACATTGATTCATAAATTTTACAAATAAATACATGGGGGTAATTCAATAAATATGTTGATAATAAAAATAAATATGCAAAAAAATGGAATATGTTGATAATAAAAATAAATATGCAAAAAAATGAAATATGTTGATAATAAAAATAAATATGCAAAAAAATGAAATCTGTTGATAATAAAATTAAGTATGTAAAAAAATATGTATTGATAATTAAAACAAGTTTAGGTAGTAAAATTAAAAAAAACTGTTTTTATATATTTCTTTAAAATTTTAATTTCTTAAAGATAAATTAATGCTAATTTAATTGTTTTCTTATTTATTATTATTGTTTCAATTATTCAATTATTTACTACATTGTCTTCGTTTTGTGCTTCCTTAAAATCGTTTTATACTTCTTTATTGAGGAAATAAAACATTTTATTTTTTATAAGTTTCAATTAAGTTTACTCGATCAAAATATTCTTCATGCAAATATTCTTCAAAACATTCTTCAAATGTTTTTTTTTTTTTTTTTTTTTTCATCAAATTCCACTTTTTCTAAAATTAACTCTGAAGTAATAAGTCTGAAAGTCTCTCTGGAATAATAACATATAAAATAACAATCATAATCATAATATATAATTATTTTAACCATTACAGCAATTCGTTAACAAAAAAAAATGCAAATGAAAATTTTTAAAAATTGTCTCACTTATATTTTTATTAATGAAAAAATATATGAAAATAGTTAAATAGTATGTATATGTAAAATTTACTCAAAATTAATTTACTTCATTATTGTTAATACTAGTTAATAAGCACATTATATAATACGTTAGTAATGTAACTGTTAAAATAAAAATTGTTTTTAAAAATATCTAATAAAAAAAATCCGAGAAAATTCGATACGCATATGTCTTGAAGTCCATATTTCTCTAGTACAGGATTGAGGAGTCAGATCTTCTCTTCTACCAAAATACTTCTTTCGAATTCTTTGAAAACTCGTACTCGAGTTCTACGAAATTTCACCTTTTCTTCTTAAGTTAAAATTCCTGAAATACTCTCTTTTAGGGTCCGTAAAGACAACTCGGTTCCTCCAAGTTTGCAAACTCTTGCCCTGGAGTGATAGGAAATAAAACACTCTCGTTGGTAAATGATGAATTCTTCGCATTCGAAATTTTCCCTTTTGTAGGGGAAAAAAAGAATAAAACTGTATATAGATGTAAAGTCTAAGGGAAAAGAGATCGAAACGCATTTCAAGGGTCAACGAAATCTTTCAACGACTCGAGTCGTGATTCGTCCAGAATGCAAAAAAGGGATTTAAGGTAGGGAAAGAAAGAATAAATAAAAGTGAATAAAGGCATGAATAAATAAAATCTTTTGTTTTGTCCTTTCTCTTTGTGACGCTTGGTGCCAAAAAATGTAAATAAATGGTCCTGTTCGTGAAATGGTTTGTGAAGTTTTAGTTTTTTTTCCCCTTTTTCCTGTGATGTGAACGTGAAAAAATCGGATTCCCCCCTCCCTTTTTTATTTGTGTTTTCCCTTCGCTTTTTACTATGAAAGCAAAAATTTGTGAACAATTGTGTCGATTCTTAAAAGAAAATGAATTGTAAAATAGATTTGATTTGAGAAAATGTGCATTTTATTTTATTTTTAAATCCCCTGTAATCCCTTTCTTAAGCAAAATTTTCGAATGCCCTGTAAATCAATGAACACTTTCTGGCTTTGTAGATTTATTCCAGGAACTTTAATTTTTATTGCAGGTGTGCATTAGAATTTATTTGAATTATGCTTTTGTGCTTTTGAGATTCAAAATATGCATTTTTAAATCTACTGTAATCCCTTTCTTAAGCAAAATGCTACAATGTTATGTGAAGCAATGGATGCTTTCTGGCATTGTAGATTTATTCCAGGTATTATTAATTCTATTGCATGTCCAAATAATTTTAAATTGACAAAAAAACTGCATTCAAAAATTGCACAGTGATTAAAAGCATTTCTTTGAGCAATAGAATAAGAGAAGTTGTGCAATAGCTATTAAGATGCTTAGTGAATGATTAACTTCAACTATTATATTTCATGTTTTTTATGTATTGAAAAACATATAGTTAAATAACCAATATAATAAGAAAATTTCAAAGAGAGTAAATATTTTTTTTGTACCCTAAAATTGAAAATTATTTTGTGATAAAACTTGCCATGACATAATAAAAAATTTACTTTGACACTCATTATTAAAATCGAGTTTAAGTTATTTGGTCAGTAGCACATAACTAAGTTATATAAGGTGGAACGAAGAAGTTTCTTCTTCATCAGGGAATCAACAGCCTTATAGTGGGCCAAGGCCGTCTGCTTATTGGCAGATTTAGAGACAAAAGTTTTTGTTTTACGAGGTATGTCTGTCAGCCCTACTCTCAACAGTCATATTAGACCGGCACCTACTGTTTAAAATGAATAACGAACCACTTCAGGCATCCATGGCACTTGTGGCACTGAGATCCAGATTGGTTTGTTTTGGTTTGTCGATCTACGGTCATCTTGTACACATGAGGGCTAAACAGACCGGGACCTACAGTTTAAAGTTGATTCCGAGCCACTGACAAACATCCATGCCGCCGCCACAATACGAACCTGAAGCCTGTGATACAAAATGCCAGAGCACTAGCCACTTGGCCACCAGACCGTCCGAGGGCCGGAAAGCTAGTCACTCGGCCATTAGGTCCCTAGACAATCCCTCCAAACTAGACATTTAGTTTCATTTAAAAATTCCAGTATGTACAGAACAAATACAAATTTTAAAAAATTAAAGTTTCGCTAGCTGTAAATTGAAACTTACAATACAAAAACATTAATTTTGTAGTTTCTTAAATTGTTTATAAATTAATATTTATTTAATTTACTGGATTATAATTAATTACTTTAATTTATAAATTTGTTTGATTTAGATTCAAAAATACTATTTATACTAAATTTTAGTAATGCTTTTCATTTTGGATCAATTCAAATAATAAAATGTTAAAAAAATTATTCAAATTTTCATGCTTTGAAACACATAAGAATTAACTTTATTAAATTATATTCTTCAATAGATATGGCATACGAATAAATTATGATTTGTTTAACAGGCTACAATTGCCGTTAAATATCAAAAATATTTCTTTAATGAATAAATATATACATTAAAAAGAAATAAAAATATAACAAGCAAAGTATTTGCATGTTTGATTGTAATATTTTTTACTACAAGTCTTTTTCAATGTTTTTGCTTATTTACACAATATTGTTTATCTTTAGTTAATTAAGGCACGCTGTTGAAGATTTAATAATAATGTTTTTGGCAGTAATCTTATTGGATCATATAGCAGTTAAAATAAATGATTAGGGAATCTCATATGCTAAAAAACATATTAAGAACAACTTTTAATTTATTAAAGTATATTTAACGTAGAACATTGCGCTTGGCAAAACCATCATTGTAATAACCATTGCTATAAAATGTTTTTTGTTTTAACATCTCGACTTATTCCTCTTTTTTAGATGTAATTACCATTTAATGCAGAATTCTCATCAGCTAACAAGAAAATGAATAATACTCAAACACTAGTGCTTAATATTTCTTCCTCGTTAATAATAGATGTTAAATACTGCTGTCTCTCATCATTAGAGAGTTAAATTACTCGGTTTTTAATATTACCTAATTACCTCTATACCATCGGTTTCCAATTTTTTGAACAATATAAGATCAATAGGATTAAAATAATTTTTGCAATAAAATTCATTTTGATTTGTGCAATTAATTTGTCTTATTGGGAATTATTTTTCATAAACTTTTGAAGACCTTATAACTAAATATATAACTTAAAATAAAGGGAAAACGTTATTGTAACACACAAAATAATTATAATTATAGAAAAATGAAATAGGATCATAATTACAAGCTTCTTAACATGCCATAGGAAACGTATATATATGAAAAAAATTTTACAAATAATAGTCTGAAATATTACTGATTAAAATATATAACATTGTTTTTAAATTTTAATAATATACTTAATATACTTTAAACATTAATAGTATATTTCCTGTATTTCATAAAAATGTGTATTTTATGATATTTATTACGATGTATCTGAAATTGCATCTTTGAACAAGTTTTTAAAAATTATAGTATTTTACAAATTCTAATATAAGATTATCTTTAATAAATATTTAAATATATAATTGCTATAAATCTGAAATATATATACAAATAAATATATCTTAGCCTTCATTCAAGCTGCAAAAATATTTTTCATCTATTTTATTAATGCTGTCTTTTTTATCAAATTTCGTAAAGAAAAAAAATATCTTTTAAGTTATAAAAAGATTTTTAAGAGTTATTTTTAATACATAAATTTTCTCCGAAACATTTTCCATTATAAAAATGACTTCAATTCAAAGAGAATTTTTGATAATGTTTCTGGATTTTAGAATATTAAAATGTACAGTTTTTACAATCTAAATACCATTTCACTAAAATTAAAAACTATAAACATTTCATTTCATCTTAAAATAGCTTTCATATCTGAAAATCATTAATATTTAAACGTATACGTCCATGAACTATATTTTAAGAACAGGGGAATATATTTTAGGAATAGTTTAAATTGTATTGTTTTCCTTTCTTCAATTTAAATCAGTTTCCAATTTTTAAAGCGTACAGTGTTTTCTGCGTGTTTGATCTGTATTTATCTAAAAAAAAAATTACATTAAAACTAAATGTAAAATTATTATTTGTTTTAGATGTAGTTATTGTTAGAAATCCATTTCACAAAATGCTAAAATTGTAGCATGCAATATTATAATCTTTTTCATTCACATTTGATCTAACATAATAACAAAGGATTGTCGCTATGTGGTTTCACTCAATACTCAACTATATTTAAATTTGCTAAATTTGCTGGAGAAATTTATAAATGATGATTTAAAATATGAATTTAGGAGAAATTCCAAGCCAAATATCTACAACTTATGCAATCTTTTTTAAACTTCAAACAATGCTATTTTCGTATAAAAATGATTCTATTTTATTTAAAAGAACTACATAAATTTCCTACTATACATTTGGGCATGTGATTAATATATAATTCATTCGTGAAAAAAAATATATTGAGATATATAATATTAGTTGTATAATATTATTATTTAAAGTTATAAATATTATTTCCAATCTTTACATATAGACCGCATATATCTAGCCTTGTAACCATGCTTTTTTTCTACGTAACAATGTTTCCCCCTACACACTGAAAATAGCTCGCGCTGTGGCGCTTAGGCTAAATGGTCAATAGACCTCGAGACTCTCACCCGAGAGGAAGTACTGCGCAACTGGAGCTCCCTCTGAAAATTCTTTCGTTAGTCAACAGTTTCTCACCTTGATAGAAAATATATTCAGCAGCACAACCCTTTATATATTACGTACATCTTGTGCAAACCTCAGTACCTTTTTTTTCGGCTTAGACGTGGAATCCTTCCACGAATTAATAATATATCTTTAAATGGGGTAAATATTGTATGTGTGCTCTGTTTGTGCGTGCGTTATAAAGGTGCGAGTTCTCAAACCTGCATCTCAAGTCTCAATCCAGCCTCACCCAATTACAATCCATCCCACAACACTACAATCTGACGCCCAATGTGTGGACCGCTCAAACCGACAACACTACAGACTATATCCAAATATATATACATATATATATTGAAAATTGAATTTTTGTGTTGTTGGATTTAGATGGATCTAGTGTTTTACCTTTTTTATGCAACGGAAAAGTTGGATACTGCCTTAAAGACGATATTTGGAAGTAACATAGCCTATTTGCGTCTAGAGAGCAGGCAGAAAACCCAATCATCTTAATTGCCCATTCGAGATGATTTTACACCCTTTCTTACAATTTCCATATGTTATCTGAAAGCAACAAACGTCACCAACGGATTCGAACCTCTTCTCATCTAGCTACCCTACTTAGCTACCCATTTTTTTACAACGATTTATCACAATCCAATTAAGCATGTATGTAAATAAATTAAATAAAATATAATGCATCCATATTACATTATAAATTCTTCCAGCATGTAAATGTGCATTTCTACTCTATTTGCAGTAACAATGCAACCTTCAGAATAACAAGGTAGTGCATTAACATTAAACAACGCTTCTATTTGCACATAGCAATTCTATGAATGGATTAAATGGATTCTATTGTATGAGGTCGTATATCCACAGTTTGACAACATGCCACTCAGAGTGCTCATAGTTGAAGCACATTCGTTACATTTCTCCCCCAAATTTGTATAATATTGGCTCCCATTTCATATATTCTCATCAAGGTTCTTCATGTTGGCTTAATTGCATTGCTATGACCTTAGTGGATAATTCATGTAGTAATATTAGTGAGTCAGTGCTTCGAGCAGTTGTGTTCGGTTAGTTCAAGGAGTAATAATCAATTATTTCGGAATTCATTAATTACTATATGTGCTCCTTAATTCAGGAATTCTTTTAAACCTTTTGGGCTTCACTGAAATTAAAATAACAATTTTCTTAAATAATTTAATTTGTGATCTTTAAAAAGAATCGCCTAATAATAGTATTTTAATTTAAATCACAATATATAATAACAGTTTGAAATCCACTTTAAACAGTAGGTCCCGGACTAATATGGTTGTAGAGCGTTAGGTGTAGAGTTGACAACTCTACCTCGAAAAAAGAAAACATCTCAAAATCTGCTAGTAGGCAGACGGCCTTCGTCCAACATCCGGCTGTTACTTCACTAATGATGATGAGGATGATGAATATGTAATCCGAATCACATAATAATATTAATTTATTCACTTAATAATATTAATTTAATGACATAATAATAATAATTTAATCCCATAATAACATTAATTTAATCACATTACATTATAAATAATAATATTAATATTATGAAGGATAAAATATTAATAAGGGATATAATTTATTTAACACAAATAAAAAGGATTTTTTTACATTAATAATTTTCTGTAGTTTAAATAATATTTGATTAAATATACAACAAACTTGTTTTTAATTTAAATGAAAGGCGATGCAAATTTCTTCTTTCTATCTTTAAATTTTTATTTATTTTCTCTATATTTAATCGTTTTTAATCAATAGCTTAACATTTGAAAATTACTTTTTTTATGTTTTTCAAAAGATTTATACTCTGGAAGGTAAATTATAAGTAATATGTAAAACAATGAAAACTTTCTGAAAACGCAAGCCTCAGCTGTTGTGTAGATCAATGGCAATAAAAATTAGTATAGGATTCAGCTTTTAAAATAAAAAAAACCAAATAAAATAAGAACTATTAATTAATTTTTTTCGAAATGTATTTGGGGCAGTTTTTCTTGAAATATAAATTGCTTATCAAAAAATATTTTGGATTAATAACGAGCAAGCTACGACAAAAATATCAAACCATTTAATTTAATCACAGTAAATAATGTACTTCGTTTATCATTTAAAAAAAAACATGTAAAAAGAAACACAGTTTATAAGGAGAAGAATTCTTCAAACTAAAACAGTACGCATTTTTACATGTATCTTAATTCTAAAGCTAAATCCATGTACTTAACTTTCGAAAATACGCATTGAAAAATGAAGAATAATGAGAAAAGAACAAAAAAAACGACAGTAGAATATTTTCAAATCAAGTCATAAAAGAATTCTTAATGCATTGCATACATCAGTGGAATTTTGAATCTTCTTAATGACATTTCCTTTCTTTTTAAAAGCTCTTACCGCTACATCTAAACCATATCGAAACAGCAATTCATGTACGTCCGGATTTACTTGATAAATTGATCCTTTACAACTGCATCGAAATGCCTAACCCGATTTAAAGATTGAAAAATCAAAAGAACATTTTTGGAATAAAAGAAAGAAAATAAAAAAGACAAACAAACGGAAAATTCCATTCTAGAAATAAATGAATATGATTTTTTATTACTACATTCAATTCTGAGAAACTTATTTCTAAATACTTCAGTTGCCTATCAGAGATCTTATATGCCTTAGTTTTCTTTAGTATTAATGAAATTGTTCCTACGTTATATAATCGATCGTATAACTTACTTTTTTCTACTGTTTCTTTCTTTTTTTTTTTTTTCCTTTTTAAAAAAGAATTGTTGAATAGAGAAAATTGCTCCATGTTTTCTACGAAGGAAAAGATTCCAATTTCGCAATTAAGCCAGACCCCCTAATACAAATTGTATCTGTATAATGAGAGTTGTTTTTGATGAAGTTGATAAATTCAATCGGAGGATTAGAAATTACCATTTCATTAAGAAATACTCCAAAGAATTTTTCTTGACTATTTTAAAATGGAGTGAGTGCTCTGTGCATTTATTTGTTTAATTTTCTACATCGCGATTATTTTTCGTATGACAATGAAGCAAATAAGATTTAAAAATTAGATTCTTTCAAATTAGCGTATTAAGAGGACAGCATTTCTGTTAATCGAATTAAAATTAAGTTCGTTATTTTATTTTGTTTTACTTTTTTTAGTTAAGCTCATTATCTGTTTCGGTCTGTTCAGAAATAATTATTTGAAATAATGAGATTTGAGAATTATGATTTATTTAAAGTGTTACAAATTATTTTTTTAAGAATGTTTCCAAAAACAAAATGTCATATTACAAGGCTTATATAATGTTTCTTGTATTTATTAACTATTCATTCTATTTTCTGATTAAGAAGACTTGACGTTTGAAATTTTTTTTACTTAAATTAAATAGCTTTTATTTCTCTTCTCTATCACCTTCCCCTATATCTAATCGTTTTTAATAAATGAATAAGATTTGAAAATTACTTTGATTTTTTGGAAAGATTTATACTTTGCAAAGTAAAATATATGAAACATGTATAATTATAAAATCTTTCGGCAAATGTAAGTCCCAATTATTGTATAGTAATAATAAACAATGTAATATTCAGGATTTAAAATCGAAATCGGAATAAAATAAGAACTATCAATTAGATTTTTGCGAAATGTACTTCGGGCAGATTTTCTAAAATAAGAAAATTTAAAATGTAAATTGCTTTTCAAAAAGGATTTTGGATTACTAATAAGCAAGTTATGACAAAAACATAAAACCGTTTAATTTAATCACAGTAAATTATGCACTTTCCTTACCCTTTGAAAAAAATGTAAAAAACACAGCTTATTAGAAAAATAATTCTTCAAACTAAAACATTACGAATTTTTGCATGTATCTTAATTCTAAAGCTAAATCCATGTACTTAACTTTCGGAAATACGCATTGAAAAATGAAGAATAATGAGAAAAGAACAAAAAAAAAAATTAGTGAGAATATTTTCAAATCAAGTCGCTAAAGCAGTCTTAATGCATTTCATACATCAGCGGGATTTTGAATGTTCTTAATGACATTTCCTGTTTTAAAAATCCTACCACTACCTCCAAACATATCAAAACTGGAATTCTCATGTATGCCCGGATTTACTTGATAAATTGATCCGTTACAACTGAATCGAAGAGCCTAACCCGATTTAAAGATTGAAAAGTCAAAAGAAAATTGTCGAAATAAAGAAATAAAATAAAGAGGCAAACAGAAAAATCCATTCTAGAAATAAATGAATATGCATTTTTATTTCTGCATTGATTTCGGAAAACTTATTTCTAAACACTCCTGCTCTCTACCAGACTTCATTGATGGCTTAGTTTTCTTTGATATTAATGGAATTGTTCCTACTTTATATACTCGAACGTATACTTTTTTTTTTGCTACTGTTTCTTTCTTTAATTTTCCTTTAACATAATAATTGTTGAATAGAGAAATTTGCTCCATGTGTTCTACGAATGAAAATATTCGAATTTCGCATTTAAGTCAGACCCTCTAAGACAAACTTTCTTCTTCCTAGTCAGTATAATGAGGGTTGATTTTGAGGAAATTGATAAATTTAATTGAAGGATTAGAAATTACCATTTCATTAGGAAATACTCCGAATAATTTTTCTTGACTATTTTAAAATGGAGTGAGTTTGTTTAATTTTCTACATCGCGATTATTTTTCGAATTACAATGAGGCAAATGAAATTTAAAAATTAAATTCCTTAAAATAACCGTATTAAGAAGACATAGTATCTCTTAATCGATTTAAAATTAAGTTCGTTAATTTGTTTTGTTTTTTTTACATTTTTTAGTTAAGCTCATTATACGTTTAAGTGTGCTCTGAAATAATAATTTGAAATAATGAGACTCGAGAATTAGGATTTATTTAAAGTGTGACAATTTTTTTACAGTTTGTATTAAAAATAAAAAATAAAAATAAAAACACAAGTCTTACATAATTTTTCTTGTATTTATTAACTATCCATGTTTTTTTTCTGATTAAGAAATTTTTGACATTTGTAATATTAATTAAATAGATTTTATTTCTTTTCCCTTTATTTAATAATTTTTTAATCAATGGCTAACGTTCAAAAATTATTTTTTGGATTTTTCAAAAAATGTATACTTTGCAAGTTAAAATACAAGAAATATGTATAAATATAAATTATTTGTGAAAAAGCAAGACTCAGCTCACAAGTAATGCAAAAATAAAAAACAAATGTATTATTTAGTTTTTAAAATAAAATCAGAATAAAATAAGAACTATTAATTTAATTTTTACGAAAGGTATTTTTCACAGTATTTCTGAAATAAAAAAAAATTAAAATATAAATTCATCACCAAAAATGTTTTTCGATTAAAATTATTTTCGCAAGCCATGACAAAAATATAAAACATTTCAATTTAATAGCAGTAAATAATGCACTTCGCTTACCATTATAAGAACATGGAAAAAAACACCGTTTATTAGAAAAATAATTCTTCAAACTAAAACGGTACGCAGTATTACATGCATTTAATTCTAAAGCTAAATCCATCTACTTAAGTTTCGGAAATACGCATTGAAAAATGAAGAATAATGAGAAAACACACACACAAAAAAAAAGATGGAGAATATTTTGAAATCAACTCATAAAAGAAATATTAATTCATTTCATACATCAGCGAGATTTTGAATCTTCTTAATGACATTTCCTTTTTTTATAAATCCTACCGGTACCTCCAAAGCATATCGAAACTGCAATTCTACTGTATGCCCGGATTTACTTGATAAATTGATCCTTTACAACTAAATCGAAATGCCTAACCCGATTTAAAGATTGAAAAATCAAAAGAAAGTTTTCGAAATAAAGGAAAGGAAATAAAGAGGCAAACTCAAAATTCCATTCTTGAAATAAATGAATATGCATTTTTATTACTACATTAATTTCGGAAAAACTTGTTTCTAGACACTCCAGTTCTGTACCAGACTTCATTTAAGGCTTAGGTTTCTTTGGTATTAATGAAATTGTTCCTGCTTTATATATTCGACCTGATGAAAATTTTTTGTGTACTGTTTCTTTCTTTTTTTCCGTTTAAAAAAATAATTGTTGAATAGAGAAAATTTCTCCATGTGTTCTACGAATGAAAATATTCGAATTTCGCAATTAAGGCAGACCCCCTAAGACAAACAGTTTTCCTCCTACTCTGTAAAATCAGTACATAATTTATCTTGAATTTATTAACTATTCAATGTTCAATTCAATTCATGTTATTTTCTGATTAAGAAGGCCTTGAAGTTTGTATTATTTTTTTAGTTGAATTAAATACATTTTTTTTTCGTATCTCTATCACTTTCCTCTATATTTAATCTGTTTTAATCAATGGCTAATATTTCAAAATTAATTTTTAAGTTTTTCGTAAGATTTATACATTGCAAGGTAGAATATATGAAATATGTATAAAAATCAAATTTTCTGAAAAAGCAACACTCAGTTGTTTTGTAGTGCATTATTAATTTTTTAAAAAATTTTAATATTTAGCATTCAAAATAAAAGTAAAATAAAATAAGTACTTTTAATTTAATTTTTGCGAAATATATTTAGGGTTGTTTTTCTGAACTAATAAATTTGAAACTATAATTTGCTTCCTAAAAAATTTTCTGGACTAATAACGAGCAAGCCATCACAAAAATGTAAAATCTTTTAATTTAATCACAGTAAATAATGTACTTCAATTACCCTCTTAAAAACATCTAAAAAAGCATAGATTATTAGAAAAATAATCCTTCAAATTAAAATTAAACTAAATTCAAACTAAAAATTTTTTCACGTGTATCTTAATTTTAAAGCTAAATCCATGTACTTAACTTTTTGAAGTATGTATTGAAAAATGAAGAATAATGAGAAAAGAACACACAAAAAAAAGATGGAGAATATTGTCAAATCAAGTCATAAAATAAATCTTAATGCATTTCATACATCAGCAGGATTTTGAATCTTTTTAATGGCATTTCCTTTTTCTAAAAATCCGACCCTACCTCTAAAGCATATCGAAACTGAAATTCTCATGTATGTCCGGATTTACTTGATAAATTGATCCTTTACAAATGAATCGAAATGCCTAACCGCATTTAAAGATTGAAAAATCAAAAAAATTTCGAAAGAAAAGAAAGAAAATAAAGAGGAAAACGGAAAATTCCATTCTAGAATAAATGAATATGCATTTTTATTTCTACATTCATTTCAGAAAAACTTATTTCTAAACAATCCAGTTCTCAACCAGACTTCATTTATGGAATAGTTTTCTTTGGTATTAATGAAATTGTTCCTAATTTATATATTCGAGCGTATAGCTTTCTTTTTTGTGCTGTTTCGTTCTTTAATTTTCCTTTTAAAAAAAGAACAATTGACTAAAGAAAGTTACACCATGTGTTCTACGAACGAAAAGATTCGAATTTCGCAATTAAGCGAGACCCCCAAAGACAAACTATTTCCTACTCTGTATAATGAGAGTTGTTTTTGAGGAAATTGATAAATTCAATCGGAGGATTAGAAATTACCATTTGATTAAGAAATACTCCAAAGAGTTTTTCTTGGATAATTTTAAAAAGAAGTGCTCGGTGCATTTATTTGTTTCATTTTCTACATCGCGATTATTTTCCGAATGACAATGAGGCAAATAAAATTTAAAAATTCAATTCTTTCATATTAACGTATGAAGAGGACATCGTTTCTTTTAATCGAATTAAAATTAAGTTCGCTGTTTTAATTTGTTATATTTTATTAGTTAAGCCCATTATGCGTTTCGGTGTGTTCTGAAATAATAATTTGAAATAATGAGATTTCAGAATTAGGATTTATTTAAAGTGTTACAATTTTTAGAAGATTGTTTTTCAAAATAAGAAAAAATTTAAATGACAAATCTTACACAATTTTTTTGTGTTTATTAACTATTCATGCTATTTTCTGATTAAGAGTGCCTTGACGTTTGAAACATGTTTCAACTTCAATAAAATAGCTTTTATTTATTTTCTCTGTATTTAATCGTGTTTAATTAATTTTCTAACATTTGAAAATTACTTTTTAAGTTTTTTGAAAGACTTATACTTTTCAAGGTAGAAAGTAAGAATATCAAATATTTCTGAAAAGACAAGTGACAGTTATTGTGTAGTCAAATAGTAATAAATAATTAAAGTAATATTCAGAAATTAAAATAAAAATAAAATAAAATAAAAACCATCATTTTAATTTTTGCGAACCGTATTTGACAGTTTTTCTGAGATAAGGAAATTTAAAATTGCTTATTAAAAATGTTTCGGATTAATAATAAGCAAGCTATGACAAAAATACAAAAACCTTTAATTTAATCACAATAAATAGTGTACTTCGCTTGCCATTTTAAAATCACGTAAAAAACACGGTTTATTAGAAAAATAATTCTTCTAACTGGAACTGTAAGCATTTTTACTACATGTATCTTAATTCTAAAGCGAAATCCACGTACTTAACTTTCGGAAATATGCAGATTAATGACAAAAAAAAAAAAAAAAAAAAAAAAAAAAAAAAAAATGAGAGAGAATATTTTCAAATCCAGTCATAAAAGAAATCCTAAAGCATTTCATACATCAACGGGATTTTGAATCTTCTTAATGACATTCCTTTTGTTTGTTTTTAAATCCTACTGCTACCTCCAAATGCATATAGATACTGGAATTTTCATGTATGTCCGGATTTACTTGATAAATTGATCCTTTACAACTGAACCGAAATGCCTAACTCGATTTAAAGATTGAAAAATCAAAAGAAATTTCGAAATAGAAGAAAGAAAATGAAGAGGCAAACGGAAAATTCCATTCTAGAAATAAATGAATATGCATTTTTATTACTACATTCATTTCGGTGAAACTTATTTCTAAACACTCCAGTTCTCCATCAAGCTTCATTTATGGCTTAGTTCTTTCTTTGGTATTAATGAAATTGTTCCTACTTTATATATTCGAGCGTATAACTTTCTTTTTTCCACTGTTTACTTCTTTATTTTCGATTTAAAAAAAATAATTGTTGAATAGAGAAAATTACTCCATGTGTTCTAGGAATGAAAAGATTCGAATTTCGCAATTAAGCCAGACCCCTAAGAAAAACTGTTTTCTCCCACTCTGTATAATGAGGGTTGTTTTTGAGGAAATTGATGAATTCAATCGGAGGATTAGAAATTACCATTTGACTAAGAAATACTCCAAATAATTTTCTTGGATAATTTTAAAACGGAGTGCTCTGTGCATTTATTTGTTTAATTTTCTACATCGGGATTATTTTTTGAATGACAATGAGGCAAATAAAATTTAAAAATTAAATTATTTCAAATTAACGTTTTAAGAAGACATCGTTTCTTTTAATCGAATTAAAATTAAGTTCGTTATTTTATTTTTTATATTTTTTTAGTTAAGCTCATTGTCCGTTTCGGTGTGTTCTGAAAGGATAATTTGAAATAATGAGATTTGAGAATTAGGATTTATTTAAAATGTTGCGAATTTTTTGTTTTTAAGTTTGCTTTTAAAATAAAATAAAAAATATCAAATTACATATTTTACATAGTTTTTCTTCTATTTTATAACTATTCATGTTATTTTATGATTAAGAATTTCTTGACTTTTAAATATTTTCTGAGTTAAATTAAATAGCTTTTATTTCTTTTCTCTATATTTAATTGTTTTTAATTAATTGCCAATATACGAAAATTAATTTTTAAGTTTTTTAATGATTTATACTTTGCAAGGTGAAATATAAGAAATATATACAAAAATCAAATCTTTCTGAAAAAGCAATTTTCAGTTATTGCGTAATTCAATAATAATAATAAAAAAAGGAAATATAATATTCAGCATTTAAATAAAAATAGGAATAAAATAAGAACTATTAATTAAATTTGGGCGAAATGTAATTGGGGAATATTTTCAGAAATAAGAAACTTTAAAATATAAATTGCTTACAGTTTAAAAAATAGAGTTTATCAGAAAAATAATTATTTAAACTATAACGGTACGCATTTTTACATGTATATAAATTTTAAAGCTAAATTTATGTACTTAACTCTCGGAAATACGCATTGAAAAATGAAGAAAAAAGAGAAAAAAAATTGAGAGAATATTTTCAAATCAAGTCATAAAAGAATTCTTAATGCATTTCATGCATCAGCGGAATTTTGAATCTTCTTAATGGCATTTCCTTTTTTAAAAAAATTCTACCACTACCTCTAAAGCGTATCGAAACTGAAATTCTCACGTATGCCGGGATTTATTTGATAAATTCGTCCTTTACAACTGAATCGAAATGCCTAACCCGATTTAAAGATTGAAAAATCAAAGAAAATTTTCAAATAAAAGAAAGAAGTAAAGAGGCAAACGGAAAATTCCATTCTAGAATAAAAGAATATGCATTTTTATTACTACATTCATTTCTGAAAAACTTATTTCTAAACACTCCAGTCACATACCAGACTTCATTTATATCTTAGTTTTCTTTGGTATTAATGAAATTGTTCCTACTTTATATATTCGAGAGTATACTTAGCTTTCTTTTTTCTGTTGTTTCTTTCTTTTTTTCCAATATAAAATAAATTTTTGAATAGTGAAAATTGCTGCATGTGTTCTTTGAATAATATATTACAATTTCGTAATTAAGGCAGACCCCCTAAGACAAAATGTTTTCTCCTACTCCGTATAATGAGGGTTGTTTTTGAGGAAATAGATAAATTCAATCGGAGGATTAGAAATTACCATTCTATTAAAAATACTCCAAATAATTTTTCTTGACTATATTAAAATGGAGTGCTCTGTGCATTTATTTGTTTAATTTTCTACATCCCGATTATTTTTCGAATGACAATGATTCAAATAAAATTTAAAAATTAAATTCTTTCAAATTAACATATTAAGAAGATAAGCTTTATCTTAACCGAATTAAAATTAAGTTTCTTATTTTATTTTATTTTTTTTTTAGTTAAGCTTGTTATCCTTTTTGTGTGTTCTGAAAGGATAATTTAGAATAATGAGATTTGAGAATTAGGATTTGCTTAAAGTGTTACAATTTTTTTTTTTTTTTAAGTTTGTTTTCAAAAGAAAAAAAAATCAAATTACAAGCCTTATATAATGTTTCTTGTATTTATTAACTATTCATGTTATTTTCTGATTAAGAAAGTCTTGACGTTTGAAACATGTTTTGATTTAAATTAAATAGCTTTTATTTCCTTTCTCTCTCATTTTCTTTATATATAATCGTTTTTACTCAATGAATAACAATTGAAAATTACTTTTAAGTTTTTTGATAGATTTATAATTTACAAGATAAAATTTAAGAAATACGTATAAAAAAAAAAAATTCTGCAAAATCTATTTCAACTTAAACTTTTGTGTAGTGCAAGAATAATATCAATATAAAATATTTTGAATTTATGCTAAGAATCGGAATAAAATAAGAAAGGTTAATTTAATTTTTGCAAAATGTATTAAGTGTTGTTTTTCTGAAGTAAGAAAATTTAAAATATAAATGTCTTCATCAAAAAAGTTTTGGATTAATAACTGGCAATCTATGATGAAAATAAAAAACCATTTAATTTTATCATACTAAATGCTGCATTTCGCTTTCGAATTTTAAAAAACATGTAAAAAAAGTTTAAGTTTATTAGAAAAATAATTCGCCAACCTAGTAGTGTACGCATTTCTACATGCATTTTAATTCTGAAGCTAAATCCATGTACTTAACTTTCGCAAATGGGCACTGAAAAATGAAGAATAATAAGAGAAAAACCAAAAAAAAAGATGGAGAGAATATTTTCAAATCAAGTCATAAAAGAATTCTGAATGCATTTCATACATCAGCGGGATTTTGAATTTTCCTAATAGCATTTTATTTTTAAAAAATCCTACCGCTACGTCAAAAGCATATCGAAACTGGGATTCTCATGTATGGCCGGATTTACTTGATAAATTGATCCTTTACAACTGAATCGAAATGCCTAACCCGATTTAAAGATTGAAAAATCAAAAGAAAATTTTCAAATAAAAGAAAGAAAATAAAGAGGCGAACGGAAAATTCCATTCTAGAATAAAATAATATGCATTTTTATTACTACATTCATTTCTGAAAAACTTATTTCTAAACACTCCAGTTACATACCAGACTTCATTTATATCTTAGTTTTCTTTGCTATTAATGAAATTGTTCCTACTTTATATATTCGAAAGTATACTTAGCTTTCTTTTTTCTGTTGTTTCTTTCTTTTTTTCCAATTTAAAATAAATTGTTGCATATAGAAAATTGCTGCATGTGTTCTACGAATATAATATTCCAATTTCGCAATTAAGACAGACCCCCTAAGACAAACTGTTTTCCTGCTACTCCGTATAATGAGGGTTGTTTTTGAGGAAATTGATAAATTCAATCTTAGGATTAGAAATTATCATTCCATTAAAAATACTCCAAATAATTTTTCTTGACTGTTTTAAAATGGAGTGTTCTGTGCATTTATTTGTTTAACTTTCTACATCCCGATTATTTTTCGAATGACAATAAGGCAAATAAAATTTAAAAATTAAATTATTTCAAATTAACATATTAAGAAGTTAAGTTTTATCTTAACGGAATTAAAATTAAGTTCCTTATTTTATTTTATTTTTTTTTAGTTAAGCTCGTTATCCTTTTGGTGTGTTCTGAAAGGAAAAATTAGAATAAGGAGATTTGAGAATTATTATTTGTTTAAAATATTACAATTTTTTTTTGTAAGTTTGTTTTCAAAAAAAAAAATATATCAAATTACAAGCCTTATATAATGTTTCTTTTATTTATTAACTATTCATGTTATTTTCTGATTAAGAAAGTTTTGACGCTTGAAACATGTTTTGACTTAAATCAAATAGCTTTTATTTCATTTCTCTCTCATTTTCTTTATATTTAATCCTTTTTACTCAATGACTAACAATTGAAAATTACTTTTAAGTTTTTTTATAGATTTATACTTTACAATATAAAATTTAAGAAATACGTATAAAATAACATTTTTCTGCAATATCAATTTCAACTTAAACTTTTGTGTAGTGCAATAATAATATCAATATAAAATATTTTGCATTTAAGCTAAAAATCTTAATAAAATAAGAGAGGTTAATTTAATTTTTACAAAATGTATTAAGTGTTGTTTTTCTGAAGTAAGAAAATTTAAAATATAAATGGCTTCATCAAAAATGTTTTGGATTAATAACTGGCAATCTATGATGAAAAAAAAAAAATAATAATTTAATTTAATCACACTAAATAACGTATTTCGCTTACGAATTTTAAAAACATGTTAAAAACACAGTTTATTAGAAAAATAATTCGTCGCCCTAGTAGTGTACGCATTTTTACGTGCATCTTAATTCTAAAGCTAAATCCATGTACTTAACTTTCACATTTGCGCATTGAAAAATGAAGAATAATGAGAAAATAAACAAAAAAAAAGATGGAGAGAATATTTTCAAATCAAGTCATAAAAGAATTGTTAATGCATTTCATACATCAGCGGGATTTTGAATCTTCTTAATGGCATTTCCTTTTTTTAAAAAATCCTACCGCTACGTCAAAAGCATATCGAAACTGGGATTCTCATGTATGGCCGGATTTACTTGATAAATTGATCCTTTACAACTGAATCGAAATGCCTAACCCCATTTAAAGATCGAAAAATCAAAAGAAAATATTGAAATAAAAGAAAGAAAATAAAGAGGCAAACTGAAAATTCCATTCTGGAATAAATGAATATGCATTTTTATTACTACATTCATTTCTGAAAAACTTATTTCTAAGCACTCCAGTTACATACCAGACTTCATTTATATCTTAGTTTTCTTTGGTATTAATGAAATTGTTCCTACTTTATATATTCGATAGTATACTTAGCTTTCTTTTTTCTGTTGTTTCTTTCTTTTTTTCCAATTTAAAATAAATTTTTGAATAGTGAAAATTGCCGCATGTGTTCTTTGAATAATATATTCCAATTTCGCAATTAAGGCAGACCCCCTAAGACAAAATGTTTTCTCCTACTCCGTACAATGAGGGTTGTTTTTGAGGAAATAGATAAATTCAATCGGAGGATTAGAAATTACCATTCCATTAAAAATACTCCAAATAATTTATCTTGACGATTTTAAAATGGAGTGTTCTGTGCATTTATTTGTTTAACTTTCTACATCCCGATTATTTTTCGAATGACAATAAGGCAAATAAAATTTAAAAATTAAATTATTTCAAATTAACATATTAAGTTTTATCTTAACTGAATTAAAATTAAGTTTCTTATTTTATTTAATTTTTTTTAGTTAAGCTCGTTATCCATTTGGTGTGTTCTGAAAGGATAATTTAGAATAATGAGATTTGAGAATTAGGATTTGTTTAACGTGTTACAATTTTTTTTTCAGTTTGTTTTTGAAAAAAAAAAAATCAAATTTTAAGCCTTATATAATGTTTCTTGTATTTATTAACTATTCATGTTATTTTCTGATTAAAATGTCTTGACGTTTGAAACATGTTTTGACTTAAATCAAATAGCTTTTATTTCCTTTCTCTCTCATTTTCTTTATATTTAATCCTTTTTACTCAATGACTAACAATTGAAAATTACTTTTAAGTTTTTTTATAGATTTATACTTTACAATATAAAATTTAAGAAATACGTATAAAGATAACATTTTTCTGCAAAATCAATTTCAACTTAAACTTTTGTGTAGTGCAAGAATAATATCAATATAAAATATTTTGCATTTAAGCTAAAAATCGGTATAAAATAAGAGAGGTTAATTTAATTTTTGCAAAATGTATTAAGTGTTGTTTTTCTGAAGTAAGAAAATTTAAAATATAAATGTCTTCATCAAAAAAAGTTTTGGATTAATAACTGGCAATCTATGATGAAAATAAAAAAAAAATAATTTAATTTAATCACACTAAATAATGTATTTCGCTTACGAATTTTAAAAGCATGTTAAAAACACAGTTTATTAGAAAAATAATTCGTCGACCTAGTAGTGTACGCATTTTTACGTGCATCTTAATTCTAAAGCTAAATCCATGTATTTAACTTTCACAAATGCGCATTGAAAAATGAAGAATAATGAGAAAAGAAACAAAAAAAAAAGATGGAGAGAATATTTTCAAATCAGGTCAAAAAAGAATTCTTAATGCATTTCATACATCAGCGGGATTTTGAAATTTCCTAATGGCATTTTATTTTTAAAAAATCCTAGCGATACGTCAAAAGCATATCGAAACTGGGATTCTCATGTATGCCCGAATTTACTTGATAAATTGATCCTTTACAACTGATTCGAAATACCTAACCCGATATAAGGATTCAAAAATTAAAAGAAATTTTTCAAAATAATAAAAGAAAATAAAGAGGGAAACGGAAAATTCCATTCTAGAATAAATGAAAATGCATTTTTATTACTACATTCATTTCTGAAAAACTTATTTCTAAACACTCCATTTCTCTATCAGATTTCATTTATGGCTTAGTTTTCTTTGATATTAAGGGAATTGTTCCTACTTTACATACTCGAAAGTATAATTTTCTTTTTTCTGCTGTTCCTTCATTTTATTTTCCTTTTAAAAAAGAATTGCTGAATAGAGAAAATTGCTCCATGTGTTCCACGAATGAAAAGATTCCAATTTCTTAATTAAGGCAGACCCCCTAAGACAAACTGTTTTCCTCCTACTCTGTACAATGAGGGTTGTTTTTGAGTAAATTCAATCAAGGATTAAAAATTACCATTTCATTAAGAAATACTCCAAGACATTTTCTTGACGATTTTAAGTCCTCTGTGCATTCCTCTGTGCATTTATTTGTTTAATTTTGTACATCCCGATTATTTTTCGAATGACAATGATGCAAATGAAATTTAAAAATTTAATCTTTCCAATTAACGTATTAAGAAGACAACGTTTTTCTTAATTGAATTAAAATTAAGTTCCGTATTTTATTTTTTTTTTTTATTTAAGCTCATTATCTATTTCTATGTGTTCTGAAATAAAAATTTGAAATAATGAGATTTGAGAATTAGGATTTATTTAATGTGTTACGATTTTTAAAAGTTTGTTTTCAAAATTAAAAAAAAAATGTCAAATTACAAGGCTTATATAAGTTTTCTTGTATTAATTAACTATTCATGTTATTTTTTGATTAAGAAATCTTTGATGTTTGAACATAGTTTGACTTAGAAATCTTTTATTTCTTTTCTCTATCACTTTTCTCTATATTTAATCGTTTTTAATCAATTTCTAACATTTAAAAATTACTTTTTAATTTTTTTGAAAGATTTATACTTTGCAAGTTAAAATATAAGAAATATGTTTAAAAATAAAATATTTCCGATAAAGCAACTCTCAGCTGTTTAGACCAACAATAAAAAAAAAACAATGTGATATTCAGCATTTAAAATAACAATCGAATAAAATAAGAACAGTTAATTTAGTTTTCGCGAAATGTATTTGAGGTAGTTTTTCTTTAAATAAGAAAATTTAAAATCCAAATTGCTTTATCAAAAAATGTTTTGAATTAACAAAGATCAGAAATATAAAGCCATTTAATTTAATCGTAGAAAATAATGTACTTCGCTTACCTTTTTAAAAACATATAAAAAAAAACACAGTTTATTCAAAAATAATTCTTTAACATAACATGTTAGATATTTTTACATGCATCTTAATACTAAAGCTAAATCCATGTACTTAACTTTCGGAAATACACATTGAAAAATGAAGAATAATGAGTACAAAAAAAAGATCGAATCAATATTTTCAAATCAAGTCATAAAAGAATTCTTAATGCATTTCATACATGAGCGCGATTTTGAATCTTCTTAATGGCATTTCTTTTTTTTTTAATTCTACCTAAAGCATATCGAAACTGGAATTCTCATATATACCCGAATTTACTTGATAAATTGATCCCTTACAACTGAATCGATATGCCTATTCCGATTTAAAGGTTGAAAAATCAAAAGAAAAAAATAAAATTTTCGAAATAAAAGAAAGAATGTAAAGAGGCAAACGGAGAATTCCATTCTAGAATAAATGAATATGCATTTTTATTACTACATTCATTTTTGAAAAACTTATTTCTAAACACTCCAGTTCTCTACCATACTTCATTTATGGGTTAGTTTTCTTCGGTATTAATGAAATTGTTCCTACTTTATATATTCGATCGTATAACTTTCTTTTTTCTGTTAATTCTTTTTTTATTTTTCCGTTTTACTTCTTTTATTTTTCCGTTCACGTGTAATGCAAATATAAAATAAAAATTATTATTTAGTTTTTAAAATAAAATCAGCAAAAATAAGAACTATTAATTTAATTTTTGCGAAATGTATTTTTGACAGTATTTCTGATATTAGAAAATTTAAAATTTAATTGATCATCAAAAAATGTTTTCAATTAATACTAAGCAAGCCATTGCAAAAATATAAAACCTTTTAATTTAATCGCAGTAAATAATGTACTTCGCTTACCATTATAAGAACATGTAAAAAAACACAGTTTATTAGCAAAATAATTGTTCAAAATAAAACGGTAGGTAATTTTACATGTATCTTAATTCTAAAGCTAAATCCATCTACTTAACTTTCGGAAATACACATTGAAAAATGAAGAATAATGTGAAAAGAACACACAAAAAAAAAGATGGAGAATATTTTGAAATCAAGTCATAAAAGAAATCTTAATGCATTTCATACATCAGCGGAATTTTGAATCTTCTTAATGGCATTTCCTTTTTTTTATAAGTCCTACCGTTCCTTAAAAGCATATCGAAACTGGAATTCTCATGTAGCCCGGATTTACTTGAGAAATTGATCCTTTACAACTGAATCGAAATGCCTAACCCAATTTAAAGATTGAAAAATCAAAAGAAAATTTCGAAATAAAAGAGGCAAACGGAAAATTCTATTCTAGAATAAATGAATATGCATTTTTATCCCTGCATTCATTTCGGAAAACTTATTTCTAAGCACTCCAGCTCTCTGCCAGACTTCATTGATGGCTTAGTTTTCTTTGGTATTAATGAAATTGTTCCTACTTTATATATTCGAATGTATAACTTTCTTTTTTCTATGGCTTCTTTCTCTTATTTTTCCTTTTCAAAAAATAAATTGTTGAATACAGAAAATTGATCCATGTGTTCTACGAATGAAAAGATTCGAAATTCGCAATTAAGCCAGACCCCCTAAGACAAACTGTTTTCCGCCTATTCTTTATAATGAGACTTCTTTTTTAGGAAATTGATAAATTCTATCGGAGGATTAGAAATTACCATTTCATTAAGAAATACTCCAAATAATTTTTCTTGACTATTTTAAAATGGTTTGCTCTATGCGTTTATTTGTTTAATTTTTTACATTGCAATTATTTTTCGAATGACAATGAGGCAAAATAAAATTTAAAAATTAAATTCTTTCAAATTAATGTATTAAGAGGACAACATTTCTCTTAATTGAATTTAAATTAAGTTAGATTATTTTATTTTGTTACATTTTTTTAAGTTAAGCCCATTAGCCATTTCGTTTTTCAAAATAATTATTTGAAATAATGAGATTTGAGAATCAGGATTTATTTAAAATGTTACGATTTTTTTACGGTTTATTTTCAAAATAAAAAAAAAGTCAAAACACAAGCCTTACATAATTTTTCTTGTATTTATTAACTATAAATGTCTTTTTTTTTATTAAGAAATTTTTGACATTTGAAAAATTAATTAAATAGCTTTTATTTCTTTCCCTATATTTAATCGTTTTTAATCAATGCCCAACATTTGAAAATTACTTTTTAAGTTTTTCGAAAAATGTATACTTTACAAGGTAAAATATAAGAAATATGTTTAAAAATAAATTAGTACTGAGAAAGCCTGACTCAGCTCACGTGTAATGCGAAAATAAAATAAAAATTATTATTTAGTTTATAAAATAAAATCAGCAAAAATAAGAACTATTAATTTAATTTTTGCGAAATGTATTTTTGTCAGTATTTCTGAAATAATAAAATTTAAAATTTAATTGATCATCAAAAAATGTTTTCGATTAATATTAAGCAAGCCATGACAAAAATATAAAAACTTTTAATTTAATCGTAGTAAATAATGTACTTCCCTTACCATTATAAGAACATGTAAAAAACACAGTTTATTAGCAAAATAATTCTTCAAAATAAAACGGTAGGTAATTTTACATGTATCTTAATTCTAAAGCTAAATCCATCTACTTAACTTTCGGAAATACGCATTGAAAAATGAAGAATAATGAGAAAAGAACACACAAAAAAAAGATGAAGAATATTTTGAAATCAAGTCATAAAAGAAATCTTAATGCATTTCATACATCAGCGGGATTTTGAATCTTCTTAATGGCATTTCCTTTTTTTTTATAAGTCCTACCGCTACCTCTAAAGCATATCGAAACTGGGATTCTCATGTATGGTCGGATTTACTTGATAAATTGATCCTTTACAAGTGAATCGAAATGCCTACCCCAATTTAAAGATTGAAAAATCAAGAGAAAATTTCGAAATAAAAGAGGCAAACGTAAAATTCCATTCTAGAATAAGCGAATATGCATTTTTATCCCTGCATTCATTTCGGAAAATTTATTTCTAAACACTCCAGCTCTCTACAAGACTTCATTGATGGCTTAGTTTTCTATGGTATTAATGGAATTGTTCCTACTTTATATATTCGAACGTATATTTTTCTTTTTTCTATGGCTTCTTTCTCTTATTTTTCCTTTTTAAAAAATAAATTGTTGAATACAGAAAATTGATCCATGTGTTCTACGAATGAAAAGATTAGAAATTCGCAATTAAGTCAGACCCTAAAGACAAACTGTTTTCTTCCTACTCTGTATAATGAGAGTTGTTTTTGAGAAAATTGATAAATTCAATCGGAGGAATAGAAATTACTATTTCATTAAGAAATACTCGAAGGAATTTTTCTTGACTATTTTAAAATAGAGTGAGTGTTCTGTGCATTTATTTGTTTATTTTCGTCATCGCGATTATTTTTGGAATGAAAATGAGGCAAATAAAAACTTAAAAATTAAATTCTTACAAATTAACGTATTAGGAAGACAGCGCTTCTCCTAATAGAATTAAAATTAAGTTAGTTATTTAATTCTGTTTTTTTTTTTTTTTTTTTTTTTTAGTTAAACTCACTATGTGTTTCGGTGTGTTCTGAAATAATAATTTGAAATAGTGAGATTTGAGAATAAGATTTATTTAAAGTGTTACTTTTTTTTTTTTTTTTTTTTTCCGGA
The DNA here is from genome assembly GCA_021605075.1 of Caerostris darwini. Lineage (NCBI taxonomy): Eukaryota > Metazoa > Arthropoda > Arachnida > Araneae > Araneidae > Caerostris > Caerostris darwini. Next base: position 521,448 of record BPLQ01003296.1, read on the forward strand.
TTGCTTTCGAAATAAAAATTAAAAATATGAAATTGCAAGCCTTACATAATTTTTTTTTTGTATTTATTAGCTATTCATTTTATTTTCTAATTAAGAAAATCTTGACATTTGGAGCATTTTTTGAGTAAAAATTAAATAGTTTTTAATTACGCTTTTTCAGTAATTCAATAATTTGATTAAAATTATATACTGCAAGTGAAATATTTTATTTGTAAATAAAATTATATAAATTTTTATAGTAAAGTAGATTTTACAGTTATTTATGTTATTAAAGTCACTTTTAATTCATATCTAGTATTTAATTTTAACAAAATAACATGAATTGCAATATGTTATACTATATTTCCTGGAATTATTTACAATTTTTACATATCGTATTAAATCAGGAAATTTCTGATATAAATATCACATATTTTTAATTTATGCTGAAGTTTAGATTGCTGTCATTTCATTTATTACAATGATTAAAATACATTGAAATATTATAATCATAACATCCGTTGTCTTTATTATCAATATTTATTTAACACCGATTTTTAAGTTCGAAGAATCCAAAATTTAAAAATTAAATTCTTTCTGATTAACGTATTAAGAGGACAGTGTTTCTCATAATCGAATTGAAATTAACGTTGTTATTTTATTTTATTATACCTATTTCGTTAGGCTCTTTATCCATTTCAGTGTTTTCTGAAATAATAATTTGAAATAATGAGATTGGAGAATTAGGATTTATTTAAAGTGTTCCAATTTTTAAAAAAAAAATTGTTTCCAAATAACTGACAACAACTGACAAATTACAATTCTTACATAATTTTTCTTGTATTTATTAACTATTGCCGTTTGTTTCTGATTAAGAAAATCTTGGCATTTGCAAAATATTTGAGTATAAATTAAATAGATTTAAATTACTTATTTCAAGAAACTTATTTGAATAATTCAATAATTTAAATTAAATTATATACTACAAGCGAAATATTTTATTTGTGTATAAAGTAATATGTATAGAAAAATTGGATTTAATATATATTTATGTAATTAAATGCACTTTTAATTTATATCTAGAATTTAACTTTAACAAAATATCTTGAATTGCGATATATTATATTGTTTTTAATGGAATTATTTAATATTAATATACATCGTCATAAATCATGGCATTTCAGATGGATATTTAAAACATTTAATTTTTAATTTATGTTGAAGTTCGAATGATGTCATTTGATTTCTTATTATGATTTGAATACATTGAAATATTATAATTATAGCATTCTTTATCCTTATTATCGATATGTATTTAAAACCAATTTTTAAGTTAATTGAATTTAAAATTGTTAGAATAAAATATAAATTTTTCATACGTCACTAACAATTGAATTTTGAAAAATAATTTTAGTTAGATATATTTACATATCCAATATTAAATGTTATTATTCTTAAGTTAAGTCAGTGTAGGATTTATGAAAATGATTTGTTACCTGAATAATAAATTCTATTCTATTCTTTCTTAAAAAACAATTTTCGTTTTTGTTCATCAGAATCTTAATTCTTATATAGGCAAAAGTATGCAAATTCTTTCGCTACTATATAATATAATTGAATTTCATTTGTAGTTAATAATCAGTTTGTTGTTAATGTTATGTCATTTCAAAATATTCATAAAATACATATTTTATGAATTCCCGACTAGTGACCCAGTGGCAAAAAGATCAGTTTGCATATAGAGTTTGAATTAGCTGGTGGCGTCCTTTGCTGTCCCTGCTTTCAGTGATAAAGAGACTCAATGTAGATTCTGATCCCTTATGTAAAGAATTCCGCATCGATAGTTAGACTTGTCGGATGTGTGTTTTTGGGTTTTTCTTCCATGCAACACGCAAATGAGGGGATGGCATTAGCCTTAAAAATATTTTGCTCACGGCAATATCCTTCTCTAATTGAACATCACTGGCCTTTAAGTGTTATACATTACTATAACGGAGGACTCAGCCAATGTCCCAAAAAAGTGCTCAATGTATATTTCATATTGTGCTTTGAATAAATAAATAAATAAATTTTTTAATGTTGTTTCTTTCCAGGTTCAGATCCGAACGGCGAGCATTTGCTGACTCGCACCGAGCGGAGTTTTGGCGGGAACAAGATCGAGCCTCCTTCTCGCCCGAACTCCTACTGGGACGACCCCCACTACCGCCCCTATTTCGACAACAGCACCGAGAGGAACGCCACGGCCCAGCTCGGCAAAACTGCCTACCTCAACTGCAAGATACGCCAACTTGGCGACAGGACAGTTGGGGCTGTAAGTACTTTGCCATATATTCTTTTAAACACATACACTCATCGGCTAAAGCATTAAAACCTCCGTGCGATTAAGAACAGTTCTTTATTTGGAACCAAGGAGAGTATTCAAAGGATATTCAATTAGACATTGCAAATTTTTCGTTGCTTATCCTATCAAATTTATTTATTGAAATAGTACAGAATCACGGATACAAGAAAATCTTACACGAACTTGAAAAGGTACGTAAGTAAGACGTAAAACAATAACCAAATTATGAGACACAATGAAACATTAATTTTTAAACAGAGGACAAGTCAAACGTATGATAAATTGGAAGAAAACGAAAAAAAGAAACTAATAATTATGGTAATTGTTTATAAATTTACTAAAAAGACACGGTTCTTGTTGACGTGCAATTAGTGGAGACTTAGCTTTTTGAAATTCATTATTATTTTCAGAACGTTTTTCTAGGATAAATAGTCCTGGAGCGGCTAAGAAAGAATGTGATGAATATTCTGCATTTCACCTACATTGGTGTTATACATATCATCAGACCAAATCGGGTTAAGAAGAAATTAATATTGCCATATTCTGTTATGTCTAAATGTTTTAGTCTTAAATCGATTATTACGTTATATTACAGTACAAGCTGACTTAGTTCTTGTAAATTCATTAATTAACATTTTGGTACTAATATTCATTGCTTTTATAAAACTTTTATGGGTTTTGTTTATCCAAACATGTGGGCATCATCATAAATTTGTTATTGTTGAAGCAACAACACTAAATTACTGCTTGATAGCAAGCACATAGTTGTTCAATTCATCCAATCAAGATCAATTATATACTTAATAATACTAATCAATTACTTTAATACTTATCAATTATAGACTTAAAGTTGTCCATAAACTTTAACACCCAACATTTTGGTGGTTTTAATGTTTTGGTTGGTTGATTTATATTACAGTTAATTAATAATAATTAATTGAAATATATATTTAAAGAGTTTTATAATGCATTTATAATTTTCATCAATACGATTTATATAATTTCGTCCAAGGAACAAATTAATTTTTTTTTAATATTATTATTGATATATTTAATCGTTTTATTTTAAATCATACAATTTGAAGGGATTTATACAATATTAATTTTTATTATTTAAATTAAGAAATAAATCATGTAAACATGCATGTTTGAGTTTATTTTGTTTGCTTTACTTATGTCAATTTATTAGATTCGTACACACACGTCATTTAAAAAATATTTAAAAAAATATATAAATATATAATAATATATAATATAAAATTGTAATATGAATTAAAGATTTACTAATATATTCTTATTTTTAAAAAATTAAAAAGGAAACCCAGTGAAATAAGCCTTTAGTTTATGGAAAATTAAGCGTTTGTATTTTAAGAACTTTATTTTAATTTTATGATAAACTAATCAAATCATTTTAAAAACGTATTATATTATGTTAAAATAACTTATAAAGTAAATTATTGATTCAGTTAGTTAATGAAGAAACATTAGCATCCTATACAACATAATTTCACACAAATAATTATAAAGAATATGTTTCAAAATATCATTTTAAAGAACTAAAAAATGATTATAAAGACTTTAAATTGAACAGACAGTTACTTTCTTATCCCATGTTAATTTTAAAATACCATAAGGTTTGTCATGAAATTATGACAACAAGCAGTGTACAAGAAATTATTAGTCCATTATATAATGATGCAATGTTTTCTATAAATTACATTTTCATTCATCTTTCTCAAATGTATATTAACTGCAATGAGTAAATACTTGTTATTTATTCATCTGTGACTATTATAAATATTCATCACATATATAAATATATGGATGTATTAAGCAAGGATTAATAAGGTGGCCATTAATTATTACGACATTTATCAGTTATCCTACAGGACATTTTAGCATACACCAATTTTTACAACCAATTTGTTCTGGAAAAAAAAATTTGGTTTTATAGATGGGATAGTAGCCAATTTATTTACTTTTAAACAAGATTTCTAGGATATAACTCATGTATTAATTTAATAAAATTATATGCAATTAATAATACAATTAAATTAATTATTTTTTTTACAGAAATAAAGCAATTATTTTCCATATTTAATAAAAATTTATTTTTTAATCAATGATTATTTTTCCAATTGTTGCAAGCAATATAGTTTTATGGACACTACGTTAAAAAAAGATTTTTTAATTTCAGTAACAGTTTTTAATTTATGTTTGGCTTCACTTAGATAGTAATAATTATTTTTTCCATTAAAATTCTTAAACATCTAAGCATTAAAATTTCATTCCTCTAAAAATGTATCAATAATAATAAAATTTTTGTAACGGTATTTTTTGTTCAACAATTTATTGTTTGCATTTTTAAGTACAAATTCTCAACGATGTTTGAGTATCTAATAGCATTTTACCTTAAATACTTTGGTATAACTGTGTATATGTTAAAAATTATTATTTCATTTTAATTTCAAAGTGCTTGTTGATTTATATTACTCTTATTATTTGTTAAAAATATACTATTGAAATACTACAATTTTAAATTTTAATACCAAAATCCAATATATGTATATATACACTGAAGTGACAAAAGTCATGGGATACCTCTTAATATCGTGTCGGCCCTACTTTCGCCCAGCGAAGTGCAGTAACTCGACGTGGCATGGACTCAACAAGTCGTTGGAAGTCTTCTGCAGGAATATTGAGCCATGCTGTCTCGATAGACGTCCATAATTGTGAGAGCGTTGATGGTGCAGGATTTTGGGCACGAACAGACCTCTCGATGATGTCCCATAAATGCTCGATGGGATTCATGTCGGGCGATCTAGGTGGCCAGATCATTCATTGGAATTGTCCAGAATGTTCTTCAAACCAATCGCGAACAGTTGTGGCCCGGTGACATGGCGCATTGTCATCCATAAAAATCCCATCGTTGTTTGGGTACATGAAGTCCATGAATGGCTGCAAGTGATCTCCAAGTAGCTGAACATAAGCATTTCCAGTCAATGTTCGGTCCAGTCGCACCAGAGGACCAAGTCCATGCCATGAAAAAACAGCCCACACCATTACGGAGCCACCACCAGCTTGAACAGTGCCTTGCTGACAGTTTGGGTCCATGGCTTCGTGGGGTCTGCGCCACACTCAAACGCTACCATCAGCTCTTACCAACTGAAATCGTGACTCATCGGACCAAGCCACGGTTTTCCATTCATCTAGGGACCAACCGATATGCTCACGGGCCCACGAGAGTCGCTGCAAGCGATGTCGTTCTGTCAATAAAGGCACTCGAGTCGGAATAGCCCAAGAAAGCCAAATTTCTCCGCACAGTTCTAACAGACAAGTCCCTTGTACGTCCCACGTTGATTTCTGCGGTTATTTGACGCAGTGTTGCTTGTCTATTAGAATTTATGACTCTTTGCAGACGTCGCCGGTCTCCGTCGTTAAGTGCAGGCGGTCGACCACTGCGCTGTCCATGGTGGGATGTTATGCCTGAAATTTCATACTCTCGGCACACTCTTGACACAGTGGATCTGGGAATGTTGAATTCCCTAACGATTTCCGAAATGGCATGACCCATGCGTCTAGCTCCAACTAACATTCCGCGTTCAAAGTCTGTTAATTTCCGTCGTGCGGTCATCATCACGTCAAAACCTCTTCACATGAATAACTTGAACAGAAATGAAAGCTCTGCGAAAGCACTGCGCATTTATACCTGTTCTACGCGATACTACTGCCATCTGAAAATTTGCATATTGCTATCCCATGACTTTTGTCACTTCAGTGTATATATATAGGAATGTTTATCAAAGAGTTATTATCCTTTATCATTCGAAGTTATTTTTTTAGTTTTATATATATATATATATATATATATATATATAATATATATATATTATAACAAATAACACGATAACAACACAAATAATTATATTAATCAAATAACATATGGAGTATATATGCCGTTGTGCTATTTGAATTTTGCATTCACAGCTCCAAATTGCAGACATTTAAATATTTTTGCTTATGATGAATGTAAAGATCTTAAGCAATGCCTAGAATGTATGTTTTATTGACTTTTCAAATATATAATTATGTTAGAGAATATAAGTAACATGAAAAATCTTTAAATTGCCTAGAAACACCAATGAATAAAATAAACAAATTATAGAATATTAAATTTCCTGCCCTACTCCCCAAAATACATTTTGAATAAAATTTTAGATATGAATTATTTTTAAAGATCGTAAGGTATATAGTGTGATTCGGATTAAGATATATAATGTGATTACGTTAAGATATATAATTTAATAATGATTACTTTACGTTATAAATGCACATAATATATTTTTTTAAATGTATTAAAAACATTAATTTAAATATGCTCAATGAAATAGCCCAAGTGATTTATGATAGTAAAAATATCAACATCATTTATTATATAATTCTCTTTGTGGCTTTCAATAAATTAATCCATCAAACAAAAATTATCTGTGACAAATCCATCTATTTTTTTATTAAGTAATAAAAATAATATCAGTGGAATACAGTATGTTTCTCAACCTGTTCTCCAATCCGAAATAGATTTTCATAATCCTCCAACTCTTTGGTAGAAACGTATAACTGTCATTAAGAGAAACAGTCTATCATTGATGATTACCATCAAGTCACCGTAGCTGAATATGCATTTATAGTCGAGAGGTGGGAGAGAGGGGAGAAACGAATGCATAATGATCTTCCCGCCAGTGTTGTCTACGATAATTAGTCCTCTCCAAACAGAGCAGCATCCAGAGCTTTTGATGGCATCATCAATCAGGCAGCGAATATCGTCAAAAGCCGATAAGTTATGCAATTGGTGAGTGCACGCGAGGGCTAAAATGCAATTTCGGTGACTTTTCTGGGAGCCCAATGATCGAGCAGTTACAAATTTCCAGCTACAATGATCCGTTCGTGTCTAGTGATTGGAGGTGAATTCCGCATTAGAATGATTTTTCAAGGACACGCACCTTTCGTATTAAATATGAATTATACACGTCGTTTAAAATATCTACTAGAATGGCTGTTTTTTTTTTTTTTTTATTATTAACGATAGTTTTCTGTCTATTAGTTATTAATGTATTATTTTGCATATAATGCTTCTGAATGTTTAGTGTCGTGTATAAAAATCACGGCATTATTATGATGATCGATCAAAAACGAATTTATATATTATTGGCATTTAGAATTGGATTTATATATAATGGGCATATTAGCTAATTATGCACGTAGTTTAAAATATCTACTAGAACGACTGTGTTTTTTTATTAACGATGATTTTCTGTCTATTAGTCATGAATGGATTATTTTGCATATAATATTTCTGAATGGTTAGTGTCGTGTTTAAAAGTGTATAAAAATCATGACATTGTTATTTTAATAGATCAAAAACGAATTTATATATTATTGGCATTTAGAATTGGATTTATATATAATGGGCATATTAGCTAATTATGCACGTAGTTTAAAATATCTACTAGAACGACTGTGTTTTTTTATTAAAGATGATTTTCTGTCTATTAGTCATGAATGGATTATTTTGCATATAATATTTCTGAATGGTTAGTGTCGTGTTTAAAAGTGTATAAAAATCATGACATTGTTATTTTGATCGATCAAAAACGAATTTATATATTATTGGCATTTAGAATTGGATTTATATATAATGGGCATATTAGCTAATTATGCACGTAGTTTAAAATATCTACTAGAACGACTGTGTTTTTTTATTAAAGATGATTTTCTGTCTATTAGTCATGAATGGATTATTTTGCATATAATATTTCTGAATGGTTAGTGTCGTGTTTAAAAGTGTATAAAAATCATGACATTGTTATTTTGATCGATCAAAAACGAATTTATATATTATTGGCATAAATATATTATTTATGAATGAATAATTTCCAATTGAATTTATATATAATGGGCATATTACCTATGTTATTTATTCATAAACTTGAAGATAAATTTAATGACTTTATGATCAAAATCGTTTTAAATAAAAAAGATGAAATGATAATGCAATTTAAATCCAATATAACAAAATGTTCTGGAAATATATTGGTAAAAATAAAATTCTGACACCCAAAAAAGAAGTACTAGAAAAATTGAAGGGACCATACTTGCGCATATAAAAAAGGACGCCTATTCGAACTTCACACTAGACGAATACGAGTGGCACCAGTAGCAACACAGCAGTGCCAGCAAATTTCCAGCTACAATGATCCATTCGCGTCCAGTGATTGGAGGTGAATTCACATTAGAATGATTTTTCAAGGACACGCACCTTTCGTAGTAAATATGAATTATGCACGTCGTTTAAAATATCTACTAGAACGACTGTTTTTTTTATTAGCAATAGTTTTTTGTCTATTAGTTATTAATGTATTATTTTGCATATAATACTTGTGAATGTTTAGTGTCGTGTATAAAAATCAAGACTTTATTACGATTATCGATCAAAAACGAATTTATATATTATTGGCATTTAGAATTGAATTTATATATAATGGGCATATTAGCTATATTATTTATTCATAAACTTGAAAATAAATTTAATGACCTTATGATCAAAATTGCTTTAAATAAAAAAAGCCGAAAATATAATGCAATTTAAATCCAATATAACAAAATGTTCTGGATTTATATTGGTAAATATAAAATCCCAACACCGAAAAATAAGTGCTAGAAAAAACGAAGGAAATAGGGGTAGAAATTCTTACGCATCTGAAAGAAGACGCCTATTCGAATTTCACGCTAGACGAATAAGAGTGGCATTAATACCAGCACTATGAACAGGAAAATCACTTTGTTTTAAATACGTCCTTAAACTTCCTGGATATTATTTTTATTGCAGATTGTATGTTGTGAACCAGATTTGAGTCAGAAATCTCTTTAAAAGTAGAAGCAGACAATATAACAAGCTTACTGAGTTTGAATGAAGCAGTGCAATAGGGCTTCGAAAAGATGAATTTTCTTTTTGCGATATTGTAGAAAAACCTTACAGGGATGTATCCATTCTGCATGATTGTTAACAGCAGTGATACGGAAAATCACCTTCTCAAGAAGATGGTTATTTGACCGTATGTGCAAAGGACAACCTCCGTATTTGCTGTACATCAGTAGCTCATCTTAATAAATCTTCTGAAAAATTCACTATACTGAATTTTCTTAAATTCTGAAATGAATATATGTTATATTCTCAGATGACAGGGGTTTATGTTTTAGTGCCTCTGGTGGCAGTAGGTTGGATAGAAGGAGGCAGGTGAGCCTTGGAGACAATCTGCTTGCATCATAGACGCATTGGGGCTTGACCAGGAGTTCATGTGACAAGAGCACTCTCATTGTTATTCTGCTCACCCTGACAACAAATTTATACATCAGATTGGGGATTGGACTGGTTATGCTACTGCCATTTTTATCATTATCCCAGAGAGTCATTATTTAGATTAGAGAGATTATCATTATTTCCTACAAAATAACGCTCTTCCCCATATATTTGCTGTTACCAAGAGGCTCTGTAGAGTATCGATACATTGCCTAGGTTAAATCTTACTTTTCTTCTATTCAGCATGAATGAAACATTGTTGGACTACAAATCCCCCATCATTTTCCAATCAGCATGAATTGTTATTTATTTTACTGATCCTACTACACTGGAACAGTAAAATAAATAGCAATAAAATAAAATTCCATTTCTCTACGCCACATGTACGACGTAATACATGCACATTTACATATATTCAAAATCACGGAAACTACAGCTGTTATTCATGTATTACCTTTTCATATTTAAAATGGCTCACTTAATGCATACTTTAATCTGTGATTTTGAAACTTTAATCAATTAACGATATTACCAAGACATATTAGTTTCCTAAATTCCATTCCACCACCACCACATTTAAATGAAATTTTTTTAGCCTTATTTACAGAAACTCGAGCCAAGTAAGGAAAATATTAAGTTTATTTTTGAGTTTCTACCATGTTCCTTCAACATTGTTTCGTTAGCAAAACAGTGAAATTCATAAAACTTTTAAATAAAGTTCGTCAGCTTAGCTTAGTTCTATGGATACATTCTTATATACTTTAACTCAGCAAATGTATCCCGTAATCTGTTGGAAAAATGTGCATCTATGCAAAAAAATTTAATTTTCCAAGTTTTAATGCAACTTTCCAAGTTTACTTCCTAGGACTACAATAGTTGGTACAGAAATATTCTAAACATAAAAATTTAAATTGTATTTCTGAAATGCTACAAACTTTATAGTTCTATATTTCGCATTTTTTTTAAAATAGAATAATATTGTTCATCCTTTTTGTACAGTCTTTTCACTTTAGTCCTTTACTTTACTTAACATTTAACAATTCTGCAAATACTGAAGTCCCAAAACAACAACCTTCTGTTTTACATAATATATTATTAAATAGAAAATGTGGACTTTTATTTTCTGCTTTTTATATATTTTTGCACACAAAAAAAAAAAAAAAAAAAAAAAAAAAAAAAAAAAATGCAAGATACAAATTACAGAACCTTTTTTTTTTTTTATTTCAGTGTCTTTTCCATGCTAAATATCTTACAGTTTGCAAATTAATGAAGTTACCAAACAATTTTTTGAGATATTTTATACGCGGAGGTTATAAATAATGTTTTTTCTCTGCTTTGCATAGAAGATATAAATAATTCAAAAGAACTGACCTTATTTTCCACACTTTATCATCTTCATCTTAGGCAATCTTGAGAGTCTTATTAATTTATCACTTCCAGACTAGCAGAAGCGTTTTACACATGGAAAGTTTGGTTTCTGGTTACCAGGCAAGTGAAGAAATTTGGGTTCCCACCGCGTTCCATTATCGGGCGAGCAAATTCTTCTCTCTCCTCGGGAGCAAACAAGAATATCTCTTTTCAGCACGCACAAGAATTTCCCAGTTGAAATAACAGCTCTATCCCACTTTTCTTCAAGAATTAAATCATTAAATTACGGTTTGCTGGATGGTATTCCTAGGATGATGTTATTTCCCAGGCCATCGCGTCGAGTTCTCGGTGCTGTAGTATGCTGTCCTCTGGCGAAGGTAGTAGCAGGTTTGCATCAAGAATTCTTTTGCGGAATTCTTTCGAAAACACTTCATAAAAGTTATCTGGTTCTGAAATACCATCCCTTTTCTGCGTTTTCTGCAATGGATCATTGAATTTGATGCAGTTATAGTTCTTTCTGGGATGTTTTAACAGAATATTTGCCAAGAATCTCTTGGTAATTAAATATTTCTGCAAATTATAAAATGTTTTCTAAACATTTATGATTATTCTTCAATACCAGTGTGCTTTTTTTTTATCGAAACCGCGAAAATTTAAAGATGGAAGTATGTTGTTGTAAATGCTTTGCAGAGGTTCATTGGGTACTATGCAAGAGATCATAGTTTGGATTCACATGTCTAGCACTCTATAGCTACAGCTTTTAAATATGAATAAACTTGATGGAGTTTGAAACATCTCACAACAACCGTTAGACTTATTGTCTGGACTTGTTTTCTTCAATATGGCATGCACATACGTGACTTTTTTTTCAATACATGTAAATGTTTTTGAAAACATGTGACATAAATGTGACTTTTTTTTTTAATACAAAATTCATTGACCAACGTGAAGAACCCTGAATTCTGATGGATAAATTTGCTGAATTGAAAAATGTTTATGAAATTCGAATTCCTTTAAAAAAATATATTTCTATATTATAGCATTTATCATTTAATAATTCTCAATAATAGTAATAATTTTTAATTAAAGCACAATAAATTTTAAAATAATATATATTTATTTCTAAATGTATTAAAACCTATACCACTTTTCTTCAAGAATTAAATCATTAAATTACGGTTTGCTGCATGGTATTCCTAGGATGATGTTATTTCCCAGACCATCGCGTCGAGTTCTCGGTGCTGTAGTATTTTGTCCTCTGGCGAAGGTAGTAGCAGGTTTGCATCAAGAATTCTTTTGCGGAATTCTTTCGAAAACACTTCATAAAAGTAATCTGGTTCTGAAATATCATCCCTTTTCTGCGTTTTCTGGAATGGATCATTGAATTTGATGCTATTACAGTTCTTTCTGAGATGCTTTAACAGAATATTTGCCAGGAATCTCTTGGTAATTAAATATTTCTTCAAATTATGAAATGTTTTCTAAACTTTTATGATTGTTCTTCAATACAGGCATGTTTTTTTATATCTAAACTGAGAAATTTAAAGATGAAAGTATGTTGATATAAATGCTTTGCTGAGTTTCATTGGTAACTATCTAAGATGACACGTTTGATTCCAAGTCAGTCTAGCGTACTATTTTGTCTAGTATTTTGTCCTCTGGCGAAGGTAGCATGTTCGCATCAAAAATTCTTTCGTGGAATTCTTTCGAAAACACTTCATAAAAGTTATCTGGTTCTGAAATACCATCCCATTTTCTGCTGCTGCTGTTGAATTTTTTGTAATGGATCATTGAATTTGATGCTGTTACAGTTCTTTCTGAGATGTTTTAACAGAATATTTGACAGGAATCTCTTGGTAATTAAATATTTCTGCAAATTATAAAATGTTTTCTAAATTTTTATGATTATTCTTCAATACAGGAGTGTTTTTTATTACCGAAACTGAGAAAATTTAAAGCGAAAGTTTGTTGATGCAGATGCTTTGCAGAGGTTCATTGGTTGCTGTGCAAGAGGACATATGTTTGATTCACATGTCTAGCGTTATATAGCAACTGGTTTTTACTATGAATAAACTTGATGAAGTTTGAACTCACATCGACCATTGGACTTATTTTTTGGACTTGATTCGTTTTCTTCAATCTGGTATAGATATACGTTCCAATTAATTTATAGTCCATCGGAAAAACATTCATATCACATGCTGTCCTGAGAAAAGTGATGACTTTCTCAATGCATATAATGTGCCTCATAAAATTCATTGACCAACGTGAAGAAGTCTAAAATCTGATGGAAGAATTTGCTGAATTGAAAAATGTTTGCAAAATTAATGGCGTTTATCAATTAATAACGCTTATCAATAGTAACAATTTTTAATTAAAGCATGTTAAGTTTTAAACTAATGTATACATTTATTTATAAATGTATTAAGACCAATTTCTGCATTAAGAAATGTTAACTTTGGGAACAAAATCATAAATTTTGCATAGAATGCTCAGAATTGCCATGAGCTATATACTATATAAAGATAAATGCATATTTTGTGTTGTTGTATATATGCGACAGCATTCACCAATAAGTACTGGGTAAGAAGGATCGCAAATCTTAATTAAAATATAACTTATAATTATTATACTTATTTAATTATAAATACAGTTAGAACTAAAATGATGCAGTAAAACGTATATGTTTATTAACAAATAGCTGGTGTAAGTAAAATAAGTATTACTTAAATGTCATGAAATATTCATTATTTATATATATTTTTTAAAAACCAAAAAAATGCTGCTAAAAAAAGTTACTAAATTGATTAATTTGAAACATTAAATAAAAACTGAGAAATTAAAACAATATGAATAACTTACCCATGTTACTCACAAACGTGACTAAAATAAAATAACACAAATTTAGTTGTCCAAATAAGTTTCACATAATTAAAAGTTTAAAATAATATTAATTTTAAAAGCATCACTACGTGTGATAAAGATTCAAAACAAATTTACACGAATTTTGTTTAGAAAAGAAAACACATAGAACAATTTTTCCCCAAACAAAATTTTAAATTAGTTTTTAAGAAACTCGAGTACGAAAGTTAATTTTAAAAATCATTATTGATTTTGCACATACTCTGAAAACTTCTTCTTAAGAACAAGAGTAGCCATTAAAATTAACTTCGAAATTTTGTTTATTCTATCAAACAAGCTAGCATGCCATTATACATCTATATTATAGCTCGTTAAAATCAAAACAGGTATTTTTATTCTATTTTTTGGTTTTTAAATAACTTCAAAACGTAATTGGAACGCTAGGCACAAAAGAATGTTTTATCAACTTTCTTTTTTTTTCCCTTCCATCTCTCTCGCGTGGAAAAGTCTTGTTAATAATGAATGCCTTTAAAAGCAAGATAAAATCCCACGTCTCGCATAATGAAATCGAAAACAAAAGCCCTTTTGATGAATATGAAGCTAAAAAAGAAGAAAGAAAGAAAGTAAAAAAGAGGAAGGTTCCAACCAACACAAAACCCGTCTCCTGTTCTTCAGCGGTTGAGTAATTAAAAGCATAGGTACAAGCGAAAGGCGGTGCCGTAGTTATCGATAATAAAAGCACACCGGTTCTTTTGTGCGATGACTAATTGAGAAGCCACTGTAATCAGATTACTATACGCTTACTTTTAGGCCTGAACGTCTAGTCAAGGTTCGTCAAACTTGTTATTATCGCATCGGCATTAGTAGGGGGGTCATTTTTAGCAATTTCCGATTTGAAAGAAAGCTCTTTTTAATTTTTTAACAATCATGTATAAGTTTTGTTGAAATCTTATATCTATATATCACATTTTTTTCAAAAAGGTTTCTGATTAAAGTTTCATGTATTATTCATATCGTGATTGATGTCAAATTGATGATCTGATAAAAATACATAATCGCTCATACCAAAACCAATCACGCGTTATTCAATGGGGTGAGATAACACTAGCTTGCAATAGCACGAATGTGTGGTTTCATAGACATGCAATTATTATTTTGAATAACGAATAATTGCCATAACCAGCATAAAGAAATTGAAAACAAAATGATCTGATAAAGTTGTGTAATCATTTATATGAAGACCAACTACATTTTACTCAGTGGAGTGAGGGAAATCTGACGTTGCAAGAGAACGAATGTGTGGCTTCTTAGTCTTGCAATTATAACTGTAAATAACGAATGATTGCCATAACTAGCATAAAGAAATTGAAAAAAAATGATCATTGTAATTACTTATATGAATCCAACCACATTTTACCCAGTGGAGTGAGGGAAATCTGTCGTTGGAAGAGAACGAATGTGTGGTTTCTTAGTCTTGCAATTATTACTGTAAATAACGAATGATTGCCATAACTAGCATAAAGAAATTGAAAACAAAATGATCTGATAAAGTTGTGTAATCATTTATATGAAGACCAACCACATTTTACCCAGTGGAGTGAGGGAAATCTGTCGTTGGAAGAGAACGAATGTGTGGCTTCTTAGTCTTGCAATTATAACTGTAAATAACGAATGATTGCCATAACTAGCATAAAGAAATTGAAAAAAAATGATCATTGTAATTACTTATATGAATCCAATCACATTTTATCCAGTGGAGTGAGGGAAATCTGTCGTTGGAAGAGAACGAATGTGTGGCTTCTTAGTCTTGCAATTATAACTGTAAATAACGAATGATTGCCATAACTAGCATAAAGAAATTGAAAAAAAATGATCATTGTAATTACTTATATGAATCCAATCACATTTTATCCAGTGGAGTGAGGGAAATCTGTCGTTGGAAGAGAACGAATGTGTGGTTTCTTAGTCTTGCAATTATTACTGTGAATAACGAATAATAGCCATAACCGGCAAAACCAACTCTAAATTATTGCCACAAAAGGATGTATACATAGAAATTGTACAGCTATATAGTAGGTTTTGGGGGCTTTACTTGAATACAATTCGTAAGTGAATCTTGATTAATACTTAAAATCCGTCTGGTACGGATCACTTACGTTTTATGCTCTATTGAGGGTAAGATAGCAGATACCTGATTAAAACTGAGTATGCTACGATTGTTTCACGATCAGATCAGCAGCCAATCTTGATAGTCAAGTGTCATGTGAAAAGATGAAAAATTTCAGATAAGTTAATCTATTAAGAACAAAACTCTTATCAATTAAAAAAATAAATAAAGTTTAATTTTTACACATATAACTGCCTAATTAAGAGAACAAATATGAAAATGAAAAAATAAACTAGATAGTTAAATAATGGTAAGAAAACAGGATGTCAGTCTCAAAAGATTACTTTTTCGATACATGAAATTATTAAAATTCTTTTATGTAACGGCACCTTAAGCATTAGTAGTAATATGCAGTTATACATTGGTAGAATAAAAACGCCCCTTCATAAGATTTTTTGACTGATAATGGGTTGTATGCGAATAACTCAAAGTGAAGAAAAAAACTGCAAAATTTTCTAGAAAGAATAATTAATCTTAACAAAAAATTATCATGCGGGACCAAATATATTTTTGTTCTCCTTAACCAGAGAAGATTCCTCTGTACAATAAAGAAAAAGAGACATGAAACATTTATTACAGAAAAACTGAATAGTTTATTTCTCGATTTGGTTTACCTCCTAAATTTTCAAAACATTTTGGGACATGAATATCAAAACACTAGATTCATTAAAAATTAAAATACATGTGGTTTGCAAACATATTAACGAAGACACCAAAGCCTGGGCTTTATAACGAATCACTTTCTAGTTCTCTGTGTTTTATTTCCCTGGTGTCTGGAATCTACACATGGCGAGCTGGAATCCTGGGGGGATAACTGTCAGAAGCCTGCTTTGCCTACGAGCTCAATAATTAGGTTCACAGTCAGGAAGGCCTGATAACTTGACAATTGTGAAAGCGTAATTTGTCACTTAGCTTGATTTCCTTTTCACTGAAAGTGAAATGTACCTCGCGTCCGCGATCATTTGAATAATTGCCCTGTGGCACTTCGCACTTTTGTTGACTGGATCTGTCTGCTTCTCGCAGTTAAAATTATAAATATGGTTCATTGTTTAAGTTCTTATCAGATTCCCTTAAATATTTATAAATGTAGTTTTGTCAGATGGTTTTCTATTTATTATATATAGGTGTAGTTTTGTAAGTATCTACAAGGTTTACTTACAGCACCTAATTTGTTACATGAAAGAAGCTCTTATAAATTTCAGCTTTGTTGCCTTTCATAAGGGGCTACAGTAATTTTCAGTACGTTTTCTTTAATTCCTTAGATTGCAATCTCTCAAGTTAAGCGTAATGATGAAATTTTTCTAGGGTCAAAACGTCTATAGTTTAAGTCTATAATGTATGTCGTTTTTATAAGTGTATGGTTTCCAAAGTGAGCGATACCACTAACAGAACAATGCAATGATAAAGAAAGACTTTTTGGGAGGGAGGGGTTGGTTTTAATAAAAATAAGGTGGAGATGAAAAGATAGATCCATAAAAGTCAGATATATAACAATGATTGCATTCCCTTCATCTTATTTAGCAGAACAAAAGTTAAGTAAAGCCACAAATGTGTTTAAAAAAGAAATAGACTGCAAACAGAGAATTAATTTCAGAATATTGATGAGAAAATTATAGTCGATGATTACTTCATTAATAGCAGCGCATCAAGTTTCAACTTCTCATAAACATTTTTAAAGTCATTCGGTATTGTTATTTTCAGTATCCTTCGTTATCTTAATTGTAACATTTTTATTATGTTTCAGAATGTAGATATAAATTTATATATATATGTTTGTTTAAAGGAAGCAAATTTCCAAGGGGCGCCGGGTAATATATTTTCGATGAATAAAAAATGAACGGTAGAAAAATATTTCGGAACCACTAATGTAACCATAACTTGTTACAGAAAAGTATCTCTTATTTGATGATTACTTTATATATGTGAAATTTTATGAAAATATTTTTAGAAATATGTGTAACACTAGTAATGTTGTTTTCATGGTTAACATTTAAGAATAACTGTCAACACACTTCAATTATAATATAATATAAGTTTATAATATAATAAATAATATAAGTTTTAAATTATAATATAATTTTTTTTACTTAAAATCTATATAGAACTTTAAAATTTATATTCAGTGATAAAATATAAAATTTTCATTCACGTATACAAAGAATAGATCTTGCACAGAAGTTGAAAATATAGACTGTAAAAAAGACTATTATTATATCACAATTTCAATCATAATTTATTGTATATTAATATATATATATGTATTTAAATTATGTGAATGCATGAAGAACAATAATAAATTGCGTAAGTAATAGAATTACATTTAAAATCTTAAATTAGAAATTGTAAAATGCTCTGCAAATGAAAACTTTTCTCTCAGAAATACTATGTTATTAACGCTATATTGATTGATTAATAATAAATTAAACTAAATTTATTTTTGATACAAGAAAATTCGAGTATTTGAATGATTCCAAAAATAAAGATACGTTTTAGTTAAATAACTGGATAAGTTAATGTATTTTTAACACACTCACCTTTCAAAGATAAACATGGTAAATAAAGTAATAAAATCTGTAGAATAACTTTAAAAAAAATTAAGCTTGGTTTTGAATTAGCTATTTTTAGTATGAAAATTAAAATTGTTAACTAGTGTATTTCAAAAAATGCATGAATAATACATTCATGATATTTTAAACTTTACGCTAATAAAATCAGTAGTTTTAAAATATTTTCAATTATTTGTAATAATTACGATTACTTTAGCATTAGTCATTAATATATGTTATGTACGATTAACTTAACACAAATCTTTATACATTTATAGCACACTACTAGCTCCTGCAAAAACTATTTCTTTAAGTAGTTTTTTTTTTAATGAAGGTGTTAGAAAATTATTTTAGTATGTCTCAAAAAGTATTTTATACTGCATTTGAAAAGTATAACTTTTTTTCCGCACAAAAAAAAAAATGAATTTTTTGTGAGGTTGTAGATAATTTTCATTGTATCCATCAGTTTGTCTGGGCAACACTAACATTTTTATTGGACTTTAAAGGAAAAAAAACATTCTTACCTCATATTACTGGAATCTATAAAAACAGGTTTACTCAACAAACACGCTATACATTACAAAAAAGCTATGTTTGAACTCCAAAAAAATATCTGCATTTTATTATTATTTTTTTTTAAAGTCTCATATTTTCTTTTGTACTCTGGGTCCAAAACCACAATACGAAAAATCGATTTTGTGCTCTAATAGTCATTGCCAAATGAATTCATGGCGTGTGATGAAAAAAAAATTGGTAACCAAGAAAACTTTTAGCGATTATTTTCCCCAAAGAATTAAAATGATGTCTGTAAAGAAAAAAGAAAACAACTCACTAACAAAGCCAAAACTGAATATAAATAAAAAAAAACTTTTTTATGAGTCGGAATTTCTGCCAAGTTTTAAAAAAAAATTCCGCTTATATATACTTTTATGTTTTCTTTTCTCTTTCCTTGAGGCTTTGTACTTAAAGATCAGACTACAAGTTTGGTTTTCATTTGATGTGAGAATGTTGGCTTGAGGGACACATAAAAACGAGGATTTTTTTCCTGCAGGAACAAAATGCTTTTTTGAGAGTCAACTTATATTTCGGAAGCTTTCTTCATCTTTTTAGGGGCCGTAGAGGTTGTGTTGCTTTTTTTTTAATGTTTTTCTGGAAAATGACGGCTCTTCCTCGTAAAAAGAAGAAGTATCCTGTAGTGCTGTTGTTACTAAATGTTTCTCAAGGGATAGGGGCTCACATATAGAATGTATGTTGCTCTTGATGTGATATCAAAGAGAATTATAAACCTGTGTAAGAAGTTAATAAAAAAGTACTAGTATCTTTCTTTGTCGAAAGGCTTTTATTCTTGTACTCATATTGCTTGTTCAAAGATGATGCTTTTTATAAGAAGCTTAGATAAATAGTAAGGAAATAATATCAAAGGATATATTTCAAATGTATGGAACAATTGAGTATTCGATGTAGAATTCAATATTGATTTTTATAATAAAACTGACATCAGAAAACTTATAATCCTTACGATAAAAGGTGAGAAAATAAATATGGTATTATGGTATATGGCAAATATGGTATGGCAAATAAAAATGGTATTGATGAATATCTGCAAATGTTTCAAACATATAAATATCGATTTACATTAAATATCTAAATTAAAAATGAGTAATTTTAGATTTCAGAAATTCATATTTGTATGGCTTCATTGATTGAGATGATAACAATAGTGATATACAATCATCATTGATGTCTATTTTTGTAGCTTAATATGTCATGTACCATTTGGTCTGAAAATGAAAGATGCAAGGATGGATCAGGATAATTCAAGATTTCTACTTCTCAGATTACGAAATTCGTAAGAAATGTTTTCTGGGTAACTTATACTGCATCCTGCAGTGCTCTTGTTACTAAATGTTGCTCAAGGGATAGAGGCTCACATATAGAATGTATGTTGCTCTTGATGTGATATCAAAGAGAATTATAAACCTGTGTAAGAAGTTAATAAAAAAGTACTTTGTCGAAATGCTTTTATTCTTGTACTCATATTGCTTGTTCAAAGATGATGCTTTTTATAAGAAGCTCAGATAAATAGCAAGAATATAATGTCAAAGAAATATATTTCGCAGGAGTATCATCCAGTATTGGTCAGAATTGGATCGAGTATTTTCAATCGAGTATTGGATGCAGAATTTAATATTGATTTTTATAGTAAAACTGACTTATCAGAAAACTTAATAATGCTTGTGATAAAAGTCCAGCAAAATAAAAATGGCATTGATGAAGTTCTTTAAAAAGTCTCAATCCTATAAATATCGATTTACACTAAAATCTAAATTAAAAATGAGCAATTTTTGATATCAGAAATTCACAATTGTATGGCATCATTGATTGAGATGTTAACGATAGTGATAGGCAATCATCATTCATGTCTAATTTGGTAGATTAACATGTTATGTACAATTTGGTCTGAACTTGAAAGACTGAGATAATTCAAGGATGGATCAGGATAATTCAAGATTTCTACTTCTCAGATTACGAAATTCTGTCATTTATTCTTATACTCATATTGCTTGTTCAAAGATGATGATTTTTATAAGAAGCTTAGATAAATAGTAAGAGAAAATATCAAAGGATTATATTTCGCATGTATTTAGCAATCGTGTATTACATACAGAATTTAATATTGATTTAAAGATCAGACTACAAACTGACTTCTTGATACTGCTTATTAGAAAACTTGGCAATGCTTATGCTAAAAGTGGAACAAAAAAAATGGTATTGATGAAGTTCTTTATAAGGTTTCAATCGTATAAATATCGATTTACACAAAACATCTAAATTAAATATGAGTAATTTTAGATATCAGAAATCCACAATTGTATGGCATCATTGATTTAGATAGCAATAGAGATATACAATTATCATTGATTTCAATTTTTATGGCTTAATACGTTAATAATTCAAGGGTTGTCCAGGATAATTCAAGATTTCTACTTCTCAGATTACGATATTCATAGGGAACATTTTCTCAGTAACTTTATGCTACATCCAAAATTGTGGATAAAATCAAATACGTGATCATTCCATAATCTTCATTTGCATGCATACGTACGATCTTTATCAGTAATACTTTGAATCACAATTTATCTGCTGTTAAAAAAACTCACACATCCTGGCAATGCTTTTAATAGAAATCGCACTTCGCAATACAATATCTTATTTTTTATATCATCATCAAAAGAAATATTTTTAGTATGATAAAGAGGCAATAATTCAGTCGTAACCAATCGCATATGAATTCATCTACAGCTAAAAAATTTTTTTAATTTTTTTATAAATAGGAATTATTATTGTAGCATCTATTTTATATGTTTTACCTTTTTTCAACTGTGCATCAGTTACCTACCACACAATAAGGTTTACCTTTTTTTTAAACTGTGTATTTTTAATGTGAATCAGATTTATAAAAATATGCAAATAAAGCTTATAAAATAAAATAAAAAGAATGAACAATAGTACAAATTATTTACATAAAAACTCCATGACACAAAACATTTTTATAAATTGAAAGAAAAAACAACATAAGTTTAGTTTTTATGCTTCTTTTTTTCATAAAGTAATGTTAAACAAAATGTGTTCTCCTTTGTATGTAATACATTTGTAAACACAACAAAAAATTGTGAAACAAAAAGAAAGATAGTTTATATAAATTAATTTATACGAAATATTATAAATTTAACTTCAGTAAAAAAATCCATTTTTGAGCTTTATTCATATTTTATAAAAATGTTTATTTTAGAAATTTTTTATGAATTTATAAAAAAAAACATTATAGAAACATATGAACATATAAAAAAATTATTGCTATTCATTATAGCATGAAAAAAAAAGTATATTCATATTTGCACAAGAACACTAATCCTCATATATGTTTATTCAAGAAATTTTGACAGTTTTTTTTTTCTTTAATGAAATACATTTTTTATCATGTAAAATAAAAAAATTATAAATGAAAAAAATTATGATTTTTAATTTGCATAAAGTACACTAATATGAACGTGTTTATAAATTTAAATTAATGTATAGTTAAGAAATATTATGGAATTCACATAGTTTTTTATAATTGTTCAGAATTATTAATATAAATTTTTAATTTTCCTTACGTATCTACAATTAAAAATAGTTATAATTTTGTCTTTATCTAAAAAAAAATTATTAACTTCTTTTCATTTTATGCGATATGTGCATTAATAGTGATATGCGTGATTTAATTTTTTTTTTTTTTTTTTTTTAGTTTTGTGAATGAATAATAATAATGATATGTTTTTCAATGATACTTGCAAATAATAAAATATACGAATATAATCTTTCAACTATTATACAGGCTGATATTCAAATATCGATTTGAAATCATATTACATTATATGATGTTAAAAATAAGGGTTTTAAGTAATAAAAAATGTTATGAATTGTAAAATATTCTCAGCTACCGTTAGTTTGTCCTAGTTTAAGTCTGAATTATTTTTTTTATTTTTAATTAAATACTCAATAATACACCACATTATCATTCAATGTAATTTCTCATTAAATTATGTTATTTACTAAATGAGTAAAATAAATTAAATAAAAAATTTGGTTACTCAACTCTGATTATGGCTAACTATTTTATTTTATTCAGTTAATATGATATAAAATCTGTAATTGTTTTTGTTTTCAATATCTATATTCCTCCGACTCATAGCTCAGTGGAATGGGCACAACTAATGAATAAAAGTTCTTAGAATCGAATCCACTGCCGGAGTTAGTTGCAAGCACTGTTTTCTGGAGCTCAATGGCAAGTGTAAGAACAAGTGTAAAAGCATACCACATCTTTAGTCAGGTTGTTTCACGGGAGTTTTCCGAGTTTCTCCCATGCGACACATATAATTATAGCAATAATGCGTAAAAGTCTTCAAGGAATGCAATGACACAAAGAAGTAGAACACTAGAAGCGATATTCAAGGAAAAATAAATCACTTTCGTCTGTCCCGTTTATCTAAAGAAACCAATACTGTGGAAGTGAAATCTGTCACATCTGCCAATGTGATGCCCGAGATGGTGTGGAATAACTGTCTTCCACTTGGCATAATATCACATAAAGAATACATCACCAGTGATTAGGATCATGAGCGATGTTCTTCCTTTTTCACCAATGCGTGCAAATCGCTATTTGCCTTCTCAACCGACGAATCTCACGTCCAAAAAATTAAAGATTTGGTGCTTTCAAACCATCGATTTACAATTAGAGACCTTGATAATGAAGTTGGAATTTCAAAATTCTATTTCAGACGATGTTTTGGGCCTCAAACACGTCAAATAGTGATTGGTACCGAAAACACTGAATGCGCCAGCTCACACTGCATTGATTCTTCGTGGTCTTTTCGCCTAAAATTAAACCCGCATTGTTCCACAACCAGTGTATTCACCTAATTTAGCATCGTGCTACTTCTGGCTATTCTCTAAACTCAATAGACCATTCCAGGGACAACGTTTTGAGTCGATTGAAGAGACATTTCAAAAATTGCCGGAATCAGTTTTGTGAGTTTGATGGGAGTTTTCCGAGTTTCTTTCATGTGACACGCAAATGCATAGCACTAACGCCTGTAAATCTTCCCGAAATGCAATGGTACAAATAAATAGAACACGAGAAACGATACTCAAGGAAAAATAAATCACTTTCGTCTGTCCCGTTTATCTAAAGAAACCAATACTGTGGAAGTGAAATCTGTCACATCTGCCAATGTGATGCCCGAGATGGTGTGGAATAACTGTCTTCCACTTGGCATAATATCACATAAAGAATACATCACCAGTGATTAGGATCATGAGC
Source organism: Caerostris darwini (assembly GCA_021605075.1). Taxonomy (NCBI): domain Eukaryota; kingdom Metazoa; phylum Arthropoda; class Arachnida; order Araneae; family Araneidae; genus Caerostris; species Caerostris darwini. The sequence continues at coordinate 545,931 of BPLQ01003296.1, forward strand.
GATGTTCTTCCTTCCTTCACCAATGCGGGCAAATCGCTGTTTGCTTTCTCCCGGGCAACACGCCCGGGATCTTCTTTTTTATCCCCCATTCCTTCGACTGCCCGATAATGACCAGTAATAATCGGCCGCTGAATGTACGGGACATGATAAAAGAAAAATCATCAATACCAGTAATGGGAAGAAAAGCAAAACTTTCTTCAGAAAAAGCACAAAATGCTGTAAAGCATTTCCGTATTAATCTACAGAAACTAAAATCGAAGCTAAATCATATAACTCAATATATTTGTTTAAATGATAAGTCCAACTAAAATTACAACGTTTCTGTATGTTGAGGGAAAATAGCATTTGTGTTACTTAATGCCAAATAAGAATGCCAATTTTTATTATTATTATAGAAAACATTTTTGCCATAATTAGTTTTCTATTATAACTAAGAGGAAGAAACTTAATTTTAAAAGCTGAACATTTTGATTTAAATAGAAACTTAATAATGATATGATCTAAAGATATTTACTTTCGTCTGTATATTAGCAATTACAAGTTGTTTGGATTTAATTAATTAAAATGTTTTTAAGGGAAATGCATATACATATATATCAGTTTGCTCCATTTTTTGCATTTCTTGACCTACATATTTCAAATTCAATTGATGTACCAATCTAGCAGTTCTGGAAAGCTTATTTATCCTACCATTCTTTATTTGTTCTACCAACTGCGGAGGACTTGACCACCAGTCAGCTATAACTTGTATTTTGTGTGTTGTGGAGGAAAATAGGTACCCAATAGATAAAACATGCATAATATATATATATGTATATCCATTCCATTACATCTTTGTGGGCCGTGTCGCCCCTTTTAGGAACCTATCACTAACCCCGCATCACAATTTCACGTAAGACATTTTTTTGCATACTCTACAATATCTGACTTATTTTTACTTAGTATTCTGTAGTATTCTTCGTTTCTTTTATTTTCGTTTTGTTTATTAACTTTCCTTTTTGATAATTTTTACACTTTTCCGTAAAAATATTCATTTATAAAAACATACAAATCAAACATACAAATCTACAAATCTACAAATCAAACATACACATTTTAAAATTTATACACTAATAAGTACGGAAAAAATGTAAAAATACATAAAATAGCGCTTTCACTCACTTTTGAATTTTATTTCTGCTGCATGTTTGAGGATTTCTTTTTCAATATCACAAATATACAATACTCATACGGATGTAGAATTCTTAATCACCATTAAAAATTTTGGATATTTATCACAAACTACACATCTTGGAAAATGAATGGTAAAACACAGGAATATACACTTACCCAAAGCAGGATTTTCTTGTAAAAGAAAGACAGACATAAAAATCAAAAAGTCGACAGTTAATAAGAAGGAGATCCCCGTTGGCAAACATTAGTACAAGAATAGCATAAAGTGTAATAAAAATATGAGGTTATCTTTTTAATTTAAACCCCATATTCAACAAAAAAAAATTTCTACGTTTTCAAATATCTGCACGAGTGTTTTCTTACTGTTGTAGCAGATTCAATAACTAGTATAAGGTGTTGTCGAAATTCAAGTGGGAGCGGCAAATAAATAAAAGTCAAAAGTCTTATTACTTTATTTTATTAACACGAACTTAGAGGAATCAGAATCCAAAGAATGGGGAAGCTACTTTGGAAACATAATAGGAATAACAGTATCTTTGAAATTGTTGAGCATCTGTAATAGAAAAGAGACTGTCAAAAAAAATTCATTAAAAGTGTTTTGGATAACAGTTCACTGAACTTGAGAAATGGAGAATACGCCAAAGATAAATGTTAAATCAGCGATTATAGAAAAGACAAGAAAGTGCAAAGTTAGCAGGATTATTGTAACAATTGAATTAGGAATGCGGGGATCGAGAGTCTTAGGGAATACAGGATATCCAGGAATATTACATATGTGCATGTTATTTAAATTTTCCTTACTTTTTATAAATCCCTATATATAATTTTATTTATTTGTTTTTGTATAAATAGATTACAGCTTTCTGAAAGAATTTTTATTATAATTCTTCACAATAATTAATTAAAATAAAAATATTTTTGAGAATGTATTTATTTCATTTATTACTGTTTTGTTTTTCAATAAAAATTGCAAAGGAATTATCATGAACTACAAAATATCACACGAAAGTTACATTAAATAGCTAATAAAGGAATCTTTGAAGAATTTCAAATCTATAATAACTGAAATTTTAATGAACAATAAGATCAATTTTTTTAATATTTTATGCACTCACGATTTAATACTTAATAAGCATTAATGCGCAATGCAGCATAATTTTTAAATATTTATTTATGGTGATAATTAGAATATTCTATATTTTACCTTACAAATACATTTTTGAAGGTTTTAAATAACAGTTGTGTTATTACCTTCATTATTATTCGTTTGAATTACATATTTTATGAAGCCACTTTACTTTATTATTTTCATTAGGAATAACATATAATAATGTTCAAACATTAATCTAAAAAATAATACATGAAACACTCTACTATTTATTTAAAAAATATATTTTTCAATGATATGGAGACAGCAAAAAATATTTATTGCAACAGTGAATAAATACTTTATTATGTCATATCAAATACCTGAATAAAATTTATCGCAGCAATTTTTGTTTTTGTTAGGCTAATAACTAAAAAGAAACCATCCTTAGTATATAGTATATATATATCCTTAGAAAATATTCCAGTAGTGAATAAATATTCCATTATATTATATGAAACCATTAATAATATTTAGCAAAGTAATTGATGTATTTGTTGGGTTAATAACTATTTAAAATAAGATACCATTTTTAAACGACAGATAGATTTCTTAAAAAATAAAAGTCTAGTTCCGCTTATTTGAGTATATCTATTATAAAACTTTATAAAAGTTTGAGATTATTATTACTCGTTAGACGGTTTGATCCTTAATTAAATATACTTATAATCCATGAACAAAGAATGTAACTGAGCTACTTAGAAGATGATCAAAATATGTGTTTGGTTTTATATAACATCAAGCTTTCTCAGTGTGAATCGGTGTCGTTGATTTCTTTCTATTGTTGGGTAGCCGATGTAAATAGAAATGTATCACAGAAAATAGCATTAAAATGCTGGGGATCGAAACTTATTCCAAAATAATTGATGCATTTAATAGGTTAATAAATACTTAAAAGAAGATACCATCTTTAAAAGACAGTTAGATTTCTTAAAAAGGCTATCTACAAATGCTTAAAAATAAAAATCTAATTCTACTTATTTAAGCATATCTATTATAAAAAATTGTAGATGCTTGAGAATATTTTTCCTCGTTAGAAGGTTTGTTCCTTAATTAAGTGTATTTCTTATCCATGAACAAAGAATATAACTGAACTACTTCGAAGACGATTAAAATGTTTGCTTGGTTTTAAATGACATCCAGCTTTGTCAGTGTTAATCCGTGTCGTTGATTTCTTTTATACCACAAATTTTTCTATTGTTGGGCAGCCAATGTTTGTATCATAGAGAATAGCATTCAAATGTTAGGGACTAAAGCCTATTCCAAATCTCAGCACATAAATATTATTCTAAATATTAGAGGAAACATTCTACTATTTCTTTAATAAATATATTTTTCAATGATTTAAAGTAACAAAAAAGATAAAAATATTCCTGCAGTGAATAAATATATTAGTATTATGTTATTTCAAACACATTAGGAAATTTAACAAATCAATTTATGCATTTGTTTGTTTAATAAATATTCAAAAGAATATACGATTGTTAAATTTCTTACAAAAGCGAAGTAATAAAAGTCTAATTCTACTTATTTAAGCAACTCTATTATAAAACTTTATATATAATGCTTTCGCTCATTATAAAGTTTGCTTCCTAATTAAATATATTTCTAATCTATGAGCCAAGAATGTTACTGAGCTACTTCAAAGATTATCAAAATGTTTGCTTGGTTTCAAATAACATCAAGCTTTGTCATTGTTAATCCGTGTCGTTGATTTCTTTCATACCACAAATCCCTCTATTGTTAGGCATCCAATGTTTATATCGTAGAGAATAGCATTCAAATGCTAGGAACCAAAACTTATGCCAAATGTCAGTACGTGCATTTTAAACTTACAATACCCAGCATCATTATAGTTGAGTGCAAGACTTCCCAGTTCTTTTCAAACCCACAATGATCAATCTGGGCTTGCTTCGCAACTATGCGTAATATAATCAAACGAAATATCTCAAGAAATAAAGAAGATTGCAATTGGATCCGTGGTGCAGCGATTTGGAAGCCTTTTTCGCTGAATGAGCCAAGAGCAATATGAAAAATTGGGAGGCCTTTTCTTTCTTAGACTAGGAAGTGCATCAGAAAAGAAAAAAAAAGGCAATGACTTTATCATTGAGCATCCTTCTCCCTCTAACCGTGACCTTTTAGAGCTAGAATTCGTTGCTATGGATACAAGCAATGCCATTTTTTAAAAAACATTTTTTTTTTCTGTTTAAGTTCATTCTTGACTTTTTTTAGAATCATTTTTTTAAAAAAAATTATATGGGATAAAATTTAGTTTAATGGAATTTTTTTTTTATCTCACCACAAGTATTTTTTGTGATCCAAATACCGTTTTTTAATTCGATATTTTTGTTTTTTGTTATGTTATTTTATAATATGTTAAATTTATTACTTAGTTTTTTTAAACATGCATTGTATTATGCAAAAGTGTGTTCGTTGAGAATATATATTATCGAACAATAAAAAAAATATATTCATGTTAAGGGACCAAAAATATTCCAGTGGTTAAAAAAAAATGTAAATGTGTTTCAAGAAAAACGTACATATAATAAAAAAAAATTATCTTTTAAATGCATTACAAAATAACACTATAGTAATTGCTCTTCGCGCAATATTTCTCTATATTTTAAATTAATTACAGAGATTTGTATTTTATCAGTCATTTCAAATTGGTTTAGTGCTTTAATAATTTGATTTTTATTTCTAGAGTAATTTTTTGGTAAAGCATTACGAGAATGTTGTTTAAAATAATCACTGAATTTGAACTATTATTATATACAATTCCAATTCAATTGATAGAAAACAAAACATTTTAAATAAGTCAAATAATATATTCAGCATTTTATGTTTCAAATAATAAAACTTCTTTGATGACCAATGTTGCATTTATAATAAGAAAAGACAAAATGTTATCTATAATTGTTTTAAAAGCTGTACACTAAAATTTGCTTTCAATGTTTTAATATTGTAATAGGTTTTGAAGTCAGAAATTATATTACATTTTTAAGTAGTTTCTGAGTACTTTTATCAAAATTAAGGTGTAATGTCAACTTAATAATTTTCACCCAATGGAATGCTACCTAATTCTTTAAAAATTACTACCCTGAAATCTTGCATTTACATATTTTTGTGCTTTAGAATGGGAACATTGATTATGAATAGACAATACATAGAAATTTATTTCCATATAGTGATTAAAAATAATTAAAATTTATGTGACCAATATAAAGTAGTCAACGTAACATGTAAATATACAAAATAATACACACTTAAAAACCTAATATTTTATTAATTTATTGTTTTTTTTATTTTTTAAACATTTTTTGGAATTTATTTTCATTTTATGGTTGTTAAATGCATATTTTGAGCATGAGTAAATACGTCCTGTGTTGACATATATATTTACACAATAAGCTTACTTTAACTAATCTGAAGGGACAATTTTAATTCATTTAGACGTTTCAGGATATTAAACATTTTTTATTTATTTTTAAAAACTGAATTTGAACAACAACTTCTGGTGCATACGTATTTCATATTTAAATTTGCAGAATTTACCCCATTATAAAAATCATATGTTTTACTAACAATAATTTGCTTTTGCAACTCTTTTCTCCATAAAGTTTAGGACTGTACCAATTCCATCATGTGGCCTTTTTCCAGTTATGATTTACATGAATTTAATTTAGGAATATATGATGAGGACATTGATGCTATTGAATGACAGTTTTAAAATTGGCTGTGCTCAATCATTCAAAACAACTGCATTTTTTTGTTTTTATTTCGAATTATTTCTCAAAATTTTCTATCAAGAAATCATTGAAAAAAACATTTACTTCAAAATAAACACGTCTTTTAGTGTCTGAAATTAATTAATATACATGGCATATCCAATGATTACTTTCTTCCCTTCTGTAGAAAAAAAAAATATTTGTATAAATTGTGACAGTTGGATCTTTATCAGTTTTCCGCTGTCATGAATTCATTATGAAGTTGATTTATTAATAAAGTCAGTTTGAAGCAATATATCATTTGGTTGAAAGATAACTTTTTGTTCTTTCTTGAATCTTTTGTTTGTCGTGTAATGTGTTGACATGTTATGAAACATTTTGTATTTGTTTTTATAATTCATTAAACAATACTTCTATTTTATTAAGCAATGGTATTGATTTAAAATTAAATGAATACTTTCATTTGGTTATGTTGGACTTAAAGAAATATTATGTTGGTCTTAGACATTTATATTAAATTATTAGGATAAAATTACTTATGAACTATTATAAATAACACACTAGCTAAACAAAGAAATATCAAAGATGTAACTTTGAAATAAACATTCGATATTTTTGTAAGGATATGAATATTTTAAATAGCCGGGTTTTCATGTTTTTAAAAAATCTAGGTTTCAAATTAAAAAAAAAGAATAATCTATATGCATTTGCATAAATAGTAAATCTGATAACCTATTTTATATAAAATTCGCAAATTAACTCATTCCCATTGTTTTTTGTAAAGGAAAAAAAAAAAATTTTTGTGACTAATGTAACTTTAAATGTTTAACAACAAATTAAATTAACTAATATACTTACATTCGATATTTTGATAAGGATATAAATATTTAAAATAACTACATATTCAAGTTTTAAGAAATCCGAGTTTCAAATTATAAAGGCAATCTATATACATTTGCAAAAATAGTAAATCTTATAATCCTATTTTACATAAAACTTCAAAATTAACTCATTCATGTACGCTCTTTGCTAGATTCAAAAGGTATCAAAATCTTTATAATATTATTAAATGAAATATACTTAGAATTGAAACTCAAATTGCAGCTATAATTTAAATGAAATTTATTTTTTATTTTTCAAGTTTATATTTGAGTGATACTAATACATTGGTGCAATAAAAATATATATTAATAAATGATAATTTTTTCAGTACATGCATCCTGCTATTCAAATTTCAGACTTTTTGCTTAAAATGCAATTTTTATTTATAATAACTTTCTTATAACTTTAATTAAATCATTTTATTATAAATTCAACATCTGCAGCAACGTAATTTTTTTAAAATACATTATTGTCCTTTAGACAAATTTTTTTAATAAAGTATGTAATTATTTTGATATACTGGACTATTTTAGGGTGTAAATTAAGAATCAAATACAAACATTTTTTCACTACTTAAATTATCATTTTCTATGATATTTTTTATTACTTTGGAAATATTTTTTAATAAATCAAAAGTTTTTCTAATTTTACAAGAATTTTTTGTTTGTAAAATATTACAATGATTAAAATACAGTTGAATCAAAAAGAAGAAAAAAAATTATTTTAATTTTATTTGATGTGATTATTTTAAAACTGGCAAATATATAAACATGAACGATTCACGTTTAAAAGAATTAAAATTATAAATTGAAGAAATACATTTCCATGTGTTGCCATTTAGTGTTTATTTATATTATGTTCTCTAAAGCTAAAAAATATTACTAGATATAGACAAAAAATAATTTATGTGTCGAATATTTTAGAAAGAAGGATTGTTCAAGATTTTTTACATCAACCTTTTAATTTTAAAATAATGACACTAAATTTAAAATTATCTTATATTTCAGTAATAAAAAGTAACATTTAACTTTTATTCAGGCAGAATTATTTTATTTGTTTTGAAGTTACGATTTTTCCACTAGGTTTAGAAAATTATAGACTTCATACAACCAAATAATTTGAAGTCAGTCATTAATCTCGAAAAGAAACTTTTAATTCCACTATTGCAGGAACTTAAAAGAAACAACAGCGAAAGAATTCCAACAGTTGCTAAGCATTATTTAATGGAAAAAAAATAAAAATGTGCTTCTCTGGTAAAATGGAAAAGAATAAAAGCAGAAACAAGCAAAGACCAATGCCAGATCTCTTTCTGGAGATTAACTCTTAGTAGGAAACAAACTTTTTTTCTTTCCTTTTTTCTATGTCTCTTATTCTACCTTTAAAAGAACAGAAGCAAAAAAATAAATAAATAAATAAAAGAAATAAAGAAAATAAGAAAATAAAAAAAAATCAGAAGGAGATCTAGCTCTAAATCCTGGGCGCCTCAAAAACTATCTAACAAACTCGCTCTAGTATGTTCTCTTTTATCAGAAGGTTGTTAAGTAGATAAGAAGGCTAGAAACTTTATTCAACCTTGAGTTAAGACCATCGTACAGACTTGATCTGGTTTCAGGTCTATTTCCGATATAGAAGGAGATATAAAGTTTCAAAAGCAAAGTTGTATGAAAAAAAACCTCTGTTGTCATCGTTTTATGGCAAACAACTTTAAGCTAACCACAAACTGCCTCATTCCATAAATGGTTGTCATTTATTCAATAGGACAAATACTTCTTTGAACTTTTGTTGTAAAAAAGTCTTTGATATGCAAGATAGCAACATCAAAAGTACCGGATTATTCTTTTAAAAGTATTGTCGATTAAACAGGAGAATTTATCTGAATTTTATTTAATAAAATGTACCGTAAGATACTGATTTTCTAACAGGAAGAGTCAATTTCCTTTTAGAAGTATCAATTTACCAAGTGATATCTCGGGACAGTAGGTGATACTTGGTCATCATATATCAAAATATCTAGAATAGATCTGGTGATCTTGTTCGTCAGGGAAATTCTCAAGTTGATATGTAAATGGCGTTGAGTTAAAAGAAGAGAAAATAGGGCTTAAAATATATTCAACGTCGCCTTTAACCAATTATACGTGCTTTGCTATATGGTGTTTGTGTTTAAATTGTGAGTGATCCCGTATGCTATACAATAGTACAGTCAGAGTAAACTTTATTCATGAATTAAGATCATCAAACAAACTTATTTTATTTTAAATCTTTTCCAATATAGAAGAAGATATCAGTTTGAAATCAGAGTTTTATGAAAACTCACTTCCATCATCATTTTACGGCAAATAACTTTAAATTAACCACAAATTGCGTCATTAAATAACTGATTTTCATTTATAGGACAAATACTTAATAGAACTTTTACACAAATATATGATCTTTAAAATACAAGACACCAATACCAAAATTATTATGTTTCAAGTGTATTTGGTGAAATTAGCGAATTTATTTGTTCATATTTTACTTAAAATATCTTGCAAAATTGTCCTTTCATCACAAAGATGGAGCAGATAAAAATGAAAAGAATGCAGCTCTTTGAATGTTCTTGCTTAAATAAATAATTGGATCAATATTGATATTGAAAGCCGCTTTGGTATTTATTTTTAAATAAAAACATTGTTTTTAGAGAATAAATAATGTCGTACACATATTATTGGATAAGTTAATAGTTAATTCATGATGTTTCTTGGAAAACTACATAATTTTCAAAACCCCTATTCTTGATTTATTTTATAGTTTTTTAGTCTTATAAAATATTGCATACTTTTTCTTTTCTTTTCAGAAGTGTTAGTGAGAATACGAAATTTTAGATTTAATAGAATTGAATTAAAAACATCTAACAACGTATAAAATTACCATTTGCATGTATCACATAAAATATTAAGTATATTAACATAAATTACATAAAATACAGTACCAGTACCAGTATCATATAAAGTATATATAATACATTTCTAAGTAGTCAAATTATTATAAACTGACATGCAAAATTGGATTAACGTATTTAATTAACTACTTCTATTAAATGTAATTGTATATGAAGATGGTATTTTTTTACTGAATTTTTAAATTAAAGGTTTTAAATAATATAATTTAGTTTTTTTTTGTATATTAAATGACTTTTAATTATAATGAATGATGATTTTAAATATATCATTTAAAAAACGACAGTAATAGGAAAGTCTATTTATATTACAAATAATTATATTTAAGGTTTTACATTTCATGTAGAAGTTTTCATAATTTTTATAGTACATTTATTATAGTTTTATTGTTGTACTAAAAATGAAAATTGTAACCCAACCAATAATTGCTTCAATATACATTCTTTTTTTATAATAACTGAACACTTAAATCAGAATGATTTATTTCTGATCGAAGAAATCCCGTGAAGAATAAAATAAACTTTTTTTTTATACATTTTAAGAACGATTAAAGAGCAAACTAAGACCGTGGTGATAAATTATGCAAAGATCCATTTTCACGTAATCTTTGTGTTTTATTTTATTATTTTTTTCTTACCTCTTGCCCACTCAAAACCTTTGGTTTTTGTTTCATGAAAGATTTCGGGAAGGAGAACCTAAATTAATCACCTTTAATCTTCAAGTGGATGGAATTTCCCGATTAGTGATAAAAAATGGCGTTGAAAGAGCCTTCGTGATTTATTTGCGTTCTTCCTCCGAAATAGTTTTAACGAATAAGTAAGCACATTTACACAGATTTCGATGTGCTGTTTAATCATACAATGTAAATAAATGATTCAACGTTAATTGGATGTACCGGAAAAATACGTGTTCGATACATCCTACTTAGAGTTTAAAAGACTTTTTTTTAGAGGAGCGATGTAATCATTTTTAAACATTTATTTGCATCTATATACGTCTTTTTTTACAAAGATTTCTATTAAGTGCTTATATATTTATTCTGTGCTGAATTAAAGAGGTATGAGGCATTTCTACACATAATTTTAAGTTTTAAATTTATTGTTTAAAAAATATATATATTTGTGCTTATTAAAAGATTCAATACATCTTTTTTTTACAACTTTTATTTTATTTTGTCAGTTGAAGTCTATTTATTGAGTACTTCTTTTATGGAAATATATATGTACATATTAATTATATTATATCGTGCTATTATATTATTAAATTATATTATCTCGTGCTGAATTAAAGAAGTATGGGCCTTTTCTGTATACAATTTTAAATTTTAAATTTATTTATTTAAATAAATATTTATTTATGTTTATTAAAATATTCTATAGATCTTTTTTTTACAGCTTTTATTTTATTTTTTCAGTTGGGGTCAATTTACTGAGTACTTTTTTTAGGGACACATTTATGTTGGAAATAAAATGGTAACAATAATAAATAATAGCAGGTTTAACGCAAAGATTATTATTTTTAAATATTATTTTCATTTTTTGTGCACCACATTGCACCATATTTTCATATTTTGTGCAGCATACAACTATTGTCTGTGCCTTCATTCAAATGAAGAAAGAAACGATTTATATATTTTATATTTACATTTTATCATTGGGTCAGTGTCAGATATAAAGAGCTACAGTTAACAGGTCAAGTAACAGTACATTAAATATATTCTATGCCCAATTTAATCATATAATGCAAATAAATGATTCTACGTTAATTGGATATCTTATATTTTCAGTTTAGGTCTATTTATTGAGTATTTCTTTTATGAACATTATAAATATATCCTCTTAAACACAAAAATTATTATTATTTTAACATTATTTTCATTTTTTGTGCACCAAACTATGTCTATTATCAGTGTCTTCATTCAGATGAAGAAAGAAACGATTTATTTATTTTACACTTAAAATTTCATCAATGAGTCATTGTCAGATATAAAAAGCTACTCACAGACCAAGTAGCAGTACATTAAATATATCAAGATTCACTTAGTAACAAGCAATTAACCGTATCTGAAGGGATGGGTTTTTTCTTTCTTTTAGTAGTAACTCTCATAAGCAGGAAATTCTCGAAAACTGTCAGCAAACTGCCTGAATTGCCTATAAAACTGCTTTGTTATAGTCGACCTCAAGACTATTTAATTTTAATGCAGTAACAGTAACCGCCTTCATTGATGAACAGAATGCTCATCTGTCTGCATTATTTCAGGTTTGAGTGACCATTTGGCCAGGGAAATTATGATGCTAGAAATGGGTATCATAATTTCCACACTCAAATACTTTGATGTATTGTTGATCCCCATCTTTTTATTTATACACAACTATTCCAAGAGACTCAGTGTTCGATTTTTAAATGGAGAGTGAGATGTATATATGCGTGGCGCTTACTACTATAATTCTTTTTCTAAAGGAAAAGTATTGATTTTAATTAACATGAAGCCTATGCGTAAGAAAAAAAATCCAGGTAAATACAATATGTTAATTTTTTTGGTTGTACACCAGTGTACATACGATACCCACTGGCGGAAGAATAAACTCAACATTTGCTCGTTACATTGGCCGTTTATCCACCATTTATCTTGACTATTGATGAGTGGCACTTTACTCATGTTTCTCTAATCACCGTAGTATCTGCTCGTTTCTTGAAGCAGTGGTTGTAAGAAAAGCCACCACTTGGCTAGAAAATTAGTTGCACGCTGCCTTACACTGATATATTAATCTGGAATATTTCGAACATTAACACTAAAACCGCATCTGTAAGATGTTACATCTTGAAAAGGATTCAAAAATAAACTTTTTAATAACTTATCTTATTATTTTAATACAAACAATATTTGCTTGCATAGGTAAACATTGCTTACAATGCAGTTTTCTTGAATCCCATGCAACCTTCTCAATCCGTGAAAGCCTGCGTATTCTCCATGTTGCAGCGCACTCTGCACACATAGTGGAAGCCAGCCTTTGCTTTCCATAACAATGTACTCGGCTCCCCGGACAACAGTAGGCCAGTGGCACACGTAATGGGAGGTTGAAATAAATCCCATTTGTCCTACATGACGCTCCTAATTGAAGCCCTAATGAGATCTGGTAATTGCGACGCTCTGAGCATCAAACTACTCGAATAATGACGTCTAATTCACTTACAATCAATAGCAGCGCGCCACACTGCAAATGGGTACGACAACGGCTGCATCGGTTGTACCTGGAACGTGAGGTACAACTGTGTTGTTTTATTTAGTTTATTTACTAATAAATATTTTCACAATATATGGCCAAATTACACATATTCTAGTAGTTGTTACTACAAACGGATAAAATATGTTAATTTGAAATGTTACATATGCCTGTTTTCTGAATATCGATGTTTGTGTTCCACTAATACTATTCTCTATAGCTACTTCAGTTATAAAATGCATAGAAAGCTTAGAAATTAAGAATAATTAAAATATTAGGACTCATTATTTTTAATTAATTTTAAAAATAATGATTAAGTGATGTGCAATAAAAATTGGGAAAAAAAAAAGAAATAACAGTTTTTTTTTTTTTAATATACTAATGTTTTTGAATTCATGAACTTTGGCTGTGGTAATTTGAATCATTTGATGTTAGAAAAAGCAAATAGGCAGCAGATTCAAAGTAATTCAGGTTAGAACATGCATAAGTCTTGATACATTTCAGTCACATTTTACCACAACAATTACGAATTGAATATCTCAAAAAAGGCATACTGCTTCTCGATTCTTTTTCAAATGCAATTGAAGAACATTCTCTCATACAAATTTATTGTGCCCGTCATGGCATATACTCAGGTTCTTAATTTTAGGTTATTTTTGTCGAGGTTCAAGCCCAGAATATCTTATTCGGAAAACCTACAATCCTTTCCAGCTTCTTTTTAAAAATAAGTATAACAAATTATTTCAATGTAGAGAATAATCTATGTTACATTAATTCAATTAGATAATATAAATCATTCTTTTCCAAACATTTAAAGTAAATTATATAAAACTGGAACGTTAAATATTTATTAATTGTTATATAAGTATATTAATTAAAATATTATTGAATTATATTAATTAAAATATTACTGAAGTACAATAATTGACAATATTTAAATAATTATATTTTATTAGTACATTGATAATGAACTTAACTATTTTTAACTGCGTGCAATATTCATAAGTATCGTAACATTATAAGATAAATAGTTTACAGTATAATGATTTTAATATAATAATTTTCATATATACGAAAGCAAATTGCCATCATTGAATTATTCTTTAAAATGTGTATCACATGCATTAAGTAAACGGTGATTTTAATTGATTTTTCACTCTCATAAATATGCATCTTTTGTCTATTTTATTTTTTAATTAATTATTTCAAATTTGAATTAATTAACTATTGAAAAATTTGATGAATGCAACAAGTTTAAACATGAGGACTGAATAATGTTACATCGTTTTTTCATGAAAGATCGGAGCTATAATTTTACCTTATTTCAATGTTCACATTAACTGTAATTTTCAAATTAAGTTATTCTTTTAAATAAATGGAAACTGCCAATTAAATACATCAAAGATGAAGTATTTTAAAATCATAGCTAAATTTTTATGAAAACACAATTTCAAAACAGGTTTGTACTATAATAATTCTTATTTAGTTTACAATTGTAACGTAACGCTTAATTAATTTTAAATGATTGTTTGATTCTGTTCTGAGATGCAGGCAACAGAATCGAGAGATTTACGTTCATTAAATTAATTATCGTCAACTGAAAGAAATTTGAAGCCAGTAATTATGAAAATAATAAAAATAATCCTCAATAAATGACGCGTAGTTTTACTTACATTTATTAATTATTAGTTTAGATTTTAATTAAGAAACTTATTACACTAATTTCGGAATCTGGCAGACTGTTATTACAGTAGGATATTTTTTTCTTCCTTTTATGATTTGTAGCTTTCGGTGATTAAAAATGGAGGTAATGACTGTGACTATTAGCCAATTTTTGATTATCAAAGTATTTGTCAGTTAATAAATTGAAAAGGCTGTAATTTTCTAAAGTGCTCGCGAGTTTATTTAATAATTAAAAGTAATAATTTTCATTGGTACCTACGTAAATGCCACTGCAAGTCACTAAAAATATAATGATGTGTATTTAAAATAGTGATTAATTATGTCTTCTCTGCATTTTTATGTCAATATTTTTTTCAAGTTATTTGCATTAGCAGTGATTAGGTAAATCTGTTTACATAAAAAATGACAACATCAAAAATGTATGCATATAAATATTTAAGAAAACAATTTTAGAAAATGGAGCGTTGAAGTATTTGTTTTTAACTAATATACAATATTCGTTATTTATTATCAATTTAATTATTAATTAATAATTCATAATTGTAAGTATATTTTGCAGGTGGTACAAATTTATGATACCATATATTTTCTACAATAGAGGCAGGAAAACGAAATCAATAAATTATGCAAATTAATTTCAATCAATATCTAATTTAATCAATATAATTATTTTTAAATCAAATTTTATGATAATAGCTATGGAAAACGGAAGAATGTTTTAATGAATATACATCTTATGAAATATTACTATATATGACATTTTTAATATTTACATATTAAATATACATTGTTGATTATCGATAAAAATTATTAACAATACTGATGTCATGTTTTTCACTGCAAATAACATTTTACAATACATACAGTTAAATACTATTTTGATATTATGCAAATATACTACTACTCAAAAGCTGCTAACATACGAAAAAACATTATTTAATTTAAAATTAGATATGTTATTATTTCTAATTATAAATGAAATTTATTTTAATTTTTATACTTAATTTCCAGGCATTCAAAGGAATAAAGCAATCACTTTTTGTATTGTAAAATTCTACAGTATAAAATTTAAAATTAATGTACTTCGAATAAAGCTTTTAATTTGTTTTTCTTCTATACACATAAACATAAATCAAAACACAGCTATTCTCCTGAAATATATTGTTCTTCTTCACACTGAAAAGAACTTTTTAACCTTTAAAAATCCCCAGTTATTCAATATGACTTCAGAACATAAGCTCATTCAAGCTGCCACTCACTTACTTTTCTAGCAAATAGTTTTTTCTGAAATTCCTCGCGCCTCTTTTATTTAAAAAGTAAAAAGAAAGAAGATAGAAAAAGAAAAAGAAAAAAACGTTTAAATCAGTTTAGTTACACCCAATCTTTTGTAGAGGACCGAGCAATAAATTTTCCCCTGAAATATTTCTGATCAAGGAATCAGCTTAAAATGTTAGGTTGCTTAAATCCTGTTCACAGTTTGAAGATAGATCTCTGAAAAGAAAGAGAAAAAAAAATCCATCACTTGGTGTTTTTTTATTGTTTCTGTTCGCAGAGAAAAAGCAATTCGCTGTTCTTATTCAACAAGCCTTACGCTGATTTATTTATCTATTTTTTTTCTTTAGGCCAGTATTTTCTATGCGCCAGTAAGTCATCTATTTTCATTTATACTCTGCTGTGTGTCATTTGGCTGTTACTGATGTGAGTAGGCCTCTCGACTGTTACGTTAGATCAGGCTGAAATCGGATTTTGTAGCTATCAAGTAGAGTGCCGAGTTGTTAAGCTATTTATTTCTCTTAAATACTGTATTGGAAAGAATATTTTTTTTTCTGTTTAACATCAGTGGACCTCGTTTTAAAATTATATATCTGAAACAATCATCCCGCCGACTGGCGATGAGAGGAGGAAATTTTTAGGGATAACAGTAACTCGTACTTACTTGTCATATATAACTCGTGCTTACGTTATATAAATCATACTTATTTGTCATATATAAATCGTACTTATTTCTCATATATAAACCATACTTACTACTCGTACTTACTTGTCAAATATAACTCGTTCTTACTTGTCATATATAACTCGTACTTACTTGTCATATATAACTCGTACTTACTTGTCATATATAACTCGTACTTACTTGTCATATATAACTCGTACTTACTTGAAGTATATAACTCGTTCTTACTTGAAGTATATAACTGGTACTTACATATCATATATAACTCGTACTGACTTACCATATATAACTCGTATTTACTTGTCATATATAACTCGTACTTATTTGTAAAATATAACTCGTACTTACTTGTCATATATAATTCGAACTTACTTATGCGCTCTGGTCGTTGGTACCACAGATTTCAGTTTCGAATCCTGGCTGTGGCTTGGCTGCTTGTTAGTGGTTTGGAATACACGTTAAACTGTAGGTCCCCATCTAATTAGCCTAAAGTGGGGAAAATAACCGTAGAGCGACAAATCAAACCGAAACAGTCGTAACTTATTTGTCGTATATAACTCGTACTTATTTGTTGTATATCAGGCGTACAGACTTGTCATATACTATATATTCTGTGTGTATTTGGTACATATACTCTGCTGTGTGTCACTTGGCTGTTACTGCTGTGAATAGGCCTCTCTGCTGTTACGTTAGATCAGGCTGAAATCGGATTTTGTAGCTATCAAGTAGAGTGCTGAGTTGTTAAGCTATTTTTCTTAAATACTGTAATGGAAAGAATATTTTTTTTCTCTTCAACATCAGTGGGCCTCGTTTTAAAATTATATATATGAAACAATCGTCCCACCGGCTGGCGATGAGGGAAGGAAATTTTTAGGGGTAATAGTAAATCGTACTTACTTGTCATATATAACTCTTACTTACTCTATATAAATCATACTTATTTCTGATATATAAATCGTACTTACTACTGGCATGTAACTTGTACTTAGGAGTCGAACGGGTGAAAATTCGGATATATTATCAGGTTGTTGGTTTGATTTAGTTTGTCGCTGAACGGTTATTTTGTGCACACAGTAGGATAATTAGACCGGGAACTATATCTTACCGAGGATTCCGAACCACTGACAAACATCCCAACGGTTGGCGATGACAACAGTAAGTCGTACTTACTTGGCATACATAACTCGTATTTACTTTATAAAAATCATACTTATTTGCCATATATAAATTGTACTTATTTCTCATATATAAATCGTACTTACTACTAGAATGGGTAAAAATTTGGAAATTTTACCAGGCTTTTGGCTTGGTTTGGTTTGTCGCTCTACGGTCAATTTGAGCACACATTGGGCTAAATGGACCGAACCGTACAGTTTAACGTGGATTCCGAACTACTAACAAGCATCCATTCCACCCTGAAACCTGTGGTACCAAAGTTCAGAAAATCAACCAATTGGCCATCAAGCCGCCTACCAGGCCGCTGGAAATTTTCCACTACTCTCCCAATTTGGAGTTTTCATCATTTCCATCCAGAGATGCCTGATACACTTCCTCACTATCGCCACTAGGCGTTATAATTTCTGAATTCCAAAAACATTGGCTGCAACGGAAACTGTCATTGGTATTTAAACCTGAGTTACACTACACACAAGATGCGCACAATACCACTGAGACCTGAGTTGGTCTGAAGATATATATGCTTATCTATTTTAATACATAGGTTTTAAGTCAAGAGGACCTGCGCAGCCGGATGAATATTGCTTCGGGTTTCTATATTATAAAGTTATGTTGAAAACCTGTTCAACAAAGTATGCAACTGTCGTAAAGTCTGAAAGGTGTTTCCTTTTTTTTTTCGAGGACCATGAGAAGTAAGATGATGTTTCTTTGAGTCCTCTCCTTCAGTTTCTCCTTCATCTTTGTTGAAAATTGTGTTGACAAAATGTGGGATATATGTACAGCTAGGATGTAGGGCAGCTAATATTAGGATCTAATGGGTTTCTGTCTATATTACAAGCAAATAAATAAGCAAAATACAAAATAACCAAATTACCTAACAAGTTCACCCAAAAGGCAATATTATCGAGCATCATTGCATTGTTTGTCTCATACTATTCATAAATGGAACATGTGACCAACAATAACAACAAAAAATCTGGATGTGTATCAAATAGTCTTCTTCAACACCGGGTAATATTGATTCTGCTACATAATTGACATTCTACTAACCATTGACATTCGACAACAGCATATTTTTATGAAACATGATTCATTTTGAAATGTTTCATATTATTTTTAATTAGTAATCTTTCATTTGCACTACATAAAAAAAATCTAAATAAATTCAAATATTTATTTATAGAATACACATATTTATTTGGTTATGTTTCTAAATCTAAATAAATTAGTGCGTCGATTAAATTAAATATAAAATCATTAAACTGGCCATAAATAAGTTATTTTAATTAAAAATAATTTAAACTAACAAATGATTAAACAGAATCAATTCAAATCAAAAAATTTCGAAATTAATTAGCTGTCATTCTTAATATTATGTAATTGTATCACATTAAAGGAGATTTTACTGTCAATTATTTATTTCTTATGTGAAAAAATGAAATTTAAATCATTTTGAAAGTTATCTATCTTTAAAAACCCAATTATGTATGGTCAATTTGTCTGAAATTAAGATCGACTATCTACATAAATTTCAGCAATATGTAAATTTCAGCAGATGTAATTGTGTCACATTAAAGCATACATTACTGTCAATTATTTATTTCTAATGGGAAAAAATGAAATTTAAATCCTTGCAAAAAATATTTATCCTTAAAAATCCAATTATGTATGGTCAATTTGCTTGAAACTAAAATCGACCGTCTACATAACTTTCAGCCCTAATTGACTTTTCTGGAGAAATATTAACTATGTTCGATTTTGTATGTAGCTTACCAGATGGTATTATCAATAAAATTTTCTGTATTTTATAAATTAATAATTTTTTAATGAGACCAAAAGTGGTTAAAATTATATGGCAACCAGAAATGGCATTGACAATACAAATAAAAAAAAATCATATTATAAAGATTAAACAACTAACACAAAGAAAGCTTGTGTGTTCAGATTTTTTTTTTTTTTTTTTTTTTTTTTTTTTTTTTTTTTTTGATTTTGAAAACTTAAATAATTAACATAATTTCATTAATTAAATGTTTTTTCATTAGAAAAAGGAACATAACTCACCTTTTAAAGCTTTTATTGGGAAAAAAAAATTTTTTTTTTTTTAGTGTCTTTAAAGAATCTTACTTAAAGAGTCAAGTTATTCTTCACCTACTTAAAATACAAAAAAAAAAAAAAAAAAAAATTAATCCTCACGTCGAAATTCTTCAGAAGTTTCCGATCACAAAACTTTCCTCTTATGATGAAAGAAATAACCACCAGAAATTCCATGATTATCTTTCCTTCTTTTAAGTAAAACGTTGAAGAAACAATCATCTTCACCCTCCAGCTTTCCATTAAACAGCGAAATCTTCATCGCCAAAGTCCTTACTTAACCAAGCACAACGAAAACTTTTCCTCGTGTAAACTATCCCTGGTAATGAATGATTCCGCAAAGTTAATGCCAGCCTTAGCAGTTGACGTCAGTGACTGATGGATAGAGGCAGATGAAGGAGACACACTAGAAAGATGAATCCTTCGCGAGTCTAAGATTACGGTAAATCTTTTCGAGATGCGAATCCAAGAGTCATAAATAGAAAGAGGAATCACTTTTTCTTGATATCGGATAATTTCTCTCTTTTCCCTAAATGTCTTCCCAATTGACAGCGACAGTCATATTTCATGGAAAGACCGAGTTTTTGAAGGGTTTCGGAATCGGTAATGACTATGGTAATAATCAAAAATGGGGAAAGGACCAAATTGGAAAGATGAGGATTCCCTTAAATGCTTCCTCAAGAAAAATGCCGATGATCTTGAACTTAGAGAGTTTATTAAAGTTTATTTTGCATTCAGAAATATATATATGTATAGCTTGGCATATAAATATTTCAGGTGGATTTAATGTGACTCAAATATCGAATTTGTAGAAAAGGAGACATTACTGTCAATTACATATTTCTTATGTGAAGGAATGAAATTTAAATCATAGCAAAAAAAAAAAAAAAAAAAACATTAAAATTCCACTTATGTATGGTCAATTTGTTTGAAATTAAAATCGACAGTCCACATAAATTTCAACCCTAGTTGACTTTTCTGGAGAAATATTAATTATGTCCGATTTTTTATACAACTAACTATATTATATTACCATTAAAATTACTATATTTTATTAAGTAATAATTTTTTAATAATAGCAAAACGATTATAATCATATAGAAACCAGAAATGGCATTAGCTATGAAAATATAAAAAAATAATATTATAAAGAGTGAACAACTGGCACATAAAAAGCTTGCGTGTCCAGATTTTTCTTTTGATGACTTAAATAATTAACATAATTTTATTAATTATAAGTGTTTTCATTAGAAAGAGGAACATAAATAAAGTTTTAAAGTTTTTATAGAAAAAAAAAAGTATTTTTTTCCAGTGTCTTTAAAACATCTTACTTAAAGAGTCAATTTATTCTTCAGCTACTTAAACACAAAAACAAAAATTAATCCTCACGTTGGAAATTCTTCAAAAGTTTCCGATCATAAAACTTTCTCCTCTTATGATGAAAGAAATAACCTCCAGAAATTCCATGATTATCTTTCCTTCTTTTAAGTAAAACGTTGAAGAAACAATCCTCTTCACCCTCCAGCTTTCCATTAAACACCGAAATCTCCATCGCCAAAGTCCTTACTTAACCAAGCACAACGAAAACTTTCCTCGTGTAAACTATCCCTGGTAATGAATGATTCCGCAAAGTTAATACCAGCCTTAGCAGTTGACGTCAGTGACTGATGGATAGAGGCAGATGAAGGCGACACACTAGAAAGATGCATCCTTCGCGAGTCTAAGATTACGGTAAATATTTTCGAGATGCGAATCCAAGAGTCATAAATAGATAGAGGAATCACTTTTTCTTGATATCGGATAATTTCTCTCTTTTCCCTAAATGTCTTCCCAATTGACAGCGACAGTCATATTTCATGGAAAGACCGAGTTTTGAAGGCTTTCGGAATCGGTAATGACTATGGTAATAATCCAAAATGGGGAAAGTACCAAATTGGTAAAGATGAGGATTCCTTTAAATGTTTCCAAAAAAAACTGCCCGGTGATCTTGAACTGAGAGAGGTTATTAAAGATTATTTTGAATTCAGAAAAAAAAAATAGATAATTTGGTATATAAATATTTCAAGTGGATATAATGTGATTAAAATATCGAATTTGTGGAAAAGCAGACATTACTGTCAATTATATATTTCTTATGTGAAGGAATGAAATTTAAATCATTTCAAAAAATATCTATCATTATAAATCCAATTATGTATGGTCAATTTGTTTGAACTTAAAATAGACCGTCTAAATAAATTTCACATAACACATAACACATTCTACATAAATTTTCCTAATTGACTTTTCTAGCGAAATATTAGTCATGTTCGGTTTTCTATACAGGTAATCAGATGATATTACCAATAAAATTATCTATATTTTCTAAAGCAATAATTTTTAAACGAGAACAAATGTATTAAAATTATATAGCAACCAACAATGACATTGGCAATACAAATAAAAAAAGCTCATTATAAGGTTTAAACATATGACAAATAAAATTCTTGCGTGTCCAGATTTTTTTTGATTATGAAAACTTAAATAATTAACATAATTTCATTAATTACAAGTTTTTTCAGTACAAAGATGAACATAAATAACGTTTTAAAGTTTATTTTAGAAAAAAAAAGCATTTAGGTTTTTCTGGGACTTTAAAACATCTTACTTAAAGAGTCAAGTTATTCTTCACCTACTTAAACACAAAAACAAAAATTAATCCTCACGTTGGAAATTCTTCCGAAGTTTCCGATCGCAAAACTTTCCTCTTATGATGAAAGAAATACCTCCAGTAATTCCATGATTATCTTTCCTTTTTTTAAGTAAAACGTTGAAGAAACAATCATCTTCACCCTCCAGCTTTCCATTAAACAGCGAAATCTTCATCGACAAAGTCCTTACTTAACAAAGCACAACGAAAACTTTTCCTCGTGTAAACTATCCCTGGTAATGAATGATTCCGCAAAGTTAATGCCAGCCTTAGCAGTTGACGTCAGTGACTGATGGATAGAGGCAGATGAAGGAGACACACTAGAAAGATGAATCCTTCACGAGTCTAAGATTACGGTAAATCTTTTCGAGATGCGAATCCAAGAGTCATAAATAGAAAGAGGAATCACTTTTTCTTGATATCGGATAATTTCTCTCTTTTCCCTAAATGTCTTCCCAATTGACAGAGACAGTCATATTTCATGGAGGGACCGAGATTTGAAGGCTTCGGAATCGGTAATGACTATGGTGATAATCAAAAATGGAGAAAGAACCAAATTGGAAAGACGAGGATTCCTTATAAATGCTTCTCAAAAAATCTGCCGGTGATCTTGAACTTAGAGAGGTTATTAAAGTTTATTTTGCACTCAGAAAAAAGTAGATACCTTGGCATATAATTATTTCAAGTGGATTTCAGGTGGCTAAACTATCAAATATGAGGTAATTCACTATATTATTTCTTGAACAAATACATTTGTACGCTAATTTCAAATCTCGGTAAATTAAGGAAAATGAGAAAAACTATTATTGTGAAATTTCATAATTTTGTAAAACAATTATCAGTGATTCACAAATTAAGCTTAAAAGAAAAACTTTTTTACTTGTTGTCTGTCTTCAATAAACACAGAATGAAAATATAAAAAAATACATATATAAGTCATATTTATGATATGCTTCAATAAGAAAAGTTATTACCATTGATAGCTTTATCTGCAAGACAGCTATGTTTCCTTTTCAAAATTGGGTTTCGTATTAATTCAGTTGTCCATAAATTCCATTGCTATGATTAAGTAGTTTTAAGAGCTTAAAGAATTACAAGGGGCAGGTTAAGTGTATCAATGCTTTTCCCAGATCATCCTAGACAAGCCGGCCGAGTTTAAGGCCGGAGAACGTATTGAGCAACACATACGCAAATAACCTCCTCACGAAGATAATTCCATAATAACCAATTATTTTGTAGTCTAGTATTATCATCTTATTGGAAGAAGATGCCACCAACTCTATCTGCGTACGGATGGATAGTTGAATCAAGAATTATGTTCTTATACAATTTAGCAGTAACTGCATAGCTATGAATGATATAAAGTTCAGTGCGGACATCAAATGATACATCTATTTTCATAATATATTGGGCTCTCCAAAAAAGTCTCTTGTATGGTTATAACTGAGATAATTGCGAGTCCCCGACTTCTGCCAGATCAACGAACTTTTTCAGTCACTTTGCAAACAAAATCTGGAATAATCGAGGAAGAGCTTTTCATTAAATTGGACTCCAATTGATAGTGTACCTAATTAAACCTTTAATTTTGGTGGTATTCTGAAAAAGATGCACACAATGCTGGACATTTTGCATAAAATCCTTAACTTTTAACTTTTCCTTTGATGGACAATGGATATGGATACCAACCTTTAGGCCGCTGCTACTGTATAAAATGTAACGTACTTGGTGTAGCAGTCATCTATCTCCTTGAAATTAATTGAAAATAGCTATCATTTGCAGCATTTGTAGATATATGTCTTTTTTGATTATACCTTATTGAGGCTGATTCTTAAAATGGATTCTACACTTCTATAACATAATATAGTACATCTACACATTCTAAACTAGCCTTTAATAGACTATGGTATAATATATAAAGTATTTGATATATTGGTTCTGTACCTCGTGGTGGTAGTTGAAAATAGCACACATCTGCGACGCCTTGTAGATCTCTGCTTTCCTAGTTTAACAGAGTTTTAGTTTTTTGAATAATTTCAAAGGAATTTACATTGATGAATTTCTATCATAATGTGTTTTTCCTGCATTCTAAGAATAATTCACATGCTGTACTCTTTATATTAAAAATGCACGTTGAATCACAAATCTTAATCGCATAAATAGTGTAAGGGTTATATTTTCAAGAGATCCAACAAGTGAAATTTATTGAAGAATGTATAATGTCTATATGCAAGTTTTTGTCGTCAATAATTTTTCATCTTGCAAAACAAGTAATTTGTATAAATTGGTAATCTTTCATAAAATAATAATATACAGATAGATAATTTCATATATTTATTTGTATTTATCATATATATAATAAGATTAATCTGATACAACTTAATGTGATATTTATATTCAGAATATATAAATAAAGAACTCAGTTTAATTATTTTTAAATTTTGTTGATTTACACTAATTTTCTATGTGTTATACATACATTTTTTAAAAAAGAAATATGCATATGTTTATGCAATACATATGTAAAGTCATTTAATTTTAATAACTTTATTTAAAATGCTTTAATTTACACAGTGTAACTTTCTAACCACCATACCCACTTTTAATATTTTGTTTCACATTATTTAAAAATGGAAACAAATATTGTATAAAAAAATCCGTCCCGCTACAAATCTACTTATGTTTAACTCACTTACTTCTTAACAAAAGAAACTAAGTACTGAAAGTAGTCTACAGTATATGCATTTTGGACCAAAAAAACGGAGAAAAATATAAAATAGATTTACTCCTTCCTTTACAATCATTGGAACATTAGCGGTCATTTGTATTCTTCTTTAAAAGCAACTGAAAGCCAGGAGAGGAGAATGCATTTTGCAGTTCCCCCCATCCCTGCTTTTTACTTTCTTATCCCATGTTTTAAGTATGCGGGAATAATACAGACAGCGGGGGGACTCTGAAAAGGGATCTTCAAGAACAAAATGGAAAGAAAAAGCCAGAATGCCAAAGTTTTAAAGTAGAGATGGTATATTCTTAGCAATGAGGAGAGAAAGGCAGGCCATTAACGGTTTAGGAAAATACTTTCTTTCAAAAAAAAAAAAAAAAAAAAAAAACTGTATGGAGAAGCACGGATTTAAATTGCAGAATATTATAGTAGTCTTTTAAAAGTGTATGCTCTTTTATTATTGCTCAATGGAAACAAAATAATATGTTAATAATATTTTTAAATTGACCATCTAATTTCTTATCGTATATATTTTGTTTTGTTATATATTTAACCTTTAAAAAGATCAGCTTTACTTTTAAAATAAAGTTTTGCTTTCAACATTGTTTTTGAATCGAAATTTACTTGTTAGATTTATGATTAATATTTTGTTTTTATTTTGAATGAAATGTAATAGCATCCCCCCTCATTGCACTTGAGGTAATGTTTTACCTACTACATCTTTAATAGATCTACATCTTGCATAGATGTAGATTTTCTACATCTATACAAGATGTCTAGATCTAGATCTTCTACATCTTTTACATATCTAGATCTAGATCCTCTACATCTTTTACATATCTAGATCTATTACATCCTTATTTTACATTAGATCTTTTACATCTTTTACATTCTACTTTTACATGTCTGGATCTTTTACAGCTTTTGCATTTTTCTTTTACATGTCTAGATCTTCTACATCTTTTACATTCTATTACATCTTTTACATTCTCCTTTTGCATGTATAGATCTTTTACAGCTTTTACATTCTTATTTTACATGTCTAGATCTTCTACCGCTTTTACTTCTAAATCTTTTACATCTTACTACATATTTTTCTTACATCCTATTACATCTCTATTACGTCTTTTTCTTACATCTCTACTACGTCTTTTTCTTACATCCTACTACATCTACATCTTTAATAGTGTATGACCAAAAGTTAAAATGCCCACTATGCGAAAATAACATTTTTGTATAAAACGTGTCATTTTAAAATATTCTTTTGTAATGTAATTTTGTAACCGTTCAATAATAGTAAATAAATCTACATTAAAATATATATATAGAATAAATTCTGTTCGAATTTGTTTCTAAATTCCTATAAAAAGGATACATTGACTTAAATAAATATAAAATCATTAATAGTGGTATAAAAGCAATTAAATAAAAAAATACAATTTAAATTAATGTTAACGATTTACAATAATGTTTGTTTTAAAAATAATTTTAAAAAATTAACTTGTAAAGCAAATATTTATCTTAATGTACAAAAATTGAATTCTAACTTTTCAATATATTTAATATAATAATTAGAAGAATGAGTCAAGTCAGTAAACTATAAATGTCATTTTAAAATTAATACTTGTCAATTAATTTCTGGTTAATGATTTTATAATTGATATTTTATGTTTTAATTTGAGGTTAAAATAATCTTCTGTAAATATTTATATAAACATAAAGTTTGAAGAGAGAATAAATTTATACAAATATAAAATTTCTACAAATATATGGGTATAATATATACGTATGGAACAGTATTTGTAAGTATATGTTTTTAAAAAATTTTTACCATTTAATTTAACTATCACGGTTAATAAGCAATTCACTTCCAATTTAATTGAAATTCTGTATTTGAAGCTTTTTCTAACGCAAGTTCATTATTTTTTGAATACATCCCTTGGTTATTAGTGTTATAAACAATTATTTAAATTTATGTACATGATTTTACATTCTTTTACTATTTGAGTAACAAACTTTAAGGTATTTATTTTTAATATGTTACAAAATAATAATCACAGCATTATCTTCAAATGCAATAACCATAAAGAATTTCGTTAAATTTTCTTTAACTAAAATTTTAGTTAATTTATATTTATTCTACATTACGAATAAATAGATTTCGCTTTTATTCATTTCAAAAATAAAGCCCAACAATGTTCATTACTTATGTTTAAATTCTTAATTAGATTATATCTGGGAGGAATCAGAATTCAGAAGTTATTTATTATTTTTCACATTTTCATTTTGTTAAATTTATCTCTGCTCTAGTGAATTGATTAAATTATAATTGCGTTTATTATAAATTTTTGCGAAATAACTTTCTTTTTATTTAGAAGATTAAATCGCAAATGTGTTACTTTATAAAATTTTAACTGCGAGTATACAAGATAAGAATTTCATTTTTATTTTAAAATTTCTTTATTACTATTAATTTGAGTTTATTTCTGTTGTTTCAGATGGATAGCTGTATAAAGCACTCAATAAGTTATAGTTTAAACACTCGATATATTATTTAATAAACACTTAATGTGTTATTTTAAGGACTTAATTTATTAATGTTACATTATCCATTAATATAATTATTTACTAGATTCACTGCACTAAGGCTAGGAGATTGATTAAAAATTAAACGAGTATTACTCTCAGATCTTTAGTCTTTTATATTGGTAGCAAATTATGTTTTTCAGAAAATGATTTCCCAATTAAATTACTAAATAAAAAATGTTATTAATATTTCATTTAAAAATTATTTAAATAATTTTTATCTATATTTAAAAAAAATCATGCAGTATTTTCTCATTCGTAGCTGCTAGTACTAAGCTAATTAGAAGTAACTCTAAAAATCTGCAATGGATACGTGGCTCAATTACATTTTAAATCTTTAAGAAACAAATTCCCGTTTTCTCATTATTTCTCATTTTGTTGTTTTCTATAGGGCAAAATTGAGGCCGTAGATGTATGCAGTCTTTACACAAATAATGAACTCTAGTAATGTTTCTAAATGTATTGTAAAAAAATATATATTATTGCTATTTCAGTTTATTTCAGATCTTGCAAATTACGGATGGAAAGTACATTATATATATTTTATATCGATCACTTACAAGACACTACCTATTCTATCTGAAATATTTGACCTTGCATGCAAGAGTGACCCTTGCCCCAGTTTAAACCTTCAAGAAATAAATTCACGTTTTTTAATATAATTAGTTTTCGAGTGATACGTTTTTTTCAAAATGCAAAGTTGATATTGCATCCGTAAAGTTTTTTTTTCACGAAAAGTAAATCATTATCTCTTCTGAGCACTGTTCCGAAACTAATTATTTTATGTTTGTTGTTGTTGAGCTAATTTCTAACATTGTAAATCAATTGAATTTATTAGAATTCTTGTATAACAAACAAGTGATCGTGCATAGAAGGGAGACCTTTATCACGTCTTAAAACTTCGCGAATTTTCTCACTATTGTTTGATTCATGGCTTTTGATTGAGCAGAATTGAGATTAGAGACGTAAGTAATCTTTTATTGGAGTTTATTTCAGATCTAATAAATCTAGATGTAAGCATATCACACTGTATATTTTTTTCTAATTTACTAAAAAACTATTATCTTTTCTATATGTAACAATCGAATGTACATGCACGAGAGTTATTAACACTTCTTAAACCTGCACAACATTTCACATTTTCACATTATTGCTCAATTTCTTTTACATTTTCTCATTACTGTTCAATCTCTCGATTTTAAAAGAGCAGAACTCAGACTAGTGATGCATATAATCCGTCATTCAGTAACAACTATCTCTTCTTAAAATTGTTTCTGAAGGAATTATTATTATTATTTTTTATTTGAATTTATTTTAGATTTACTAAAACCTCCTATCTATTGTATCAGTAACAATCGATTGTGCATGTACGAAAGACCCTTTCACTTCTTAAACTTGTACGGAATTTCATATTTTCTCATTATTGCTCACTCTCTTTCACATTTTCTCATTATTGTTCAACCTTTTGCACATTTTCTCATCATTGTTCAGTCTTATGAATCAACAGTAAATCTATAGGTAAACATAACAATCTATATATTTCTGTCCGATTTACTAAAAAAGCACTATTAATTCTATCTATAACAATCGAATGTGGATGAGTGAGATACCCTTAACACTCCTTAAACCTGCACTAAATTTCACATTTTCTCATTATTGCTCAATTTTTTTCACATTTCTTCATTATTGCTCAGTCTTATGAATCAATAGTTAATCTACAGGTAAACATAACATTCTATATATTTCTGTCCGATTTACTAAAAAACAACTATCAATTCTATCCATAACAATCGAATGTGCACGCACAAGAGAAAGAACCTTAACGCATCTTAAACCTGCACGAAATTTCACATTTTCTCATTATTGGTCAATCTTTTTCACATTTCTTCATTATTGCTCAGTCTTATGAATCAATAGTTAATCTACAGGTAAACATAACATTCTATATATTTCTGTCCGATTTACTAAAAAACAACTATCAATTCTATCCATAACAATCAAATGTGCACGCACAAGAGACAGAACCTTAACGCATCTTAAACCTGCACGAAATTTCACATTTTCTCATTATTGGTCAATCTTTTCACATTTCTTCATTATTGCTCAGTCTTATGAACCAATAGTTAATCTACAGGTAAACATAACATTCTATATATTTCTGTCCGATTTACTAAAAACAACTATCAATTCTATCCATAACAATCGAATGTGCACGCACAAGAGAAAGAACCTTAACGCATCTTAAACCTGCACGAAATTTCACATTTTCTCATTATTGGTCAATCTTTTTCACATTTCTTCATTATTGCTCAGTCTTATGAATCAATAGTTAATCTACAGGTAAACATAACATTCTATATATTTCTGTCCGATTTACTAAAAAACAACTATCAATTCTATCCATAACAATCGAATGTGCACGCACAAGAGAAAGAACCTTAACGCATCTTAAACCTGCACGAAATTTCACATTTTCTCATTATTGGTCAATCTTTTTCACATTTCTTCATTATTGCTCAGTCTTATGAACCAATAGTTAATCTACAGGTAAACATAACATTCTATATATTTCTGTCCGATTTACTAAAAACAACTCTCAATTCTATCTATAACAATCGAATGTGCATGCACAAGAGACAGAACCTTAACGCATCTTAAACCT
This sequence comes from Caerostris darwini, assembly GCA_021605075.1. Classification (NCBI taxonomy): domain Eukaryota; kingdom Metazoa; phylum Arthropoda; class Arachnida; order Araneae; family Araneidae; genus Caerostris; species Caerostris darwini. The sequence goes on from BPLQ01003296.1 coordinate 576,584, forward strand.
GCACGAAATTTCACATTTTTCTCATTATTGGTCAATCTTTTTCACATTTCTTCATTATTGCTCAGTCTTATGAACCAATAGTTAATCTACAGGTAAACATAACATTCTATATATTTCTGTCCGATTTACTAAAAAACAACTCTCAATTCTATCTATAACAATCGAATGTGCATGCACAAGAGACAGAACCTTAACGCATCTTAAACCTGCACGAAATTTCACATTTTCTCATTATTGGTCAATCTTTTTCACATTTCTTCATTATTGCTCAGTCTTATGAATCAATAGTTAATCTACAGGTAAACATAACATTCTATATATTTCTGTCCGATTTACTAAAAAACAACTCTCAATTCTATCTATAACAATCGAATGTGCATGCACAAGAGACAGAACCTTAACGCATCTTAAACCTGCACGAAATTTCACATTTTCTCATTATTGGTCAATCTTTTTCACATTTCTTCATTATTGCTCAGTCTTATGAACCAATAGTTAATCTACAGGTAAACATAACATTCTATATATTTCTGTCCGATTTACTAAAAAACAACTCTCAATTCTATCTATAACAATCGAATGTGCACGCACAAGAGAAAGAAAATTAACGCATCTTAAACCTGCACGAAATTTCACATTTTCTCATTATTGCTCAATTTTTTTCACATTTCTTCATTATTGCTCAGTCTTATGAATCAATAGTTAATCTACAGGTAAACATAACATTCTATATATTTCTGTCCGATTTACTAAAAAACAACTCTCAATTCTATCTATAACAATCGAATGTGCATGCACAAGAGACAGAACCTTAACGCATCTTAAACCTGCACGAAATTTCACATTTTCTCATTATTGGTCAATCTTTTTCACATTTCTTCATTATTGCTCAGTCTTATGAATCAATAGTTAATCTACAGGTAAACATAACATTCTATATATTTCTGTCCGATTTACTAAAAACAACTCTCAATTCTATCTATAACAATCGAATGTGCATGCACAAGTGACAGAACCTTAACGCATCTTAAACCTGCACGAAATTTCACATTTTCTCATTATTGGTCAATCTTTTTCACATTTCTTCATTATTGCTCAGTCTTATGAATCAATAGTTAATCTACAGGTAAACATAACATTCTATATATTTCTGTCCGATTTACTAAAAAACAACTCTCAATTCTATCTATAACAATCGAATGTGCATGCACAAGAGACAGAACCTTAACGCATCTTAAACCTGCACGAAATTTCACATTTTCTCATTATTGGTCAATCTTTTCACATTTCTTCATTATTGCTCAGTCTTATGAATCAATAGTTAATCTACAGGTAAACATAACATTCTATATATTTCTGTCCGATTTACTAAAAAACAACTCTCAATTCTATCTATAACAATCGAATGTGCATGCACAAGTGACAGAACCTTAACGCATCTTAAACCTGAACGAAATTTCACATTTTCTCATTATTGGTCAATCTTTTTCACATTTCTTCATTATTGCTCAGTCTTATGAATCAATAGTTAATCTACAGGTAAACATAACATTCTATATATTTCTGTCCGATTTACTAAAAACAACTCTCAATTCTATCTATAACAATCGAATGTGCATGCACGAGAGACAGAACCTTAACGCATCTTAAACCTGCACGAAATTTCACATTTTCTCATTATTGGTCAATCTTTTTCACATTTCTTCATTATTGCTCAGTCTTATGAATCAATAGTTAATCTACAGGTAAACATAACATTCTATATATTTCTGTCCGATTTACTAAAAAACAACTCTCAATTCTATCTATAACAATCGAATGTGCATGCACAAGTGACAGAACCTTAACGCATCTTAAACCTGCACGAAATTTCACATTTTCTCATTATTGGTCAATCTTTTTCACATTTCTTCATTATTGCTCAGTCTTATGAATCAATAGTTAATCTACAGGTAAACATAACATTCTATATATTTCTGTCCGATTTACTAAAAAACAACTCTCAATTCTATCTATAACAATCGAATGTGCATGCACAAGTGACAGAACCTTAACGCATCTTAAACCTGCACGAAATTTCACATTTTCTCATTATTGGTCAATCTTTTTTCACATTTCTTCATTATTGCTCAGTCTTATGAATCAATAGTTAATCTACAGGTAAACATAACATTCTATATATTTCTGTCCGATTTACTAAAAAACAACTCTCAATTCTATCTATAACAATCGAATGTGCATGCACAAGTGACAGAACCTTAACGCATCTTAAACCTGCACGAAATTTCACATTTTCTCATTATTGGTCAATCTTTTTCACATTTCTTCATTATTGCTCAGTCTTATGAATCAGTAGTTAATCTACAGGTAAACATAACATTCTATATATTTCTGTCCGATTTACTAAAAAACAACTCTCAATTCTATCTATAACAATCGAATGTGCATGCACAAGTGACAGAACCTTAACGCATCTTAAACCTGCACGAAATTTCACATTTTCTCATTATTGCTCAATCTCTCGCCTTTGATAGGGCATAATCGAGACTGCAGTTGTATACAGTCTTTTCGTAAATGGAGACTAATTATCTCTCTCGGAGACCGAGTTCCTAAATGAATTTTAATGGGGATGGTGCGGATAGGATTCTTTTGTTGCGCCATCAAACGGGGTGTCGGAACGCATTTTCTTGAGGGATGGATTCTATTCAAGGGCCTTCTCAAAAGATTCCTCCTTCTGGCTTCACGGTTGCGCCACATTCTTCTTTAAAGTGAAAATTTGGAAAATTGAATTACTTCTCAAACTTGGACAATGTGCATGGATGTTATATAAAGTTTCTCATTTAAGTGACTTCCTCGAATTTTCATGTCTTTCTAATGAAGGCTTTAAAATTGAAAGGAAATTATGGAAATATGAATATTGTAACAGAAATGGTGCATTTTAATTGATACTTAGTAATATTTGATGAAAGGCATGATTTGACTTGATTTCAAAATCTCAGGTATCAAACTTTTCAGAATTGTTAGATTCTTAACCAAATTACTATTTTGTATATTATAAAGATTTTACTAGTCAACATGAAAAAGACAAGTAATAATATAAAAATAATTTAAAGTAATAATACTGATAATTTAAAGTAATAATATAAAGAATTGAGCTTTCAGGTTCTTGTATATAGATGAACTTGAATGTTTATGAAATGTCTATTCTAATTTTGAATGCTGGCTTTAAAATGTTTGATATTGTTATTTTTAAAAATTTCAGCTCAACATTTTTTTTCATTAAAAGAAATTATAATTTAAAACGATTAAACAACAATCTGGATAAACAAAATTTGATCACATTGAAGTTGTATTCCATGCTGTGTTACTAGAAGATATAATGGGTCCTGATGGCCCAATGACTGACGGAGTCACAAGTTCCAGGTTCAAGTGACAGCGGTGCCATAAGTGTTTGTAATGGTTCGTAATACACTTTAAACCTAGGCCTAGTCTAATATGACTACTACTCTACTTGTACTACATAAAAAACTGTATATTTTTGTCTGATTTACAAAAACACGCCCTCTATTCTATCCATAACGATCGAATGGGTGTGTATGATAGAATCTTTTTCATTTCTTAAACTTGCACGAAATTTCACATTTTGTCATTATATTTTATCGATATCCTCTTAAAATTGTTTCGGAATGAATTTTTATTATTAGTTTTTGTTTGAGTGTTTTTCAGATCTAGTAAATCTAGAGGTAAACATAACCAACTCTATATTTTTGTCTCATTTAAAAAAAAAATTATTTATATTCAATCTATAACAACCGAAACTGCATGCAAGAGAGACAGACCCTTAACACATCTTAAACCTGCACGGAATTTCACATTTTCTCATTATTGCTCAATCTCTCGCCTTGGATAGGGCAGAATCGAGACTGCAGTTGTATACAGTCCTTTCATAAATGGCAACTAATTATCTCTCTCGGAGACCGGGTTCCTAAATGAATTTTAATGGGGATGCTGCGGATAGGATTCTTTTGTTGTGCCATCAAACGGGGTGTCGGAACGCATTTTCTTGGGGATGGATTCTATTCAGGGCCTCCTCAAAAGATTCTCCTTCTGGCTTCACTGCTGCGCCACATTCTTCTTTAAAGTGAAAATTTGGAAAATTGAATTACTTCTCAAACTCGGACAGCGTGCATGTGCGTTATATAAATTTTCTCATTTAAGTGACTTCATTGAATCTCCATGTCGTTCTAAGGAAGGCTTTAAAACTGAAAGGAAATGACGAAAATAGGAATATTGTAACTGAAGAGGTGCATTTTAATTGATACTTAGTAATCTTTGGTGAAAGGAATGATTTGACTTGATTTCAAAATCTGGGGAATCAAACTTTTCATAGTGGTTAGATTCCTAACCAAATTATTATTTTGTATATAATCAAGATTTTGCGATCAACATGAAAATAGGCAGAAAATTTAATAAGCAATTTTTTAAAAAAAACTAATATTCAGGTTTCAAGTTCTACTATAGAGATGAACTTGAACGTTTATGAAATTTCTGTTTTAATTTTGAGTGCTGACTTTAAAACTTTGATATTGTTATACTTAAAATATGAGCTCGGTATTTTTTTCCTTAAAACAAGTGATAATTCAAAATGATTCAACAACAATTTGGATGAATAAAATTGGATGACATTGAAGTTATATTGAATTTTTTGCTACTGGAAGATATACTGTGTCCAGACAGCCGAGTGACTGGTGTTCGGTGTTACAGATTTTCGGGTTCAACTCCCAGTAATGCCATCGATGTTTGGCCTTTAAACCTTTTGTGCTTTTAAACCGTTGCTTGTGACTTTAAACCGTAGGTCCCAGTCCAATATGAATGTAGAGCGTTAAGAGTAAGGCTGACAATTTTACCCTATAAAAAAAGAAAAACATCTCCTGTCTCAAATTCTGCCAGCAGGCAGACGACTTTGGCTCACCATGGGCGTCTTGCACCAATGAAGAAGAAGAGAAGATATACTAAGATGTTAAATTTTAGTGGATTTTAAATGTTTAAAATACTATTAAAGCTCGATTTCTTACACTAAACTTTAACCCATAAAATTTAGAAACGCATATTTATTGAATTAAACCTGAAGTAACAGTGAAAATGTTATTAATGAAATTAGGAAAAAAATTAAGTTATCTTATTAAAAATTAGTACGACCTAAAATATTTTGGGGAAGAATTAAATTAAAAGTAAGATTTGAACCGCTTGGTAATTAAAATATATTTTAAAAAAAATTCCAAATGGAAAGGCTATATGCTTTTGAAAAACTCTTCTTAATGCTTTTTTTTTTCTTAATCGAAGTGGAATAAACTGCAAAATTAAATAGCACATTAATTGTATTAGAACTAAACAAGTATGTGGAGTATTTTTAGTTTACATTCATTAAAAAAATACAGAAATACATAAATTTAGATTTATTTATTTCTAACTATTAAATTTTTATCAAAAATCCAAAACAATGGAATGCAATTAAACCAAATCGTAGGTGCTAAAATAAAGAAAAAAAAAACATTTTACTTCATTTCTGCAATCTTATCATTCTAAACAACACAATCGTTATAATGAAACACCATCGAAATCATTTGAAATCACAAGACCCATTAAAGTATTAGTTTAATTGCACCTAATTGAATTATTTTTCATAACTTAGCTCATTATTACCATTGCAATTTTTCTGAAACTCCATGATTTCCTACAAGGTATCTTACCATCACCATTATTATTCCATCCAAGAGCCAATAATTGCTCTCGTTAAAGTAGCCGATTATTTTCCACCTTATTTCTTTAATTAGAACTCTTTTCTGGTACATTACATTGCATCGACAACATAAACAACGATGATTCTGCCTTGAAATACCAGGGAGAGATTTCCCCCATAAAGATCCTAGAATAAGCACATTTGTTTCTCTTCTCAGCTGTTGAGACTTACATTTGGTGTCAGCATAGGACAGGAAATATAATAGCTGCTTTAACTATAATGAATATCGTTGCCGTTATGGCATGGGTTATTTGGGAACACACTACATTCCCTTTCAATTTATATCGTTGCAATTATGCGGTTTGTTTCCAAAGCTGCAAAGCACTTTGTTATTGTCTTAATTGTTCCTTGCTTGCAAAAAATGAGTGCATCAAACAGTTTTAATGATGGGGAGTTTAATTGAGGTTAAGGAAAAGATGATGCTTTTTTTTACTTTTATATTTATTTTGCTGTTTTTGTGTTTATTATAAGTTGTTAAGACAAAAAATTAACAGCATGCTATTTCGTTCCTGCTCTTTTTTGTATATATTTTTCGGTTGTTTATAGTTTAATGAAAAATTATAATGCTCTCTTACATATGAGGAACTCTCTTTGGAAGTATAATACTAAGCTAAGTTTTAAATTTTGTCTTCAGGAACTTGAGCAATAAACGTTGTATTTAAAAAATGGCACTAAAATAGTTCACAGATTAATTTAAAACAATTATTTTCTTGAGAAAAAACATTACTGCATGGTGGAAGTCGAGTCAAATTGAAGTACATACATAAGTTGTTATAATTGAATGAAGTTCTAACTGCAGTAACTGCTTTCAAATATTTAAAACTAAACATACATAATTTATTTCAATAGTGTTTGGTCTAAATATAAACACATTTTTAAGACACTGATACGTTTTAATTAATATATTGTTCTTTAATATATATAATGCTTCACTACGATGATTCTGCCTCGGAATACCAGGGAGAGATTTCCCCTATAAAGGTACTAGAATAAGCACATTTTGTTTCTCTTCTCAGCTGTTGAGACATGCATTTGGTGTCAGCACAGGACAGGAAATATAATAGCTGTTTTAACTATAATGAATATGGTAGCCGTTATGGCATGGGTTATTTGGGAACATACTGAATTCCCTTTCAATTTACATCGTTGCAATTATGCGGTTTGTTTCAAAAGCTACGAAGCACTATGTCATTGTCTTAATTGTTCCATACTTATAAAAAAATGAGTGCATCAAACTGTTTTGATGATGGGAATTTTAATTGAGGTGAAGTAAAAGATCATGCTTTTTTACTTTTCTATTTATTTATTATAAGAAAAAGTTAACAGCATGTTATTTAGGTCCTACGCTTTTATTGTAATTTTTTTTTTGCTGTTTATAGTTTAATGAAAAATTATAACACACTCTTAAGTACGAGGAACTTTTTTTCAATGTATTCAATTGGAAGTATAATATTGAGCTAAGTTTTAAGTTTTGTAAAATTATCTGCTTGTTCTTCAGTTGTAATTAATTTAGGAAACTTACAGATATCTGATATATAGATATAGTTTCTTATTCTTTCGGGGACTTTAATAATAAAAATTGTTTAAAAAAAAAATGCCATAAAATAATTCATAGATTAATTTTAAACTATTATTTTCTTGAGAAGAAACATTACTGCTTGGTTGAAGTTGAGTCCAATTGAAGTACATACTACATAAGTTGTGATAGCTGAATAAATTTCTAACTGCAGTAACTGTTTATAAATATTTAAATATATACATATATAATTTTTTTCAATAGTGTTTCATATAAGTATAAGCAAATTTTTAAGACATTTATACGTTTTAATTACTATATTATTCTTTAATATATATAATGTTTCACTACGATGATTCTGCCTTGAAATACCAGGGAGAAATTTCCCTTATAAAGGTAGAATAAGCACATTTGTTTCTCTTCTCAGCTGTTGAGACCTGCATTTGGTGTCAGCATAGGACAGGAAATATAATAGCTGCTTTAGCTATAATGAATATCGTTGCCGTTATGGCGTGGTATATTTGGTACATAGCACGTTCCCTTTCAATTTATATCGTTGCAATTATGCGGTTTGTTTCCAAAGCTGCAAAGCACTTTGTTATTGTCTTAATTGTTCCTTGCTTGCAAAAAATGAGTGCATCAAATAGTTTTAATGATGGGGATTTTAATTGAGGTTAAGGAAAAGATGCTGTTTTTTTCTTTACTTTTTTTATTTATTTATTTATTTTTGTGTTTATTTTAGGTTGTTATAACAAAAAGTTAACAGCATGTTATTTCGATCATACTCTTTTATTGTAAATAATTTTCTACTGTTTATAGTTTAATGAAAAATTATAACACTATCTCTACATGAGGAACTCATTTTCAACTTATTCAATTCGAAGTATAATATTGAGATAAGTTTTAAGTTTTGTAAAATTATCTGTTTGTTCTTTAGTTTTTATTAATTTAGGAAGCTTACAGATATCTGATATATATAGTTGAGATATTTTCTTATTTTTCAGGGACTTTAATAATAAAAGTTGTATTTATAAAAATGGCACCTGAAATAATTCACAGATTAATTTTAAACGATTATTTTCTTCAGAAGAAACATTAATGTTTGGTTGAAGTTGAATCAAATTGAAGTATATACATAAGTTGTGATAGCTGAATAAATTTCTAACTGCAGTAACTGCTTTTAAATATTTAAATAGACACATATATAATTTCTTTCAATAGTGTTTCATATAAATATAAACAAATGTTTAAGACTTTAACACATTTCAATTAATATCTCATTTTGTTAAAATAAATAATGCTTTACTGAAGAGCATTTACATAAACTATTTAAGTGATTTTTTTCAGAAATAATAATAATAATTACTACTAATATTTTTATTTAAAATACCTTATATACAGTTTTTTTTTTACAATAAATATGATATTTGAAAAATTATTTCGTTTTTAAATTATTTTGTTATAGCATGCTTAGAACAATTTGTTGTTTATAATGAAATATTAATTAGTATTAATATTAATTTATAACGTAATAGTATTAATAATTTTATTGATAATGAAAATGTAACAAGCAAACTGCTTCACTAATTAAATTCCCCAAATTACCTTTGTACCAATATGAAAAATATTTATTTCGCTTCAAACGCGAAATAAAAATTTTATATATTTTTAATAGACCTTAACTTTTTATTCCCAATTATATTTTCATTTTTGAATAGTTTGTGAATTATTTTATCGACTACTTTATTTGCAGTATATAAATAAGAAAGAAACAACAAAATAAATATTTTTAACACGTTTGAATACTTAGATATAATGTATGAAAAATTAATATAGAGCATGCAGTTCAGAGTTAAATAAATTTGATTATGTTTTGGAAATAAATAACACGAGAGATGAAAATGCTATTTTTCTGTTCATTGTAACGTTATTAACCTTGACAATATTGTACAAGAGTTTGTTGGAGATAGACTGTGAGATGTTTCCATCATCTGTTAGATAATTGCTACAATTATTACAACTAAGTAATTATTCCAGAAAATATTTCATTCTTTACTAATTCCTTATAAAAAAGGGTTCAAATGCAGAAGAGGAAAATTAGAAATTCCACTTTTTTCGAGTAAACCTGTCAGTAAAATGCTATTTTTTCTATACTATTTTGAATACAAGTGACTAATATGATTCTTGCAATTGCTTTTACTTGCATTAATCGTTAATAAATTAAATAAACAATATTTGGAGCAAAATTTGTTTTTAATATTATGGAAAATACCGAAAGTCCATAGAAGATTCTTTTCGATCTTTAAGTAAGTAAATTAAATATGCTCAGTTTTAAGAGAACTAAACAGAATGAATTTCAAAGAGCAAATATTCAACAAACTTAAATGTAGTGCTATATAAACTTCATATAGATTTTTATTATATAAGACAAAATATGTCTACCCCGTAATGTTTCGGAATCTGCCAATAGGCAGAAAGCCTTGGTTCACTATGGGGCTGTTGCACCATTGAAGAAGAAGACAAAATGATAATAACTTAATGGTAATAACGTAATAATAATGGTAATAACAATGAGTAATAAACCTACGACTTAATTATTAATTGAATAGCATAAGCTCGGTTCATGTGTATCATTACTCATGTCCTCTGTATTTATAGGAGTTTGGGTTGACAAGTTAAAATTTTACAGGATTTCAAACAGGAGCAGACTTTTCTTATTGTATTTACTATGGCTCGAAACTTCTGGTACAATACGTGATTTAAAACGTTATCTTCTCTCCTCGTAAAGAAGGAGTTGCTCGTTGAAGATTCATGGTCAAAACCATCAAACTCGCTGCGCACTTAAAAAAGCGGCGCTTTCTACGGCAGATTAAATAGAGGTTGTTTGAACAACGGGTTTTAAAAGTGCTAAAAACAAACACATTCCACCAGAACGACCGCGACAGAAAAAAAACGACCCACCAGGACCTTCATTTTATGTGGAATTCCCTGCCTTCACAGAGAAACCTGCGATCTTTTAGCAGAGCACATAAAACAGCTAATAAGGACAGACAGACGGAAAGTAATGGGTTCTTAAACTAACGGTTCACTCTTTAGGGGTGGAGGACCACTACATGCTGCGTTTTTAGTGCCACGAATTTTTTTTATTTATTTATTTATTATTTTTTTGTCGATTTTTCCCTCCCCCCACGAGTGGTAGGGGGGATGGAAAACGAATAGAGTTTATGAGAAAACCCATAAAACGACGACCCCAAAAATCCTTATTGGGTATTGGACTTAATACGTAGTTTATGTCGTATTAAATCTTTTGGGAAATCACTTTCTGTTTCTTTTCTCGAACTTAAGCAAAAGACGTTACATTTCTTTATTTTAATAACAGGGCAGTGAACACACCGGCTTCGTGGCCGATTATGGATTGTTATTTTTAAAGACCTGTGCCTACCCCAGCGGGAGAGGTTTAATGGCATTTGTTTTCGTTATAGCTAAGGAAGGAAAATATCTTAGTAATGAAGCTAAGTGCCGAGGAGACAGCCAGAAATTTGCTGCGATTTCGTTTTGTATATTTTGCAAGGTCATTGTTATTTTAAATTCTTTTTTGCCTTACCTATGCCTTAGTGGTAAAACTTAAAATTAAATTTTCGTTTTGTATATTTTGTAAGGTCAATGTTATTTTAGAATCATATATTAAGTTTTTTTTACCTTACCTATGCCTTATTGGTGAAACCTAAAATTAAATATTCGTTTTGTATATTTTATTAGGTCAATGTTATTTTAGAATCATATATTAAGAATTTTTACCTTACTTCTGCCTTATTGGAGAAACATAAAATTAAAGATTCGTTTTCTTACTGTCGTACACATAGTTCGAAAAAGAAAAAAATATTTTCAGTTAATAATATTAAAATTTGGTTCCATTTTCGGCAGATCTAATACTAGGATATATTTATAAGACATGACGTTAAATGTTTTTAGTAATATTGATCATTCCCAAACTGAAATTTCTTTAAGAAAAATAAATAAAAATTAAGAAAACATTCATTAAAGACTTAAGTTATAGTGTAATACAGGCTATTTATTTTTTAGAATGATATCTATGTTAATTTATCTTCTACATATAAGTATAAAATTGATTTAATTTTAACAACTCAAAAGTTTTTTACAATAACCCAGTGGGAGAGGTTTAATGGCCTTTGTTTTCGTTATGGCTAGGAAGGAAAATATCTTAGCAATGAAGCTAAGTACCGATGAGACAGCTAGAAATTTGTTGCGATTTATTTCCTATATTTTGTAATTTCATTGTTATTTTAGAATCGTGTATTAGTCTTTTTTTACCTTACTTAAGCCTTATTGGTGAAATTTAAAATTAAAGATTCGTTTTGAATATTTTGTAAGGTCGATGTTATTTTAGAATCATATATTAAGTATTTTTTACTTTACCTATGACTTATTGGTGAAAGTTAAAATTAAAGATTCATTTCTTTATTCTGTCGTGCATGTTGTTTCAATAAAAGAAAAAAATTCAACAATCCATACTAAAACTTTGTTTCATTTTCTGCAGATCTAATATTAGGATATATTTATACAGGTATAACGCCATAAAAATAAATAATTAATGAAACTTTAATTAAAGGCTTTAGTAAGCTATAGTTTAATACCTATTTATTTCTTATAATGATATATATGTTAACTTATATTTTACATATAAGTATAAGAATGATTTAATTTTAACAATGCAAAAGTTCTTTAAAATACTTTAATTTAGTATAGTGTTCTATTTGTTTTCCTTTAAGATGATATATATTATTTACATTATTTTCCATACAATTAAATAAAAATATTAGAATAAAATCGGTAAGAAATCCGCACCTTATGGAGCTAAGTACTGAGGAGACAGCTAGAAATTTCCAGCGATTGCGTTTTGTATATTTTGTGAGGTCATTGTTTTTTTAGAACCATATATTAAGTCTTTTTAATCTTACCTATGACTTGTTAGTTAAACCTAAAATTAACGATTCCTTTGCTTACTCTGCTGTACACGTTATTGCAAGAAAAGAAAAAAAAATATGTTCAATTAAGTCTAAGTTAAGTTTTATAAATGTAATATTAGGATACATTTAGTAAACGTAACGTTAAGTGTTTTTAATATTATTGATCATTCCCAAATTCAAATTTCTATAAGAAAAATAAATAAAAAGTTTTTAAAAAAAATCATTAGGCTTAAATCATAGTGTAATACAGGCTATTTATTTTTTATAATGATATATGTGTTAAGTTATCTTTTACATATAAGTATAAAAGTGATTTAATTTTAACAATTCAAAAGTTCTTTAAAATAATTTAATTTAGCAGTGTTTCATATTTGTCTCCTTTAAGATGCTGTATTATTTAGATTATTTTTCATATAATTAAATAAAAATACTAGAACTAAATTTTTAAGAAATCTGCATTTTATAACAGTGTGATATTTTATCTTAAAAATTTATTCAAAAGAAATTTGTTACAAATAAAATTTTGGGTATTGTTTTCGAGTGAGGAGCACTATATTTCGTTTCTTTCATCACTTTGTCCTTGACCACTTTCAACGTTTCTTATTGGTTATTTTTTTAATTTATTTTACGAGCTATTCTTATTGGTTTATTTAAATTTAATTCACGAGCTATTCTTATTGGTTTATTTAAATTTAATTCACGAGCTATTCTTATTGGTTTATTTAAATTTAATTCACGAGCTATTTTTATTTGTTTACTATTTCTTTCACGAGAAAATAATTATGTAATTAATTAATTAATGCAAAAAAGTTCTAAATCGTTTTAATCGTTAAATAATGTAAAGAAGTTCTAAATCGTTCTGATTGTTAATAATGTTAAAACGTTCTAAATCGTTCTAATCGTTTAAAATGTAAAAACTTTCTAAATCGTTCTAATCGTTAATAATGTAAAAACGTTCTAAATCGTTCAAATCGTAATAATGTAAAATCGTTCTTATAGAATCGTCTGGTGGATTCAAAGTCAGTTATATTTCCAACTGAAAAGGAGTTATTTCAAAGAAAGGTAATCCTTTGGAATTCTATAATTTGTTTTTTAAATTTAAAATTGCTTTTTATGAGTTTTGTTCTTAACATAAAATTTAAAATTTTATGATTAACTTGTTTATCGACCAGGCCGATTATTTATTTATTTTTTCATTTTGTAATATTTTTCTTTTGCATTTATAGCTAATTTTAATGAAAAGATTTCTAGAAAAATAACTAAGTAAAATTTAATTCAAAGTAGTGACTAGGAAATTCTGTTGAGAAATTCATGAGTAAAAAAAATATTTACATTTAAATTATCGTTTATTCCTTTTATTGTCAGATAATTTAAATTAAGAACATTTCTTTGTTTACTATCATAAAAACATATTTGAATTTTTCATGCAATGTTATTCGTAGCAAATGTTCATTTTTATTTAAAATTTCTCTAAGACAATGCTATTAGAAACAAACATTCTTATCTCTGACTTAATTCTCCCAAACTATAAAAATAAGAATTGTATTTTCTAACGTGCATAAGATAATAGCATAAAAATATCAGCATCTAAATATTTGATGCTACTAAAGACTTTCCTCTGAAAGAAAATTAAACAACTTAACTTACAAACCAAATGTAATTAGGCATGCTTACTTAAAATGAGTCGTGCATCAACATCAATTAAACATCGTTAATGAATCTTTGGTTTTAGCTGAGGTAAATCTTCTTACTAATTAATAACACATTAGTATTTGGTTTTCTCCCCTTGTATGGAAAGAAAATCGTCTCGTAAACAGAAGGAATTACATGAGAGTTACATTAATTGATTAACATAGTATGATTGCTAGCATAATGATGTTCTCGTTAAATAGCAATGTTTTAACTTATATCTGCTTCGAATATAGGTTGATGTCTATAATATTTTCGCTATGTCTAATTTTTATTGAACAAAAAACAAAAAATAAATAATAATTAATAATTTAATAAGTTGTGTTACATTATACAGCATTGTATACCAGATTTAGTTTGCTGAACAATAAATGTTTAATAAGTTTTAAAATAATGATTTAATAACTTTTGTTACTTTATACAGCATTGTATAGCAAAGTTAATTTGCTGAATAATAAATATTTAATGTTTAAATGCTTAATAAGTTTTAAAATAATGATTTAATTATTTTTGTTACATTATACAGCTCTTACCAAATTTAGTTTTCTGAACAATAAATGTATTTTTAAAGTTATTAAATAATAATTAATTTACAGATTGTAAATTTAATTTATTTAATGTGGAATAAAATTGTTTTAAGTTTCATAATATATAACATGTTATTCGTTAAATGCTCTAGGGAAAATAATCAACATAACATTACATTTGATTATATATTTTAATATCATATATTGTTTTATATAGTTCCTCTTACAAAATATTCAGATTATATTTTTGCAAAATAACATTACTTAATTTATTATATTTATTTCATAATCCGTTTTATTGGTTATTATTTATAGCAAATTTGATGCAAACATATATGAAAATATATACATTTTTTTAAGTTATCTTTGTAAAAGAAAAGTGTGTTCCATTTTGTGTTGGTGTGAAGAAGAAAAATTGCAAGCAATTGAATTGCTCTTTATTGTAGATTTGATGAATTAATGTATTATGATGGAATTTTCAATGTAATGTATATATGTATAGATAGATAGATAGATAGATATGTGTTTATATGTAATTCAATTTACAGCAAATTATGTTGAATCTCTATGTAGTACCAATATATATAGAGAGATAATTACAAACTATTGATGAATTAACGTATTATAATGCAATTTGCAATGCAATGTATTTATGTGCAGTTAGATATATAGCTATATGT
Organism: Caerostris darwini; assembly: GCA_021605075.1. Taxonomy (NCBI): domain Eukaryota; kingdom Metazoa; phylum Arthropoda; class Arachnida; order Araneae; family Araneidae; genus Caerostris; species Caerostris darwini. The sequence goes on from BPLQ01003296.1 coordinate 591,784, forward strand.
GTATGTGTAATTCAATTTACAGCAAACTATCTGGAATCTCTCTGTAGTACCATATATATATATATATATATATATATACAGTGAGATAAGTATCATGTGCACAAAATTAATCTTACAAACGTGAAAATGATGAGCCTCAAGATAGTTCGAAATGTCTGGCAACAGTATCGTTAACCTTGTTACTTGAATTATACTTTTCTGCTTTTCTAAAGTTTAAAATTTGTTACAAAACTAATAATTTTTCAACAGTAACTAATTGTCGTACTAAACCATGGAGTAACTTAATTACACGATATATATGAAATATTGTTGTCAAGTGCACTCAGTTGTCAGTCTTTAGGTCTAGATAAACCAAGCTTACTTTGGGACCTTAACAAGTTTTCCTTATCTGTTTTAATTAGAAATCATCGTAAATAATTGGAGATGCAAGAGAAACGCTGTTTTGTTGTCAAATAAGTATAATGTGCATACAGAGTGCTTATTCAGTGATGCACGTTGCATGGTAATTAATAAAGGGGATCACAAATTGAGTGATCTCATGTGACGGTACAGAGAATAGAGTGAAGTAACAATAATTGACTTTGTTTAGATTTATAATTTTGATAGATATTCCTTTTTCTAGTTAATATTTAAATTAAATGTGGATTTATTTATGGTTATAAATCAATCCACATATTTTGCACAGTTTTTTTAAGAATTATATCTCATACAAATATCTTAAAAAATTAAATTATTGCTGGATAGCAATAACTGAAGAAGGATTTGAATTAAAAGAAAATAATCTAATTTTCATCTGAATTCATAGAATTAAATTAATTCGTATAAGAAAGTTAGAATTTACTCCTTTGGAATCCAGTTTTCATAATTTAATATACAATTCTTGCTGGATAAAAATAGTTACCATTTAAATATTAAACAAACTATTTTCAAAGTAATTTAATTTAAAATAAGCATCCTTAAAAAAATAATAATTTTATTGCTAATTTCTTCCAAATTTATTCTAAATAATTTATTTATTTATAAATATAGAAAATATTTTTTGTTCGTTTGACTAATAAAATTTGTACTAATTTTATTTATTTAAGAAAAATTTCTTTATAAAATATATTATAGCGATAACAATGTTAATAATATGTTATAAATTTCTTCTATTGCTGAATAATCAGAAAATTTTAAAAATAGAACTGTTAAAATTATAATAAATAAAGACTTAAAAATAACATTCAAGAGTCTAGACAAATAACTTAATAAATATTTATATAAAAGATTTGTTTTTCTAAGAAATCAGTAATTTAAAAGTTTTTAAGCAAATAGCGAACATAAAATAATTACATTTAAAGAGTACATTTGTGATTGTTGAAACTAATTATCATGCTTTATTTTAAAAATAAATTTAAAGATCAAATACATCAAGGGAAATTATCACTCTAAGCGCATTTTTTTAAAGAAAAAAACTGTATTCTTTTTATTTACGCATCAATAAATAAATAATGCAAATATTTTTAGAAAATGAAATGACAATAATAAAATCAAATAAATAAAAAGAAATAACTATAATTCTTAACATTTTACTATTTGATGTACGTAATCTAGTTTATACCACTTAAATCTTAAAAAAATATATTTGTCCACTTTAAAAGAATAAAATGTCTTCGATATCATATTTCTCAATCTTCAACAAGTATTTTTATTACTAGTAGAGAAAAAAACTGATAAAAATTATAAAGACAATTTATTTTGCTATACAAAATGAAAAATATATCAATCCAAAAACGAAGTTTTTATTGATTTAAACACTATTTAAGGTCCAAAAGTAATGATTATGGATTTACTCTGTTATATTCCTATCAATAGCATTAATTAGTTTTCAACAATCATTTACCCCTACAGCTAAAAAAACTCTTGAAAATCACGCACCGTAAAGAACTCGTTTAAGAAAAAAAAATACTCTTCGATAAAAATATTCTTCTTTGGAAATCTTAATAAGGTATTATTTTAGTTAAAGAATCTTTTTCCTCCTAAAAACCAATGACTTCCATGGAGCTTGCAGTAATTTGCAATTATGTCCTTCAATAAAGCTTCTGTGAAAAAATAATTTTTTTGTCCTTCAATGTCATGAACAGGATAAAAGTATGAAGAAAAAAACTGATGCATGACAAAAGAAGTGAGTTAAGTCAGTGCTTCGTGACAAGAATGAAGTTTTACTTCAAAAATTAAAAGTTAGATATTGGAAGCTTTTCCACCCATGAATGCCTGCATTGGTTTAATTGTGTAATTATATATAAAGTTCATGTCTAGCCTTTTAATCTTGGATGAATTGATTTCATCTTATATTCAATGTTGCAAATTTGTATAATAATGGTTATTTAAACAAAGTGTCATGTTATTTGTCAAACACATGCTGTTAGTCATATTTTCTAACTTAATTTGACCTTTAATATAGTTTTCATTGTGTAATAACAAAAGATACATTACGAGCAAATGTATAATAGATATTATATTTTCGATTACTTTTGTTTAAATTGACACTTTATTTAAACTGACAAAAAATTTTACGTCACTGTTTTTTTAACGTCGAAGCAAGTTAACTTTTTTAATCAAAGATAAATCTTTTAAGCGTCAAAAGAAGAAATTAAATTTTATATAATAGCCTTCATCACTATTTGCTAAATAAAATTTTTTATGGTCTCAGGTCCTGAAACAATAACAATATGATATTCAATCATGATATAAAAGAGAAGGTATAGGAAAGAAAAATATAATAAGAATAAAAGAAAAATAATATTTAAATATTTTAAATATTTTATAGCATTGTTTATTTATTTTTAAAAATATAATATATTAACATATTATACATGTATATTTCAATATTATTATGGGTTATATTAACATGTTTCCTTTTAAATTTAATTGAATAATATTTTAATACATAATAAAATAATTAAATTATAATTAGATTATAATTATAATGATTAAAGATATAAATAAATATTATTACAGTGCCGTGATTTTATTTTCTATGGAATTTTTCATTGAATAATTATGATAGAATAAAACTTAATAAAATATAGCAGTTATAATGAAATATTGTTTCATATAGCAGCACATTTTGCATCCACAAAAATATGAAATTAAAATATTTTTGTTCATCTCAATTATTTCTCCAAATGTTTTACATGTACTATGCGAATGTTTTAGATGTTTTTCTTAGCTTAAAAAATTTAATACGATATGATTAATAATTTTCATTTTTATAATTATCAAGTTATAGTATTTTCTAAATTTAATAATTGATGAATTATAATTATAAATATATATTTTACATTTAAAGATTCTTTTGTACGATTCTTCCCCAAAACCGTTCTAAGAAATTATTCGAATTAAATATTTAAACCTTGTTTTTATTTGCAATTAAATTTATTTATCATTTTAAGTATTGATTCATAAATAAATCTAATATTACGAATATTGTTCTCTTTAGAAAAGTATTAAATATGCAAGTTTCCGTTATATTACTTGCAAATAAATATGTATTAACTTTGCTAACATTTAAATGACCATTTCTAAAGTTTAAATAGATTTTAATTTTCATGTATAGTAAAAGAATAAAATTAAAGCGATTCATTACTTTTAAATATTTTTTACTATCTCAAAATTATATTGACTCTCAAACTATAAATCCTCTAAATAGAGTATGAAATACATATATTTTCTATTTATACTCAAACAACTTTAAAATAAAATAAAAAATGACGATCGATCTGTTTTTAAGTTAAATATAGCGAAAAATATAAAGATTTCGGACTGATTGAAAATAAATTGAACTTAAAATAACATGGACACAAAATCTAAATCTGAAACGAATTGCTTTGTTAACTTTCATTCCGAAGCAATGAACCGAAACCAAAGTGAATATGTTCCCAAACCACACAAAGTACACGCGAACAAAATTAAAGTGATGTGAAACTCTTTTCAATGAAATGCTATCTACGGTGAGGTAAATAGCGAAAGGTATATCGAGGGAAAACTAACTCTTCGATCCATTAACTTCCTCCATTCAATGAATTTCACTCAATTCTCTTTGCGTTCCACTCTATCCACAAAGTCACTCAAAATTGACTCTTCGAATTGCTTAGCTTTCTCCAGAAAAGCATTACAAAACACAGATGCACAAAAATAAGAACACGAAGAATTTAACTCAAAAAAGTTTTAAACAATTTAAGCAAGCTGAAGCTTATTTCTTTGATTTATACGTAACCGATACTGATCATAATTTTTTAAGGCTTAACATGTTTACATTAATGTTTAGTTAATCTTGAGTTAATGATAACATGTTAACATGCTTACGTATTTACATTAATATGCAAAGTCAGCAGAAATGTCTTAAATATTTTATTTAAAAAAATACAAAACTTAGTTCTATTTCAGTACTAAAATTCTTAAAGTGAGAATATGGAAGGTATATTGAGGGAGATAATTGAATTTTTATTGTCAGGCATTTTTACTTGAGATCACGCTAACTTTAAAGTAAGATTTATTTTTAACCAGTGTGCATCTCACGGAGTATTTTACATTGCTAATATGTTGTGCTATTGCAATTTAAAACGTACATTACCAGTTGTGTTTATTGAGGCAGGTACTCAAACTAAGATTTTAAAGATTTTAAGATTAAACTATGATAACAAAAACAACTAAGATATTGTCAAAAAATTCTCACATTTTATTTTGCTTTTTTTTTTTTTTTTTTTTTTTTGCTTTCTTACTTTTATTTCTTTGTTTATAAAATTTTTAAAAAATTTAAATTTTTTAAATTTGTTTTCTGAAATTTATCATTTTTTCGCTTTAAATATTTTAAAACCATTATATACTTTCTATTAAAAAATGTAATAAAATATGTATAAATATTTTATATTTAAAAAATTCTAATAACTTTAAAAATTCCCTTTTATAATTTCATTTACAAACCTACATTAAAAATTCCGTTTAACTTTGACCTATGAAGTTTCAATATGATTTTATTAGTTTTTACTTACTTTTATGCATATAATTGTTTTTTAGTGCACACTTTTTTTACTTAACAATTTTTTTTAAATACAAACTTGCAACTATAGTTATCTATTTTAAATTATTAGTTATCTTTTCTACAAAAACTATGCATTATTTTAAATATTTAACTAGTTTTTTTTACTACTTTTTAGAGAAAATTTATTATAAGCGGAGTAAGAAAAATTTTGGTTACACAGTAATTTTTTTGTCTGTCTAGACTTGTTTAAACTTCGTTATATTTTTATATCTTTAAAATTTAACTGTGACCATAACTCAGTTTGGTTTTAAAAAAGCTTTAATTATATTTTACAGATCTCTTAAAAAAGTATATGGCATTCTTTCACAATTTCTTCATAATCATGATATATATTTTTAAATACTAGGAATAAGTATATGAGCAGTATAATAATAATAGCAGTTTTTTACAATAGAAGTTTTTTTTTTATATAGGATGTGAGTTATAATGTATATCAAACTTGCTGTCTTAAACCAATTAAAACATTGTGTGTTGTATTTTACAAACTTGAATTTATTACTGATATTGTTCCTCCTAAAAAAAATTGAAATTTTTATTGATAGGTGTACTTAAGAGTAATTTAAATAAATACTAAAGAAGATTGTTTAATTCAATTTCAGATATAATTAAATTAACTTTTCAGATATAATTAAATTAGGATTTTAGATTTAATTAAACTTCAGATAGTATTTTGTTAAAAAATAATATATTATCACGTATCAAAATCATTTTTGTTCAATTAATATTTATATGTAGACTTTACTATGTATTTTATAATTTATTGGTGAATTATTTTTGAAATTCAATATTTTCTTATACATATAGAAATTTAGCAAATGCTAGCTAAATAGCTGCTTTGACCTATGAAGTTTCAATATGATTTTATTAGTTTTCACTTACTTTTATGCATATAATTTTTTTTAGTGCACACTTTTTTTATTTAACAATTTTTTTAAAAACAAACTTGTAACTATAGTTATCTATTTTAAATTATTAGTTATCTTTTCTACAAAAACTATGTATTATTTTAAATATTTAGTATCTATCAAGTATCTACCATATTTCATGTTTTTAACTAGGTGAATCGCTTTCACCGAGACCAGTGTACTCAAATTGTAGTCACTGTTTTCAGAAACGAGTATAAATTTTGGTTTCTGTTTGTAGAAATGCCATGCGCATAGACGAATAGACGAACATAGAGGAACTTTAGAGTAATTTAAATAAATACTAAAGAAGATTATTTAATTAAATTTCAGATATAATTATTTCTTTCAAGAAAGTGTAAACTGACTCACACATTAGTTTTGATGCCATATCCGTATTTGTTGAATGATTTTTTAGTTGAAAATTGTGATTTCTTGTCAATTAAAAACTCATAATTATAACTATTTTAATTAGAATAAAAGCTTTTTTTATTGATACTATTCAATGGAAAATGCTGGAATAAATAATTAACATTTATTCATCATAGTTATTTTAAAAAATTTATCCAGAAAAATATTTTGATATATTATGTTATATATTAATAATATACTTAAGGTTCCATAACATCTATCTTATTTTTATGATATTTAAAAGCAATTTTGAAAAACTTTTTTTTGTTTTGTTAGAATAAAATTATCTAATACCATCGATTTAATAATAATTTATAAAAAGTGTCATAAAATTTAAAATTACATTAAAAGATTACATTATTAGTAACTGTTTCTGTTATCGTGATAATATTTATACCCCATCTAGCATTGAATTTTTGATTAACTTGAATATTTACTTTGTAGAGAAATAATTGCTTTGGCAAATTAAACAGAATCATGGCATTTATAGTACATAGAGCAATAAGCTATTAACTTTTTTTTAATTATAATATTAATTCCACTGCTCTAAATATGTATGAAAAAATACAACATTAAGTTATGAAGTGTTGTCATTTACATGATAACAAAATGGTAATGTATTAATATAACATTTTCTAATTTTATTAAAAAATTGAGCATCAACCAGACACATATCTAATTGCTTTTATTTAGTCTAAATTAATATTTTTTTAAAAGATATACAATGAATTATTTTCTTTATTTTTGAAATACTATTGTTAATAAAGAAAACTATTTGACTCGAGTTCTTTATTTGTCTAGTCTAAAATTTACTAGAATCTTATGTGGAAAAATCTAATCCATAAAATGCGGCGCATGATGAACAAAAATATTATGACACTAGAATTTTAGCTTTTACTTTTAATCTTAGAGAATATAAATGACTTTTGTTCTAAAGAATATTGTAAAAATTCTCGAAAAATCGTTTTAACTTAATAGTTTTTTAGTGTCTAGACTTGAAATGAGAAACAGGAACAAAAGTGCCATTTGCATAGAGACTAACTGTGAATTTTAAAATGATGGCAAATTTAAAACTGGATAAATGAAACCTACTTCATTTAAATTTTTTTCAAACAAAAATAAATTTTAATTAATAAATCTACCTGATGTTGTCTCATTTTTGTCTTTAAAAATGTATAAATGTTTATTATAAATACTAAAACTTCTTACATTATAATGTATTACGGAGTAAATTAAAATATTTATGCATATATCCGTATCATTTCTGAGTAAATTAATGCTTCATTTAAAATATAAATATAATTGATTAATTGACATATTGACTTTTGTAACTTTAATATAATTAATAATTGACTTTTGTATGTTTACAAATATTTAAAACTGTTTTGATGAATTTCACATTTATCTTACTTATCATATATGTAGAACAATTATACATTTTCTCCAATTAATTTCTGTTGTTCATTTATCAATTAAATAATTACTTTAATTTGCATAATTACTACTTTCATTTCATAATTGACAATTTTTTTTTTTTTTTTTTTGTATATGTTTAGCATTATAAGGATACTGCTATTTATTTGTATTGATGACTTATTTTAATTATAAAAATTTCTTTTTAAGAAATATAAACAAATTATTAATGTTAGTAACATAAGTAATTAACATTATTAACATTATAAAGAAGAAATAAATTTAAAATAAAAAGAAAAATAAAGGGAGATTTATAGTGTGAATATTCCTCTTTTATTTACTTATTTATATGCTATTTCATTATCAGCTTTAATAAGATTAAATTAATTTATTTTTAAATATGTTTAGAAAATATGAAAATTTGATAATATTGATAAATTTACTTTCTTAAAACTAAAAAAGTATAAATAATGAAAACAAAACTAGAAAAGAATTATTAAAACAAAAAGTTATGGCTTGGTTTGGTTTGTCTTTCTATTGTCATTTTTTGTACACTTTGGGCTAATCAGATCAGGACCTACAGTTTAACGTACTAAACGTTGTGAGTTTTTCTTTAAAATAAATATTTTAGAAAGTTATTATTGACAAAAATTATACATTGTTTAACAAATATCAATAATACTTTTTTATTTCCAAAGGCAGATTATGAACAGTTACAGCAAAAAAAGGAACAACGAAAAAAAAAACATACAACAACAACAAAATAATACAACAAATACAACAAACCATGCTGAAACAGATTTCATTAATCTAACAATATTGTCAAGTTGCAGATCTTTTAGCCACTGAAAAGAGTTACCAGGTGCACCACGGGGAGGTAGATCTTCTGTGCACCCATAAGAATAATATTAACACATTTAATTAACTTCTTAATCATTTTAATGTTAGTATTTTACATTATTGCGCAACTTTAATTTAAAAATATTTCTGGTTTAATATATAGTATCTTTCAGAAATTAACTCAATTTCTTATTAACTTCAAACAAAAAAGATATATTAACCCTTTTAAATAATTTATTTACCTTAATTTTTTCTTAAGCATGTATGATGGCAAAAATACATAATTACATAACAAAACTTTATAAAGGTTTTTTAATCGTTATTTTCAAAAACCTTCAAGCAATTTTTTTAATACTGATGATATCGTTTTATGCTAACTTGACAATAACGTCCACAATTTTCTTTAAACTTGCCTGAAAGCATTATTAACCATTTCGCAGGTTAATTTCTAATACCTTAATAAAGATTTCACGTTAAAACTGAGGATATCCTTCCAAATTCTAAATCACGAAACATCAAATTAATGACGAACATTTCGCAGAACTCGAAACTGATGATCCATTTGCAACAGCATGGTACAGAAACCACCACTATATTATTCATCATTCCATTTCCCCTTATCGTGGCTGCTCCAATCAAATCAACAATCAGCGAAAGCTAATGAAATCGCGACTCAACAATTCAGCAAAAATAAGCAAATGCCCACGAAGCGATACAATCTTGGGGAACACTGCCTTCACCAAAAAGTATCTTTCAGGTCGTTAAACGCATGTGTGCTCATTACGGTTTCCACGTCTCAATCCCTCCGCCATCAAATAAATGAGCGTGGAATTGTCAAACCCTACACCCCGATGCAATTGATGATGTTATCTGCTCGATTATAACAACGTGACTGCATTTGCAAGGTACGAATGAATACATGATGAGTAAGCAGTATGGTACTCAATGAAGTTCGGCGAGAAAATGGCCTCTTATGATATGCTTATCGATTGAAATCAATGCTCGCAATGTGTGATAACTTATTTTATGGTAAGTAGGAGAGTTGCAATTTTTGTGTAAGATAGACGAAGATTGAAGTTGATTATATATTTTGCTTCTGCTCATATGCATACTTCTTGCTGTTTTCATTAGGATGTATTTTGTAAACTTAAAACATGATCAATCATTCGATTCGTGGTTCGAAATTTTAAGCCAATAACGCTTTAAAGATTTAATCACTTTGCGTACGTTGCAGATACGTAAATACGTACATTTGGAATTATTTTATATCAGCAGGTATTCAATAATTGGCACTTTTATGATTGCTGACATCGTGATACAATTATAAATTGCACAAATAACTTGCATATGAGGTCAATCCGAAAACTACTGATGGTATCTTTGAAGGCAATGCTTTCAAAACTGAGGAGACTCGAAGACGATAACGACAGTATGTATCAGTATCTCTCATTGACAGTCAGAATTTTCGATAGAGTTTTTTTTTTTTTTTTTTTTTTGCTGCATACAACACGCAATACTCCATTTTATGTGATGGATTATTCATGTTGTACATAAGTGTAACAGGAGACACAACTATGTATAGAATAATAGTTTTTTGGTCACATTTCATCCATTAAAGATTATTGTTATTTCAAGAAAATATTTAAGTAAAAATTAAGTGTTTTTATCTAGGAATAAATTCTAAATTGGGCTAGGATAAAATGAGAAATTGGGTTTACAAATGCGAATCATGTGGAAAGAGTCGTATGATTATTTATTTTAAAATCTTTAATGTATTATCCATGTATTATTATTGCAGTGTTCCTCCCAGTGAAGCGTTTGCAAACTTTGCGTTTTTTAGAATTTAGAAGCAGGGCATAGAGGGTTTGATTTTAAATTCATATTCTTAAAAATTAATATAAAACTCTTTATTTGCTATTTTTTAACTCTCTGTTTACTATACTTGCTTTTAAATCCCTATTTTGATATTCCAAATTAGCAATACTGAAAATTTAACCAATATTGTATCTTAGGTTAAATCACCGGTTACATCTCTCATTCAATTGATCTCTTACTCTTATAGAATTTATCGCTTACTATCCAATTTATCGTTTTTTCTTCTTATAGTTAATTTATCACTTACACGCTTACACTTACATTTGAATCTGAATGTCTATTGACATTCATGACAATATGAGGAACTAATTCGTTACCTTAAAATAAAGTTATTTTTTTCTCGAATTTCATATATATTTTAAACGTTTCTTTAATGGATATTTTAAATTATAATTATTTAAAGTTTACCACATTACGAAAGATACACATTTTCTGTGATATATTTTTTGTTTTCTAAAAAAATCACGGATTTGAATTCGAAAAATTTATGAATTGATTTTTATAGCAACACATAAGTTTTTAATAAAATAAAGAGTATTATTTTAAAAGAAATTCCATATTCCTTTTTCATTCCTTTCAATAAAATTTCTTTTTAAATTTTTTATCAATGTTAAAGTATTTTTGTGTCCATTTAAGATTAAGTCCATTCCAAAACGTTTTATGCTCACTAAAAAAGATAATAAAAGGCAAACCTTTTTTTTTTTACAAGATAATAAACTTTTCAAATTGTATAAAGAATTTTAACACAAAATAATAGATTTAAAAATATAAATTTTAGTAAATTAGACACATAGTTTAATTTTTTTTTTAATTTTGAATTATTATGTACATAAATAGAAGAAATTCCCATTTAAGGAAAAACCTAATCATGTAAAATTTAAAAACATATTTCCATATTGTATATTCTAAATTTGTAGCATATTATTATTATTGCAATAACGTTTAAGTTTAACGGTACATACACTGTTATTTATGCAAAATACATTAATTTTAAAGTTTGAATGAGAATTAATTTAAATTTACACTAATTTGTTTACTTAATATTATGTTATTTGTTACAGGCTACTTTTTATTTCAATTTCTTATTGAAAGATCCTTTCGTTAGCGAAATTGTACATTTTTATTATTTTTTTTTTAAATTATACATACGCATTACAGATGATTGATGTTAAAACGAAATTATTTTAAAAGAAATTTTAAAAACTTCGACACACGTTATATATAATATTTATTCCGTTTGAAATATATATAATTAATTTTGCATAAACTCATATCGCCTCTCTAAAATAAAGAAGTAACACAAATCAAAAACGACTTGAACCCTGAAAAATAAGCATAATTGATTTGTGGCTGTTTTTAAGTAACGCTTGGAGAAGCACATACCTTTCATCAAGAGAAAAACCCTTAAGAAAAATTAATAACGCCAAGAAGATTTAAAAATAAACTCTTCTAGTCATAAATCTTGTACTTAACAGTTGAAGAAGCAGAGATGGAATGAATCTACCTCCAACGATCTTTCAATGGGGAAAGCAAAGATTCCAACTATTTTGGGGGGATGTGTGTAGTAAGTATGCTACTTGTCGCATACTGCACATACTACGCACAAACACATACAAAACCATACTCTTATGCAGTCGAAAAGGAAGCCTGGAACTTAATTTAAATGTCCGAAATGACATAAATTCTGCAGGAGCGACCCAAATTAATGAAGTTCACGTTTAGACTAGAGGCAACGATTTATCATACGGTACCCTGTACGTTATATTTCTCCACAAAAGAGTAATATCTTAACGTTATTCCTCGAATGGGGTTTTTCGTGGCAGTAATTTATTAGCTTAATTGAACGAAATTGCGTTTCTCTGCGTGCTTTTGATGGGGATTGGAGAGTTTTTTCCGAACCGAAGTTTATATTTATATAGAACAGTAAAATGTTAAGGGATATTGTGGGAGATTAAAGAAAAAAAAATTGGTTTTAAGTATGGATAGTGCTTCCTCATTTCAGTAAAGTAATCTTAAGTGGTATCTTGAAAAAGAGAAGTAATTTATTACGAGCGTTATGAAGTGTTCTTCTGAATTTCTGAAGCAATTTATCCGATAACGCTCAACACTAATTAAATTTGAAGTATAACATTGTTTATGTGCGTTGTGGAATATTATGAACCATCCAGTGCATTTAATTCAATAATTTAAAAAATAAGATTTTACACTTATTTGTTAGATATTTTAGTAGGATATTGAGTAGCAATAGTTCACAAAAAATAAGATTGTATTTTATTTGTAAGGTAATGTATGTTTCATTAAAACAAATCTAAATCAGTGATTTTGAATCCATTTCTGAAATCATGAACAGAACTTATAATATTTTTTTCAATGATCTTAAAATACGTCCCACAATTAAATAATTTTGAAATTATTTTTTTTGTTCATAATTTATTTTATAAAAATTAACATAAGTTTTATTTTTATAGATACTTCAAATTTTAGTAAAAATATTTGTATTAATAAATTAAACTCTATTTGCCTATTTTTATTTGTTTCAAATAAATTCTTAATTTTGAATTTAAATTATATTTATTATTTGAAAAATATCTGTACGTGATGATTTTATTTCATCTATAAAATTTATTTCTAATCAACACTTTCTGAAAATGTTAAATAATATTATTTGATACTAATTAAATAATGCGCAAATAATTAAAATATTATGGAAAACATTTATTTAATTTGCGATAAATATCCTTTATTACAAATGATCAGTTGTGATAAATAAGGATTAAATAACGATCATGCTATCATTTCATTTGTGATAAATCATCAGACGAAGTTCTGTTTTCGTTCAAAAAAAAAAAAAAAAAAAAAAACCCAAGGTTTTCATGAGAAGATTTAGGTTTCTAGTGTGTTTTGTGTATCCAATTGCATGTTTATTCTGTGAGTATTAATTTTTTTTTCCATTTGGCAATATAGCGTTATTTATTGTCTTCGACGAATTGATATTGTGTTCTCTATGTGAATTACAATAAATAGATTATGTCATAGTTCACATTTATTGATTTGAATAAAGAACGACCTCATAAAACGAAATTCCGATAGTATCTCAAAATAAAAATTTAAATAGTTTCCATAAATCTAAATTCTTTTCGACGTAGATAGTTACAAATAAACAGATCAAACACGCAGGTATTTTCAAGATGACTGTTGGGTACAATACAAGTTACATTAAGCTTCTTAAAAGATTTAAAGAGAAGGTTAAAAAGTATTTTGTGTATTCGTATGGTGTATATTATATAATAGTAAACAAAGATGTTCCTATGTTTGTGAAAACATTAAGGATGTGAATTTGCATAATAGTTGAAAAACATTTTTTTTGACATTCCACATAAAATAGGTCACATGAAACAATAAATAACAATTCTTAAAAGTGAACTATGCTAAAAATTCTACAACTAATTTCTGTGCAAAAACATTCTGTCATTTGTCAGAAACAAAGTTGAAAGAATGTGTCTTTGTTGATTCTGGCATAAAAAAAATTGACCATAAGGCAATATGGATGTTTAAATGATGAAACTATTAAGGTAATATGGATATTAATATGAAGAGACTGACAATAAGTTTAAAGATGTAAACCTTTGGATTAACATGAGGAAGGGCAAAACTTTTTCCATTTTCCATTTTTATCGTCAAAACTTTTTTTTAATACATTTTTTTTTCATCTACACCGGCCCGTCACTGCCCTAGATTTTAACGTTATATAAAATTCAGCAATTAATGGTGTTTGCAGAAAAATAGTAGGTATAAGAAAAGCGATTGAATAATTAGATTAAATACCCCAAAACATAAAATACATATTAAACAAATGGTTTTAAAATATATATCTTAAATGCCCTATATTATTATTAAAGTGTCTGAAAAATATGAAAAGAATTGTTTTATTTTAATGCATATTTTTATAGTTATTTGCTGGTTAAATTTTTATTGGATTCCTTTATAAAAAATTCTCTTGTTTTAAAATAGGCTTATACCTACTATAAAACAATGTTAAAATATCTTCACACAAAGACGAAATTCATGGATATCTGTACAACTAGTTTAAAGAAGCATTTGGAATCACAGAATGTGAGAAATAGAGTAAAGTTAACTATATTACTCATGTTAAATTTTTTAATCTTTTAGAAAATATTTTTCGGAAAACCTCTAATTTCAATATTTCAATAATTTAATAAAGCTAATTTTGCATTTTATGTCTTTGAAATCCCCTGCAGCTTTACAATCAATTTTTGCATTAGCAAAAATTAATTAACCAACTCATTAGAATTTATCCAATTAGCCTCATTTAGCCAATTTAGCCTCATACCAATTAGAATTTTTGTAAATTAATTATCCCTATCATAAATAATTGGATGAGTTGCTTAGTTTTTGCTGCATTTAACACAGAATTAAAATACACTTGTTTATTCCACATTATTATTGGATAAATTTCTGTACAAAATGTATTAATTGAGTGATTTGTGCTTCAACACATATATATATATAATACTGTACCTGATGCGAAATGTTGTTTAACAGAGAAAAACATTGCATTCTTTAAAAATAATTATTATCTGAAATTATTTTTTTAAAACATTAAAAATAATTTATTATTTCTAAAACATTTTATTTTAAAACGAGATATAATACACAAAGGCAACAGATTCCAATAGAATACATCGTATTTGAAATGCATACTTATTCTTCACAAACAACAGTCTGCTGACACATGAATATTCCATCAATTCAAACAACCATACCGTCTTTAAATCCTCATAAAAGCATTCAGTGACGCAGCGGAAGAACAAGAAATGCTGTTTCAAGCCAGATTAAAATACTTACTTTCCAAAACGAATCAGAAACGTGGGCCAGAGAAATGGAATGAAAGTAAAACAAAAAAAAGAGATGAAACGGTGAAACAGAAAAAGACAGTCACGCCATAACCTCATTTATAGGCGAAATGCCCCGAAAACGATGTAAAGACAAAAGAATAAACTTCTCAATCCCCATGTATTGTTGTGTGTCACGTTATAATACCATTTGACAAAACCACAACGAAGTCCACAGTAAAAGAACTAAAGAGAGCACTCCTTCTTCCCAGGTGCTTTATTACAAGGTGCATATAAGCAATTTTGCAGAAGGGGGAAATAGAATGATATTTACTGAAAATCGGATTTATGCTGCTCTGCTGAAAACTAATAACTATAAAGGGAAAGAGAGACTTTCCTATATTTGATACATAAGCAGTATTTTCTTTCAATTCTTATTCTGCTCCATCTTCCGAAGTATCTTCATCGCATTCTTCTGCATAAAATATGCTTTAAAAATGTATTTATTTTATTTTACCACTTCAACAACATGTTTTGATACAGTGAATTATATTTAATACTTTTTGGCATCTTTTTTTTTTTTATCTGTTGAATACAAAAAAAAGACTAAATTATTTGGTTTTTCGATGTAATTCTTTTATTAAGTTAGCGTATTCAAATCTAAAATAATTTTGAGCCTCGAGGATATTTTGAATGAAACCTAAAATCTCCTTCAAAAAGTTATATATCATTTTTGTAACATAATGCAACTAGTAAGGAAAGCAAATAGTTTTCTTTTTACATCTACATGTATTTTTCATCGCTGTAAAACCACAACACAAACTTAAGCAAATCAACTACGTGTATTTAAAATAGGTTTACCAACAAAAGAAAAAATGGATTTCCATAATAATTCAGTTTCCTTTTTAAATCAATCAATTAACTTTGAATATTTGAATCCATGTTTCGAAAAAATCTTTACTAAAATGATTTCATAACAGTTATTAACTATTTATTTGTATTTCTCTTTTAGAAAAGTGATTTTTATTTAGTTAATCTAAAAATTTATACAGTCATTTTTAAATAAATTCATGTTTTTTTTTTACATTTTCCTTAAATAATTCTTTACTTTTTCAAGTTACAACTTTTTGTCTAAATACTATTAATCACACCTTTCATGAATTTAAATTTTGAAGGAATTGCCAAGGTTTTGATTTGCGTAGCTAAGTACTCAAATATCATGAAGCAAAATCAAACAATGCCATTTTTACTCAGTAATTTTGAAATACCAAAACACCTTCAAAATTATGAAAAAAAATTCAATACTTATTAAAATTATTTTTAAAAAGTTTTATTTTAATTTTTATTTTTTAAATATATATTTTAATTTTTTATTTTTAGTCTTCTTAGAGTTCATTGTAGGTATAAATACATTTTTTCTAATTCCTTTGAATAATTTTGAATTGTCAAGAAAAGACTTATGGTAATCATAAAAATGTATATATCATAATTAAAATTATAAAAATGTATAATCATTTAAAATTAAATTTTACTTGAAAAAGTAATAGAGTTTATAAAATAAATATGTAAAGTATTATTTTCACTATACAAACCGAAAATTCATTGCACTTCTGCTATTCGAACGAAAATTATTTGAATAACACTTAGAGGTTATATCCACTGAATTACCTTGACATACTATTCAATAACCATCAAAACTGTGAAATGGGGTGACCGGACATTTCATTAAAGGGTGAATTGCCTTGAATTAGAGCATTTGTCTGCCTTCATAAATGCCCTTATTTAATAAAATTGCATATCAAATTATACGTTTTCCAGAATTACTAGTAGTTAATTATTTTTAATACATTCATTTTTAATGAGTGTTACTTATATACCAATTCGTTCTGTGTCACGAAACATAAGTTATTAATATAAACACAATTTTAAGACCTGCTTTGCCTGAGTGCAATAGATTATATCTAACCAAAACAAAATGAAGTTAATCATTATCAATAGTTTAGTTTCCCTATACTCAATCACGGCACTCCTATGCTATTCCTGCTGTATATATTTAATAGAAGACGAAGCACCCTCACGTGTTCTTTTCTTCCGTTGATCCATTTGATTCCCCTAATCAAGGGGAGGGCTGGAACGAACTTGTCGTGAGATTTTCCCGGAATGTGTCCCGAAATTGGACGGATTCGTGACCATGATCATTACGTGCAGATCCCTCACCCGAGGTAATTAAACGGCTGCTTTCGTTTCAAGAAAATTCCGCCATTTGATTGCGGCCGCACGAGATTTGGCTGAAAGAAAGTGTGGGCTTCATCAATGACCATTGCCAATGGACTTTCTGGATTTAGAATAAAGATATACAGATTTCTCTTGCAATAAGTATGGCTTGCTTAAATTGCTTCAAATAAAATAAAATAGTGCAATGCCGTTATTGATTAGCTGAGTTACCACTAAAAATGGATTAGCAAAATTGGGCATTAATATTAGCTATTAATATTTTCCGGTATTAATTAAATGATATTAAATTCCATCCTAGTCTGGTAAATATATAATTAGTAAATATCTGGATAGGGATATTCTTTATGAATATCAATGGGCTTTGTATTCCATTTATGAATACCACGAACAGCCCACCGATTGTCAATGAAGGAAGGATATTTCGCTCCTGGAAAAATTTTAGGGAATATGTTCATAATTTAGAATTTGCTTGTAGTATGAAAGAAAATTAGGAAAACGCCCATCATATTGGCTGGAGTATTAACGGACTTTAAAAAGTTCAGACATTCCAAAAAAATAAAACTAAGTGTCTAAACTGTCTAAAGGTTCATTGATATGGACTTTGGCAATATCCTTTGCTATTCTTGAGGTTTATGGCTACGTATTCCATTGGTTTCTTGGTTTGCAACACATACATGGACCTGAATGGCTGAGTGTCTGTCACTTGGTACCACAGATTTCGATTTCGAGTCCCGGGGATTCATGAATTCTTTAGTGGTTCAGAATCTACTTTAAGCCGTAGGTCCTGGATAACAGTATACCGTCTGAGCCCAATCAGACTTTCCATCAACCCACATCATTTGTAAACTGTAATGGAACAACTCAGCTCTATGGTCTAGTTGTGGTATGCAACACAAATTTATAAAAAAAAACATTGCCCTCTATTATCAGAAATAATTTGTCTCATAAAATATTCATGTTTACTTTTATCGATTTAACATTTTAAATCTAGATTTTTACATGTAAATAAATATGTTATGCAGTAAGACAAAATAAGATGAATAAAATAGATTTTTTAAATTAAAATGTGAAACAGTATAAAAGAGTTAAAGTCTACTAAAACAATTTATATATACATACAAAAATGTATTTTGCAGTTTTTTAAATACTTGTACTAATACCTAGTGTATAGTCCCATTCTCTTATTGGAATGGTTTGAATTTAAAAATAAATTTCACCTACAACAACATAAAATTTGGTGGCAGTTTGAAATTTTTCTTGTATAATAATTACTTTTATTTTAATATTAGTCCTGTGTAATGAGGCTAGTATGGTTTATTAATCCAAAAACTTCTACAGTATATCGTAATATATGATTTTGTAAAATTAGAACCGTATCATAGCTATGGAACCAATATCATGCCTATTAGAACCAATATCAACTGAACCAATATATATAACTTCAGAAAAGCAGCATATACTATTTGAGCATAGAACTAAAGTACAGTAGAATATAAATTACGTAGAACCGACTGGAAAAAGTATATCTTCACTGAAAAAGAAGATGTAGTAATTAAGTTTGCTTCATTTCAGTAACCAAGCAATGTATTCAAAGAAAATGAATACGTGTAAGCATAATTGTGTAAATATATGCTCAATTCAAGTTCTTGGAGAAAAATCATCTCTTCCCTGATGGTATCTTTGAAGATACCTCTGAAGATGTTATCAAAATGCCGATAATTAGCATATTTTGTCCATTTTCCCAAAAAGTACGGAACTAAAGGTAAAACAAATGAATCTAAATAAAGATCAGAATGTCTAGTGTATGTAAGTGTGTAATATATAAGTCTATACGGGTAGTGGTGTATGCGTACACAGGAAAAGATTTTAAAACTGCACATTGCAATTTCCTCTCGTCTTCTCTCAACTTTCTTCTTTTTTTGCAACATTCGAAGAATTTAAAAAAAAATGTGTATGTACCAATGTTAGATAACAGTGAATCTTGAGGATAGTTTTGGAAGTAGGGAGACTCAGATTGCTAGAGACTTAAATGCGACGTTAAATATCGCATACAACTTATTTAAACATTTTAAAAATACTGAATCTGTAGAGAAGAAACGCCTGTAAAGTCATTCAAGACTCACGATGAAGAAAGTAGAGAATGAAGATTGACATTTATCCATTTCAGAGAGTCTTAATAGAAATTCAGCAGTTCTTATATTTCTTGTAACTTTCATTCTGTCACACGAAACGGAATTTCAAGAATTACTGTTTTCAGAAGGTTATACGAGAGAAGTCTGCTTAAAAGAGTATTTTTGACGTCGTGTTGCTTCCTTCCACTTTATCAATGTCGACTTTGAACTAGAAATCAGTATTCGCTTCATTAAGGGATCCTAGTTTAGCCTAATGTCTTATTCTCGAGATATGTTGATCTGGAGATGACTTGAGATTCACTTATCTGTCATCCAAAATTAAAAAAAAAAATTGAAGTAGGACAGGGGAGGTTTGGGCGATTCGAAAAGACAATATGTTGGATAGACATAGAATTTTCCTTGTTTTTGTCAAGTGTTCTACGAATCTTGATAAATATACGATTGAGGTCTTGGACTCTATGTCAATCTTTTCATTTGAATCCCAATGTCTTCTTCCTGATTTCCATTTCTGGTATAGCAAAGGGCTTTAATACAGACTCATCTGCTTGATGAATTACTGGGAAGTTAGGATATTTACCGGATGAAAGAATCAATTGTATCTCAAAACTTAAACACTAAAGAGTTTCTCTGGACATTCTTGAGAGCAATTAAAACTCGCTTTCCACCTACGAGAACCATCCAGGGACAGAGTATTGCGTTTCGCAAGTCTAGTAGGATTTCTCCAGACACCCATCTCCACACATGCATGATAATGCGTATATACCAAATTATACAATGATAATATATACCAGAGGTACAATGCTAATACATGTTCATATCTGATTTTATTAAAATCTGTGTAATAGTTTTGCAAATAATCAACCAAAACTGAAAATTATCTCAACTTTTAACAGCAGTTAACTAAGACAACATATATGTACATATATTTATTTTCCACATTATTTTTGAATCTTGGGATTTTCTTCTTTATAAAGCTTAAACATTTAGAAAAACTATATTTAGACATGCACATGTTAGACGCATGTTCTCTGACAGCACATCCATATGCTTTATAAATGTCCCTTAATCAATAATTGCATGGAATTAATTGAAACTCACATATTATATGAGAAATATTCGTGCACAGCATGTCGATATCCTTACTGGGAGAGCTGATTCAAAACTCGGCAAGCCTTATCTAACGTAGGACCTTCATTCAGATTATGACTACTTTTCTTTTATGATGAGTGATTCTGACAGTTATGACAAGACATCATTACCACTTTTTTTACAAATAACTGTGATTAAGTTTATCTAAAAATCAACTTAATATATTTTATTATAAACTTTTGAGAACATATTTCGTAAAAACTAATTTTGCATTATTCCATAAAGATACATTAAATCAGTTGTCAGTATGGTAAGATATGAATAGATGGAGCGCCATAAACAACTCACATACATGCCTAAAAGTGAGAAAAATAAATGGTTTGTCAGACGCCTTTGACTTATGACAGAAAAGCTCTGTACGCGTGAGAGATGCATAAGATGTCAGACAAGTGGAATGTATAACATCAGAGCTTAGCAAGCGAGTACGATGAATAAATCAAAAGCCCTTTGGGTTTATGTACAGCAGAAGGAGATATGTTAGTCGGATGAGAATATCAGCGGATGAACTTGTGAGACAAGTGAAGTCAAGTATGTGAATTATCGAGTAAGTTGAATGTTGGGTGGATGATTCTACTGAAGTGAGACATGAATTCCATTACAGCTTAAGTGTTGTTTAGAAAGAGTAGGAGTTTCAGATAAGGCATAAAAGGCAATTGAGAATAATTCCACAGTGGCGTCTTTATCACTGGGTACATTAAACAACTTTGTGAGACACTTAGGCTCAAGGGCTGTCCTCTAAATTAGTTTCAAGTATAGCAATTATTTTGCTAATGAACGATGTACTTAATTTTAAAAGATGTGACTGGGTGATTTTTTTATACCTTTGTTGGGATTCGGATCACCAAGGATCATAGTCCCACTGAGGGACCATGTGGTTGGCTTAGGAAATTCGAGTTTGGATGGGTAACGTCATTGTCTACATGTAAAAAAAACCCATGTTTATATAAATTTGTCATTTCGCATATTAATGTATTGAATAAATTATTTTAAAGTATGAACAATACTTATATCTATGAAAATCAATAATATACAACAAATGTTTTCTTTTACATACCAATTTATTGTAAGATAAACATTATCAATATTGGTACTGTTCAGTTTATAATAATGCAATTTGAATAATCATTAATTTAATAATGTATTTTATTAAGGTTATTGTGCTTAGGATAAATAGCATGCATTATAAATACCATATTTTCTGCGGAATCCTTTTAAATGTAACAGGACTATGTAGTTTTTTTTTTATTATTTTACTTGAGAACTATGAAATTAGAAAAGTTTAAGACCTTTACTTTGCAAAATACGTTATTTTCAACATGTACACAAATATAAACACAATAAATATAATACTAAAGTTTGTTTTTATATGTAAGTTATTTCTGAATTTATATATATATTTATATACATGAAATATTTTTATCGATATAATATTGAACTTTTGAAATAACTGTCATGAAGTAATAAAAATACAATTTATTCAAATTCTTTTAAATTTAAAAGTACCTTAGATCCCCTTTACGTGACCGATACGAAAATAGTGTAATATTAAAACGGTGTTTTATTAATGTACATTATTAAATGCTATTGTGGTAAGCCACTTTGGTCTAATTTATTATCCACTAGAACAGATGATTTGTAACAAATGCAGAGTAATGCTCTACTAAGGGGGTGAGGATTGCTACATTATATACATATTTCACAACGACAATCAATCCCCCAGAAGTAGCAACTGTAGTGTTCGTAACTTCTTCCTCGTTTATAACAGAAGATTATTTTGGTCTACGTATTTATCACGCTCATCCCCGGTATGAACACGGAAACTTTCGGTAGGGCTTCAATCGTAGGTGTTCGAACCCTCATGTCCGAGTTTCGAAACCTAGCTTGCTATCCACGAGTAGCTTAAGCCAAAATATTAGACTTGTATATATATATATATATATATATATATATATATATATATATATATATATGAAGCCAACGGCCGTACTATGCTGAATATACCGGTTCTCCTTAGATCACCGAAGTTAAGCATCATTGGGCACGGTCAGTACTTGGGTGGGTGACCACCTGGGAACACCGCGTGCCGTTGGCAAATTTGGGACCTGAATGGCCGAGTGTCTAGCGCTCTGGCGCTCGGTGCCACAGGTTTCGGGTTCGAATCCCGGCGGTGCCATGGATGTTTGTAGTGGTTCGGAATCCACTTTAAGCCGTAGGTCCCGGTCTTCTATGACTGTAAGAGCGTCACGGAGCAAAAATCAGGCTTCTACCTACGGGTGCTCCATCACAACAGAAGCTGCTTCCTTCCCCTTCAATCATGAGTCCATATGGGCTTGTGGGCTTGGCCAGCCAAGTGGGATAAGAAACAACAACAACAACAACAACATATATATATATATATATATATATTATGTTATTTTAAATTCCATTAGACTTAAAGATATATTATAGAGATATAAAAATACACTGGAGTTTATTTATGTTACATTAACCGGAATTCCAATATATTGTTCACACTACCCTTTATTTATAAAAGTTATTAAATGTTTTTATTGTATAACATATTTTAATCAAATATACATACAACTGTAATATTTTTGTATTGATTATTTTAATCTAGTACAAGGCAAAGCTAATAATATATATAATGATAAATAAATTTCGCAACAAATGATCAAAACATTGTGAATAAAAGAAGCATTCTAATAGTTTGGATATGAAATACATACAAAAACCTATATTTAAGATAAAATATTAAGGAAATGTAAATACTTGTATAGCTCTTAATGAAATCTTACAAAAATAATAATAAATCATATACATTTATCACAAAATATAAACATAATGTATTTTGGGAAATGATAGTACAAAATAAATGTAGATTTATTTAAAACATTTTAATCAAATAAATGTATGCATATAAAAGGAAAATGTTTTAGCTTGTTCAGGAAAACAATAAGTGATGCCTAAAACGTTCTGGACAAAATCCAGACATACAAAAAAAAAAATAATAATAACGAATATGCTTCGCTGGAAAGATATAGCTGACAACACAAAGGAAGAGTAAAATCAATGCCTGAAAAATAACAAAATAAAAGAGAAGAATTAGAAAATTACGCTCATCGGATGATCATACATAAAAAACAGTTAGAGCATTAATTACATTTATTCTTCGTATTATTCTTCGTTCATATTTCTTATTATTGGTAAAAATACCTGCTTCGCATAATTTTGAAGCCTGAATGTTTATAAAAGCATGTTCTCTTTTATTTAGAATACCCTAGATTAAAATTATTGGACACTCTGATAACAAATTGAGGAAAACTCAACTTTAATTTAACTAAGATGCCAATGAAACCACTCAATTTTGATAACATTGAAGAAGATCCGAATTATTGATGTATATATTCATGATAACACATCTTATATACTGCCAACATTGTTTAATAATCAATTCAATGGAAATAATTTATTCAAGGGTGCACTTCAGAAATATCAGTGCCTAATTTAGGAATCGTATTAGATATAACTTATTAGGTGCCTACAGTGTAGTCCGTCTGACGATACCGGATTTACCGTCATTATCTTTGTGAAATCCTCTAAATCTTAAAAGCAATGATTGAAGCATTATCTGATATCAAATGTAAGCCTTCGCCATGTTACAATGTTACATGTTGCATGTAACAATAGTCATTTATTATTATTGAGCTAAGAGTGTGGCATTTATATCATCAGAATGATACATGAAATTCTTTATGTATTGCCTATTTTAAATCAAACAATATAAACTGGTCATCAACAGATGTATTTATGACGATCCTTGATTTGGATACCTGTTATTACAGCTGAAAAAAATATTATAATTGTAGAGCAAAAAAATGTAAATTATATGAAGGAAGAAAAATTACGAAAGGTTTTTCTACAAAAAAAATATGTGTAACATCTTTTGCGTATTAGTTCTAATATGTCAACACGTTGGGGGCCAGTTGGAGGAACATTAAAGTTGGACGATGATATCCCTGCCTCGTTTACGCACATGAAGATTACCATGTTACAATATTACAACAGCATGTATCAATAATCATTTATTATTATTGAGCTAAGAGTATGGCATTTTACATCAAAATGATACATGAAATTCTTTATGCATTGCCTATTTTAAATCAACCAATATAAACTGGTCATCAACAGATGTATTTCCAACTGTCCTCGATTTGAATACCTGTTATTACAGTCAAAAAAATATAATTCTGGAGCAAAAAAAATATAAATTATATGATTAAAAAAAAACATTACAAAAAGTTTTTCTGTGAAAAAAAAATATATGTAAAATCCTCTGCGTATTAGTTCTAATCTGCCAACACGCTGGGGGCCAGTTGTGGGAACATTAAAGTTGGACGATGATATTCCTGCCTCGTTTACGCATACGAAGATGGGGCGAGCGCAAAAGAGAGTTGATAATTACTGTAATTTCCACCGAGTTCTCATTCCGAAACTCGATCCAGTACTTTTCTTTCTGATGGGAGTGAGAAGAGATTTGTCCATTAGTGGGTTCGTTATACTTCTCCGTATCATTCGCAAACCGTTTTCCGCTTGCAATTTTAAATAACAACCTTTGCCGAGCTGTGATTAATTGACGACCATCCGTGGCCGCCCGCTCCTCTCTTCATTAGGAACCCATCGCCCCTCCACCTTCTGCAAATGGCCCTTCCCGGGATATCCTGAGGCATCTGCCAGATCGGAAGAAGAGTTCATTTAAAAAGGAAAGTCGTTTTAAAAGGGTAGGGTAGGGGGAGAGACTTTGGTGGTGCTGATGGATGGTTTCTGGAAATGGCCGTGCAAATTCCAGTACATCCATGTCGAAAGAAAATTATAAATAGTTTTAGAAAATCTCTGTCTAGACCAAAACCAACTTCTTTGCACATGTTTTTCTCACTGAACAAATAATGTTATTTTAAACAGTAAAAAAAAAAATTGCATTAATGATTTTCTTGCTTCCAAATCCTATAGTAGGTATTATCCTGACTGCTTTTGAGCAGTAATCCGCGCTTTTAGTCTACCAGGAAACTTTCGCAACATGTAGCCTAAATTCTAAAACTAACAGCTGAATTTAGGAACAGTTGAATTATGTTTCGGTACTCAAAGTAAAGGAAAGTTAGAAGGAGAAACATAAATCTGGTCTGAGAAAATAAACAAATTTTAACTTGCAATATATTTTTTTAAAGTAGTCAATGTATGCATTATTTTTTTTTATAAAATTTATGTCCAAAAAGAAAGTTTTTTAAGAAATGTATTAATTTATTTTACCCTAGATAAACAGGCAATACACTATTTTATTTTTACTATTCTAATAATTCAGTTACTTATGTGTGTGCATGCTTTTGGAATAATGACATTAAAAGTAATTTTGTTAATTAAATTTACGATTAAGAAATTTTGTAGCAATAAATACCTTTATTCGTAAACGAATTGTGATTAGAATCTCCTTTACGGTTGATCTCATGAAGCCAATTTCACTTTGCCGCTTCAATTTTTGTATATTCCACACATCAATTACTTTTCCACTTCCTAAAATATTTCTTCTTATGGCTGGAGCCTCATAGTGCAGCACTCTGTATAATTCTAATCAGCTGTCAAAGCGGATAACCTCAGAACTGGAATTAATTTTGGAAAAAAAATTCATCAGATATTTGGTCATTGGAATGAAAAATTGGTCATTGCAATCCAAATTGTTTATTCTAGTACTCTAAATAAGTTGGATGTTAAAGCATTACTGGTATTTAATTGTTACTTTTTTTCTTAATATACTTCATTATATTTTGAGAAAAATCTGCTGAATTGAATGTTTAGTTTAACATTGAAAATAATATGCATGCTAATTTAATAATCGAATAATTATTCATTTAATATTTAATCAAATAATTTTTAATCTAGTTAATTAATCGGATAATTGGTCAATTTAATGAGAAATTGGTAATAAAAATAATATTTAGATTAGTTTAATAATCGGATAACTTACCTTTAAGTATTTAATAAAATAATATATCAATACAATAATTATGCTAGTTATTTAATCGGATAATTTGTCATTTAATATTTAATAATACGTCAAAATAATATTTAAGTTAGTTATTTAATCGAATAATTGGTTATTGTAAATGAAATTGGGTATTCGAGTATCCTAAATAAGTTGGATGTTAAAACATCACGAATACTTAATTTTTTTTTTTTTTTTTTTTTTTATACTTCATTATATTTTTTTTAAAAATCAGCTGAATTTAATGTTTAGCTTAACAATAAAAATAATATTTATGCTAGTTTAATATGCACAGTACTATGCATCCCTTCACTCAAATTCTATTGAACACTAAAATAATTTTTTCCTTGAGAATCTCTATCACAGAAAAGGTCAAGGTCAGAAGAAGAATTGCTTTGTAATACCAATGCGTGAATTCCAAAAATAACATATCTTTAAAATGTAGAAATTTTTTAAATAACCATCTCTATAAAATGAGCAATTTATAGTGTATCAAAATTTTTAAATTATCATATTTTTTGGAACCAATTATGATAAAATTCCAATTATAATAAAATAAAAATTAGAAAAATCTCAACAAAAGTTATCTAAATAATTTATTATATTATTTAATGAAGCCATTCCTGAATCACATCCCTTTTTTCTAATAAATAAAAATTGGATTAACTACGAAATTTTAGTAATATTTTATATTCTTATTGGTCCCTTTTCGCAAATTCAGAAAATTGGCTGTTTAATTTTAAATGGAAATAAATATCCCTTTGTAAATCCAAACCTTTCCTCTACTTCATTCACCATGCTTTATTTTAATTCACTGTCTGCAAATTATTTTACTTAGTCTGTTCATAACGTGATTTTTAATCAAGTTTATCGACAGAATTTTGCAAATGCTTCAACAATCAGAAAGACTAAATGAAAATCGAAATTCCATTCCATTGTTAATCAGAACTTTGTTTGCTTAAGCATTTATGAATAAAACCAACTTTCAGAAATAGGAAAGGTAGCACATGAATATTCTTATGAAGCCAGCTTTACTCTTGAATAATTGTTGACAATCAGACTTGCACTAATGAATTGATGGTTTGGGTTGGTGTAGTTTACTCGCCTGCCGTCAGATGGCGCTGTAAATTGCGTAATCTGGGAAAGTAACTCCCAAATTGAACCGAATTCGCCCAAACAATGATAGGTAGAAATTCCACTTAAAATATTAGGCACTCCTGTTTGCGTTT
Source organism: Caerostris darwini (assembly GCA_021605075.1). Classification (NCBI taxonomy): domain Eukaryota; kingdom Metazoa; phylum Arthropoda; class Arachnida; order Araneae; family Araneidae; genus Caerostris; species Caerostris darwini. Next base: position 619,940 of record BPLQ01003296.1, read on the forward strand.
TCAACAAACACTTCACTCAGCAGTACTTAGCTAATTTTGGAACGGGGGATAAGAGCATTTCGGTTCATTTTAATCTAATAAAGTCTGGAGATACGATAGATTTCTGACTGTATGGCTTCCAATTTATTTGTTCAGTTGTATCTGGTTATCACGAATAGCGGATTGCTGATATAGGATTAAAAGGGAAGAGGAATTAGGATCATGTTGCAATTCGGGAAATGCAATGAAATATGCTTGATTTCTTGTTGGGCAGGTTTCTGATAATTTATATCGATAATGGATAATGTTTAGCTAAATTTTAACATAAGCAGTCATGTATAGAAGTAAATTAATATGATTTAATTCATAAAAGGAGATAAAATAATATTTTATAAGAATTGTTTAATTTGCTTCAAATAACTTGAATTTAGGAATTGCTTTTGAAAAATAATTTGTGGCAGCAATTAAAATTTTAAATGTCATGAGAAGTATGCTTGATTTTTTTTTTTTTTTTTTTTTTTTATGGTTCAAGTTATAAATACATATTTTATTTTCAAAAGGGTTCGAAAATAGAAAAATAAATTCAAGTGTCTTAATTTAATTTAATTTATTAGTTGATAAATTATTTTGATACATATATAAATGTATATATTATTTTACTTCAACAGCTGCGAAGATTTTTTTAAAGTGGTCTTGTGGAAAGTTCAAGTTTTTTGGAATTTTTTTTTTTTTTTAAATTATTTCGCAAAAAGTTAATAACAATGAACGCAATCTGCTATGAGCTTTTATCTATAAATGTTCTCCGAAAAGACTTTCAAAATATTATCATTTTATCAATATAAAATTAAGTAGTTAAGGAAATTACAAATATAATTTCTTTGAAATTGGTGTAAATTCACTTTTCACTAAGTCTAAATATTTAGTTCAAAAATAATAATACAGAATTGGTCTACTTCATTTTTATATGCGTGGCAAAACTTTTAATGACATAAAAAGGTTTGGTCTTTCATCGGAATTTTATAGTTTGCTTCTTATTCATCATCAGAGGATTCATGGTTTTAGTTGAAAACGCTATTTGTTCATCATATGCAATGCTGTATAAAACTTTATTTGGTGAAAATGCGGTGCAAATGCTGATTTTTTTCTAAGACTTTCTCATAATGATAAAAATTAAAAATGACACTTATAAGATTGTAATTAAAGTATTTAAAATGTTATTCCTTGAAGAAATATCGAAATAAAACCTTTTTGCTTTGTTTTTACTTTTTTAACTTTAATAAAAATTTTATAAAAAATTGGTTGATTCAAATAAAATCCGATATTTAATACTTCATAAATGTATGATTTTCACATTTAATTGATTTTGAAAGTAGTGTAAATCCATTTAGGTCATCAAAAATATAACTTTATTTTAACTAATACATTAAAAATGATGGTATTATAAATTTACATCGATTTGAAATTTAAAAAAAAACCATAAAATGAGAGTAATAACACATACCAATATTTTTCAAACCATTCAAATGCAAACTTTTAAATATCACCTTATAATAAAAAATGGACTTATACCACTTTAAAAAAACGGCACAATTATAAAAGCTAGATCGAATTAGAATTTGCTATTTCTGTTTCTATACAATAAAATAAATAAACCGACCTCTCTCAGTATAAAAAGCAAACATTTACACAATTATATTCAATTAAACAACCCTCCAACTTTTATTTTATTGTCTTTGTAATACAAATATAATTGTTTCAAATAAATATGATTTCCAAGATGAACTTTATACGATAAAGTAGTTTTTTTTTTTTTTTTTTTTTTTTTTTTTTTTTGAGAATTGAATTGAAAAGTTTTAAATTCAATTCTGAAACAACGATTAATTACTTTAACTACTTAATTAACTAAAACTACTTTTATGATTGCTCCATTTTTTTGTTAATACTACCGTTTATTAAATATTTTTTTAAATATAAGTGAAAATAATTAATTATATTTAGGTCTCAATTTTAATTGATATACATGTAAGCCATAAATTTAATTATCTAAACCAATGATGTATCTTAAAAGGAACAGATACAAATAGTATTAAACATTTTGAATGAATTGTGACCAATTTTATAATTTTTTTTTTCAATTTTTCAATTCCAAACTGAAAAACATAATAATACGTTTATAAATTTATTTTTAAAACTTTATCTTTAATTTAATTATAAGAGAATCTGCAACAAAATTTGTGCGTTATTAAAAAAATTCTACTCCGCAATGACTTTATAAAGAATTACCATTTCAAATTCCAATTTATATGCATGCGCAGCTCAAAATGTTTTACTTCTCAAACAGTTTACATCCAAAGTACAAAATTAAGAATTTATTATTCTGGGTGCATTAATATTTAGAGAATTACAATGTCATTTTCTAACCCACAGCGCAGAAACTAAGTATCTCTAAAGTGAAATATTTTATGATATCCTGTTGAGATGTAAGTCACCACAAGAGCCTCATGAAACGGTTACAGCATGCAATTCTCCGTTGCCTAGCAACAGCCATTCGCTTAAATGAAAAGTGCTTTTATACTGATATGGAAACTAAGAGAAGTAATTGTTGATGGAAGAATTTAAGTATTAGTCTTCAGAAGAAAATTAAATACTTTAAAACAGAGTATCGAACTAATACCCATAAAATTAAATAAAAAAATTTCAATAAATGTATTCATGCGTATGAATATTTAATATATATATGTACTTATTTTTAAAGTATGTTTATTAAGTGAATAATAAATTTATTAATGCAGACCTTCAGTAAATAGCATAATATAAAATATAATCAGAATAGATTTATATGCCTATTGCATTATATATTAAGCAAATAATTTTAAATATTTAATAGTATAATATAATTTTATAATTTATCAGATATATTTTTATTTTCTAAAAATTAACACATTATTTATTTATATATTATTATATTATTAAACATTTTTGTACTTATTCACTGATATTATTTATTTGACCGACTAATTTAAAACACATATTTAATTATGAAATAAAAATAATTAGTCTTTAAAGTTATCAAGAAATGTAATAGTTAATTATTAATATTTAATAGTTTATTATTTTTTTCGTTTTTAAATATTAACTGAATATGTATAATTATATGATTATAATATTTTTAATTTAAAATTTAATTATTAAAACTAAATTATAACTGAAACTTTATTTTATACATGCTAAATTATATAGCTTTTTTTATGTATTTATTTTGTTGCTATGCACGCGGATTTATATTTTTAAAATATTAACCGCATGAAAATGTTTATTCATTGATATTATTATTTTTCCAGGTAAACTAAAATACATACTTAATTATTAAAAAAAAATTATTCTTTAAATATATTAAATATATTAATTAATCTAATAGTACATTATTTTTTCATTTTTATGATATTTTCATGCAACTAATTGAATATATATAATTATATGATTATAATATTTGTATTTAAGGTCTAATTATGAAAACAAAATTATAATTAAAACTTTGTTTCATACATGCTAAGTTATACAGCATGTACTTATTTTGCTGCTATGCACATGGATATATTTTTAAAAATATTAACAGCATAAAAATGTTTGTTCATTGATAGTATTATTTCTTTGTCCCAGAATATAAAATACATATTTAATTATGAAATAAAAATAATTAGTCTTTAAATTTATTAAGGCATTTAATAGTTAATTATTAGTATTTAATAGTTTATTATTTTTTTCGTTTTTAAATATTAACTGAATATGTATAATTATATGATTATAATATTTTTAATTTAAAATCTTATTATTAAAACTAAATTATAACTAAAACTTTATTTTATACATGCTAAGTTATATAGCTTTTTTCATGTATTTATATTTTTATAATATTAACCGCATAAAAATGTTTATACATTGATATTATTAATTTTCCCGGTAACTTAAAATACATACTTAATTATTAAAAAAATACAATTAGTCTTTAAATGTATTAAATATATTAAGAAATTTAATAGTTCATTATTTTTTTCATTTTTAAGATATTTTCATGCAACTAATTGAATATATATAATTATATGATTATAATATTTGTTTTTAAGATATAATTATGAAAACAAAATTATAATTAAAACTTTGCTTCATACATGCTAAGTTATATAGCTTTCTTTCTATATTTATTTTGCTGCTATGCACATGGATATATTTTTTTAAGTATTACCAGTATAAAAATGTTTGTTCATAGATAGTATTATTTCTTTGTCCCAGTAATTTAAAATATATGCTTAATTATTAAATAAAAATGATTAATTTAAATTTAAATTCTATTGAATGAAGACGAAATTATAATTAAAACTTTGCTTTATACATGTTAAGCTATACAAAAAGAAATAAAAATTTACCGATTTTAAAATATATTGATATTCATATTGCCAAATACATTGATAATTTAATTAAATCTGATTAAACCATAAACACATTAATATGAGTTAAAACTATCGATATATTGATTAATAAATCTAAAGAGTCGATTGATAAATCTCAGCTTAGAGTTTTATTTATTTTGCAATTTGAGCTAATATTTCGCTTAATATATTTTAATATCATTCAGTCTATTGCAATTTTACGTTTATTTCAAAACTCTGAAGAATATTTCCATAAATTTTAAATTTTATTATTCTTAAACCTTGTAGGCTCACTTGTAAGAAGTTTGTAAGTTTTCTTTTTTTTTAAAGGGATAAACATTCGGTTTTTTTTCTTCCGCTACACATACGCTGGTTCCATAAACCAGACAAAAGCTGTCTCCTTCCTACATGTCATTTCCGGTCTAAAGTTAGAGTTGCAGCTTTGACGTTAATCCAAGGATCAATACATGCCTGTCATAAAGCGATGCGAAAATGACATTTGTAATTTTTCTGTTTTACTTTTGCAGCCAACGTTTTTCACATCTACGGCTTTTTACTTTTTTTATTTTTTCTCTTTCTTTCAAATTTTGTTTCCAGGAACCACGGTTTTATTCTTTTATTTCTTGCTTGCTCACAAACGTAAAAAGGAAACTAGAAGTTATTGCACATGAGTCGAAAAATAAACAGAAATAAACAAAGAGTTTTTATTTTTTATTTTGGGGCTTGTGTTAAGAAAACAAAGTTTCCTTTTCTTACGAACAATGGTTTCAGTCAAAAACAACATGAGTTATTTCTTTCCAAATGCAATAGATAGTTGTAGTGTTGCATTTAACAACATTCCTTTTACCATTTTAATCCTATTTTTGTCACTGCAGAAACATGGAATTTAATATTTTTTCATCTTAGACTTAAACAAAACACAACTTCTTATGTTGAAAACGTGTATAACAAGTTTAAACCTTGTAATAATGCAATTTTATTTTGGAAATGTGCTTTTGACGTCGCTTCGATGTTTAAAATGCAGTTTTCATGTACGATATTTATGTAAAAATAAACATTTTTACATATTTTATTTTGATTTTCACGGTGGAAAACAAATATTATTTTACTTGAAATGTAACTATCAGTACAGTTTTGGAAATACATTTGCATGCAAATTAAATCTAATCCAAATGAAAGTCTGTGTAATGTAATTCACATATAAAAATACATTTTTTTGAGAGGAATTTGATTAGTTTTGCAGAATAACATAGAATTTCTTAACTTCAATCAGAAGATTGAAAATATTTAAATGTTGTTTGTTTATTATTTATTATTATTCGATAATGTTTTTTTAAGTTCCATGCAATTATGTTTGCAGCACTTGTAATAATATACAGTTTTTTTTGGTCTTATGTATTTTATACATGAAAAAATAAAATATATGTTCACATTTGCATCAAATTTTGGAAAAGGCTATTTCGTTTTGCAGCCACAAAACATGACTTAGCGAAGCGAATAAAAATTCATTTCATGTTATTCGAAAAATAAATATTAACGTACGTTTTAAGTAATTCTTAAAATAATCTTTTTTATTAAAATATTTTTTTTATTTTTTTCAATACTTAAAAAATAAATATATTATGATGTGTTCTAAAATGATCACTAAACATTTTCTGTCCCTGATTACAATTTCGAAAGAATCGATTTCAAAGTACTTTAATAAAAAGAAAATGTTAAAATAGTATATAGACATACTTAAAATAATGTATAGAAATATATAGTTAAAAGAAAATGTCAAAATAGTATGAAGCACATGAGACCATTTAACATATTTTCTATTTTTTTTGTTACTAACTCGCTTCATTTTTTTTATTGACAAATACAACTACATAAATACAAAAGAAAATAAATTTATATTTGAATTGAAATGAAATTATTATAATTATTATCTAATTCCATCTTTTAATTATTATCTTTACTACAATGCGATACTAATTATCTAGTATAAAAAAAATTTAACAGTTATAATTAAAAATTCAACTTTTTTTTTTATTTCTTAAGTGATGTTTAATTTTTCGTTTTATTTAAAATAACAATAATTATTGCTGCTGTTTTCGAGTTCCAAATATTTTAACGTAGGTGTCATCCGCCATTAGAAAGATAGAGATGTAGCAGTTTCAGAGTTCACAGGGGGTTGCTGTACTGTATCATATTGTGCCACAACAATTTCGAAAATAAATATCGTCAATGGGGCATCGGTGGAGGTTACATAACATTCTCCCGTTTGATTTAAACCTAAATGACGAACATTCTTGAATGCAGATTAATCCTATTCATCCTTAGAAAAGACACTCAAACGTTTATTTCTGAAACTTTCGAAAACAAACGTAAAATTTCACTTTAAGCCTTGAGTCAGTTCAGTCAGTTAAAGCCCTTTTTTTTTCAAACCCCTATTAAATGTCTATCAGACCATACGGGCTGGAAATTCCTGAAAATAAAAATGATAATGTAGTTAATACAACTGATAAATATGAATGAGAGTATTATGAATTCAATGTTATTTAAATTAAGCGATTTTAGTTTTAACTTGAAATTAAAGAAATCATTAAAAAATGGCTTTGGTTTTAATTTAAACTAATGTAATAAGAAAAATCTCCTTTCTGTTACAGTACTTACACTTGCAAGCATCAAATCTTACAAAGCACTTTTTTTGGACGTGAGCTTCGTCGGTTGAGGTTGATGGTCGACCAGAGAGCTTTTCGTCTTCAACGCGTTCTCTGCCTTCTTTGAACTGTTTATACCACTTGTAAACGTCTTTTTTCCGATATAGGAATGCTCACCAAATGCCTTCTGCAACATTTTATATGTTTCTGCAAACAAAATTTCATGCAAGTTCTTTGATTAATTAATTCAGACATTTCAAAAATCGCCGAAATCACTTTTAGCGTTTCGCAAATGCAAACTCTAATGAATATTTCACTCAGATGACGAGACAGTGCCAACAACCTAAAAAAGAAAAGAAAAATTGAAATTCCATATGCCCGGGAAATTTAAATTGAAAACTGGTTTTACTTTTTGGGCACAGTAGTAGATATAGCACAAATGTGAAAAATAGCAAATCGTTTTTAAATTTTTACTTTAAATTTTGTTTTTTTAAAAAAAATATTTGATTTTTTGGGACTTACATATAAGATGCTCAAAATGAATTTTCTTTAGGTAATGATCTCCACTAAATACTTTAGGAGAAAATAATTTCTGCGGGACATCCATTAACAGGTGTTTAATGATTTTTTTAATGATGGTCGTAGTTGGCGTTTTTAATAACTTGTAGTAGGCGCTTCTACAAGAAAAAATAATAATCTAACCTAAGCACCTACTAATGCAAAAAAAAGTAATTTTCTCTAGTACATCAAGCATCATAACTCTGCTCGATTCCTTACCCTTAGATCAACAAGATTCGAGTCCATACATAGAAGATTCATGTATTTTTCGATTGGAATGGTTGTTCCTTTTCCTTTAGAACATTAGGAATTCTTTTTTTGTTGGGTTCCGTTTCCTGCAAAAGCAAACGAATGGCTATTGGCGAAATTCCAAGGGCTATCATCACCTCTACAGATATCACTGGAGTTCTCCAAACCATTCTTTCTCTGTTTATCGTTTCGTAAGATAGAGAGTATGAAAAGAAATATCTTTCTTATTTACACAGATAAAAATTCTTTCCTGCTTTTATTGGATTATATGTATCCATTGTCTACTGAAATACAATGTTATACTTCCAGGTAATCTTCCATTCCAAGTCCGTTTTTCGAATTTTCACTGTCTTTGTCTGGTTTAAAATCAAGTTATTTTTTTCTCTGTTGTCATTCATTGAAATATTGCAAAATGGGGTGTACGGGTGAATTTGGCTCAAGATGAAGATTGCTTCATGTGTGATTTTGATTTTAATTCAAATATGAAAGTTTATTATTGGTATGGGAAATTCTTTTTGTCTAATCATAACATGAAATCACAGAAAAAAATTGTTGTATTGTTGTATATCAAAAAACACCTTCTAAAAATATATTAAACGTGTTTTTATTACTGTTGAATGTTTTAAGTTTGAGAAATTATTTTATGAAAATATATCTGCTTAAACCTTTTCCATATAATAATATATAAATGTGAACGAAAAATAATAACCTCATCCCATTTATCTTTCTCTCCCTGTATATATATATATATATATATATATATATACTTAAAAAATATATTTTTGTATTACATATGAGGCTTCGTTCTTAAACTTTTATTCCTAAAATATCTAGCAATAGGCTTATATAAATTTAAAAAAACTACAATTATAAGTGTAGAAATCTCTTTAACAAAATGTTGTTGAAAGAAACTTTTCGAAATTCTGTGAACTCCCAAACATTCATGATTTCTTTTTCGTATCGAGTTGTCTAGATTCTTTAACTATATTCATCGAAGAAAACTGTTAGTGACTCATATTATGGTGAATCATTTTATTATAATTTTTTCTTACACCTTGAAATGATTGATCTGATTACAATTAACTATAACACCACTGTAAGTGTTGAAGGAAGAAGCAATTTGAATAAAATATAGAAGTCAATTTGTTTGCATAATATAAAACTATTTAAAGTGATTCCCCTTGATCGTTTGGCAACCTGCAATCTATAGGCCATTCACCAGGATATTGCTTCTTGTGATTTATTCTTAGGATACTTCTAAGATTGCTTTTTGCCTATTATCATTTAACTGTTTGGCATATATATATTTTTTTAATTTTCTACCGAATTCCTTATTTTCTTTTCACCAATCATAATCTACGAACATATTTCATAATGGCTGGAGTTAAATGAAATGCCACTTTGATATAGTCCATGAAAAAAAAAGTCAAATAGAATATTTATGAAGAACACAAAACAAACCTTTTGCTTTACATTATTTGCCTGTGCTCAAATTATTTTTTTAATCGCTATTTAAGACAAAGTATCTCTAATAATAAGCATTCATTAAATATTAATATGTATTTTACAATAAATATATGAAATCCACTTTTATAAAATTATCTTATTAATCGAGTTTTAATGATCTTAAATAAATAATTAATTTAATAACCATAAGGAATTTAATAACAAATACATTCAAAACCCAGATTTGATTAGGAATTACAAAAAATTATTAATTATTTATTCAACACGTTTCACAAGGTTTGTTCATTCTACTACTTGGATATTGTCCATGTGATGCAGTTAAGTCAAATACAACATTTATGTAGGTTTGGTTTGGTTTCGATTGTCGCTCTATGAGCATTTTATGTACACTTTGGGCTAATTATACCGGGACCTACATTTTAATGTGGATTCAGAACCACTAACGAACATCCATGCCACCGCCAAGATTCAAACATGAAGCTTGTGGTACCAACAGCTAGAACGCTAGCCAATGTACGGTTGGTTGTATCCTTCATTGGACATCTATGCAGAATGCAACAAACCATTTGCTAAAACGATTGCTAGAACACAATCAAAATCATTTCACATTGTGTTCAATTTTTTTCTTCCTGACCCTGTTTACTATAGATTTATTGTGGTAATAGACCAATCACTTTGAAACTCCTGTACTTTGCAATACATTTATAAAACCACCTTTTGTAAAATAATTTTGATAATATAATATGAATATTTAAACTACATTATTTGTAAGAAATTTAATAAATGCGTTTAAGTCATATTAAATATGTATTAATATATTTTATATTAAATTAATTGTTAAACTCTAAACTTTTAAAACATTTTATATAAGTGACTTGCAAATATTTATTTAAGAAGCACATATAAAAATGTTAAAAATATCCTTTATTTTTACATAACTGCACAATTATGTGATTCTACATGAATACATTTTTAATGTAAATTTGAGTTTCATGAAAGTCTTAAATCTATGAAAAAAATATATTTTAATATATTGAAGTTGTTTACATTCCATTCTTCAGAACATTTTCTCATTCTATATGAATAAAATATAATCCTTACATATTTCTTCCCTTATCGAAGGCTTATTTATTGATAGCTTAACTAAAAGTGTTTAAAATTTGTTATAATATTCATTCCTTAGCTATTCTAACTTTATTCAACATTTGAAAATTTAATAGGCTTTTCTTTTGTTGTTTGCAAAATACGTTGAATTCATATTTTTATAAACAATAAATTAATGAAATCGAATATATATATGAATAACTAGATGCTTTAAACATATAGAAGAGATAAAAATTTCATACTTTTTTTTCAAATCAAAAATCATTTCTCTTTTCAACCTATTATCGAAAGGTATTTAAATTATAAATTTGCTTTGACATTTAAATACATTGCTGGAATAACAGTTATATGATTGGTTTTACTTTTTCATTGTTATTTGTCTTTGGATAAATTAATGTAATTTCATTGCATAAAATATTGTAGATAACATATTTATTTTTCACAAAACACTCTTATTACAATTTCTTGAGATATCTCAAGAAAGAGTGATTAGTCTTCCTAAAAACTCTTTGTAATGATCTTTTTCAAGATGATCATAAAATTTAAAATATGTTATCGTTGCGATACCTAATTATTGAAAATTTCATTTCGCACTTTCAAAATTATAATCACAAACAATTTAAATTAAAATTATTTTTAATATATTTCAATGAAACAGGGGATTTTGTAAATGAGAAACTGTGTATAATTTCATTTCCATCTATAAGTAATTACAATCTGTTTATTATTCAAAACAAATTACAATTATCAATGTTTTTCATTCCGATAGTATTGAAAGCAGATTAATATAAAGCATGCAATTTTCTTTTGGAACATATATGTTGTTATGATGAAATGTTTTGATTTTATGATTTCAGAAACTGCAAAATGGATGATGTGAAATCTTAAAGAAAGTTCGAATTTTTCCCTTTTAAATTATAAAGTTTAAATATTTATGCTAATAATCATTTTTCAATGGAAAATCAAAATTTTAATTATTTTGTTTATAGTTCAATACTTATCTTTAATAGGCTTTTATTCTGATTGAAGGAGATAGTAGCGTATAGCGTATAGCGTATATTTCTATAAAATATAGTTTTTTTCCAGTATGTTGCAAATGGCTATTTGGTCATTGGCCTTCAACACGACAGCATTCATAAAATTCGGCGTTATTTGTGGGCGACCCTAAGTACTTGCCATATCCAGAGTAATGTTTCCTGTTCTAATATTATGCGAAAATAATATTAATTATGCCGAAAATCACCAAAAGTAGAAAAGGAAGTAATAGACGTATCTTATTAAAAATTCATCATTGGTTACTACTAGCCAATTTCATCACGAATCATAACATCCTCACCCCCTTCTTTGCTGTTCTTTATATTTATATCAATTCTTCTTTTCGAATTGTATCATATCTTCCTGCGTTGACATTTTTGTCTTGATGTTACGTTGCTACTTTTTAAAAAATGGAATACATTTTAAAATATACAGTAAAAACCTGTACTTTTCTTAATTTGCTAGGAATCGTAAGGACATTACTGGAAAAAAATATTTTCATATAGAGATTAATAGAGAAGAGTAGCGAAGGATACTCATTAATGAAAATATTTATTAAAGGATTAAAGTCAAACATAAAACACTACATAAAGGACACGTTGAAGGAAAATCGTCCTACTATGTTAATCAAATTAGTAAAAAGTTATACAAATCCAGTCAAACAGTTTAGTTATCGATTAGACTCTGCAATAACAAAGTCTGTTCTGCTTTCAAAGCAAAGATTATAATGCATATCACCAGTGAAATCCTCATCTTCATGTAAGCTATGTAACATAACACATCCATGAATGAAACAAACAAAAATAAAAATTATAATTATTTCCAACTAAAAATTGTACCCATTTATTTTCAAATTTCCTAAATCGGTTTGCCAAATTTATTCTCCAGCAAACACAACTAAAAATATTTCATGCATAATGGAACAAATAACATTTCTCTAAAAATCAATCCTTGGTAATTTAAAACGTCATTATGCTCATAAAAGTCATCATGCAGAAAACAAAAAAAAAAAAAAAAAAAAGAGAAAAGAGATTTTCGGGGAGAGAAGTTTAAAACTATCCGTGAACAATAGATCCCAAACTATTTGTGTCATCTCGAACTCTGGAATTTTCTAATTCACTTGAGCTTCGATAGAATCAAAATGTTGGTTGCGAAACGAACCTAATAGCTTTAATGAGTTATCGATTTTCTTGATTTAGCATATCGCAAAATGGCAACACGTGAATTCTCCAGAATTTTGAAGTCCCGTCATTTTCTCTTGGAGAATATTTCGCTGTCGAGAGTCACGCACGGTGAAGAGAAGGAACGAAATGAATTTTTCGAAATCCTGTGATAATGATTAGGGGCTCCCTAACATTCGACAATCTCTCCTTCTCTCTTTCTCTCTTTCTGTCTGTCTATCTACCTCTTGCCTTGAGTTATCATGGTTCTGTGAATCTATTCATCTACGAGAGCTGTTAGTGACATTACGAAGACTGATTTTATTATGAATCTCTTCGAAGAGTGCTATTATTTCCTTAGAATTTATAATGAATTATTTTGTGAAAACCAGTTTAAAATAGAAATGCTCTATAGAAATTATAAGAATAGTTCTTTAATATACAATATTCTATAAATGGGACAAAAAAATAGTAATCTCAGAATATTTCTGTTACACGTACTTATATATAGTGTATGTTGTTACATGTTGTTGTATATATAGTGTATAGTGTTATGTTGTTTTTTTTACTAAAATGTTCTCTGTATAGAATGTTTGAAATTTATTGTGCAATAAAAATTATTATAGTATCTGCCCCACATCTGTGTTACATATACTTGATTATATTCTTTAAGCCTGATTATGCTGTTCTTATACATATATATGGGAGTATTAGACTAAAGAACCTCAAAAATCAGATATGCAAATTAAAGCAACTGAAAAATAAATGTGTACAAACCTATATTGTTACGAATAAATTGATGATGATATAAACTTTTAAGAATAATGGCTGGAGTTCCCAAACAATTAACCATCATTTTCCTTTCTTGTCTTTTACTTCGAATTATGTCGGTTCAGTAAATCAATTGGTCTAAAAGAGATGTGGTGTAGAATGTAATCAGAATGTAATGTGTAACGTGTGAAGGAGTAATGTAAAGTAATCAGAATGTAAGAATGGAATCAATATGTAACGTGTTGTAAGGGGATGAATTTATAGAATAGCTTTATTTAATGAATTTAATTAATAGAATGAGAAATTTGTTTATAAGAAATTTCTACAAAAATGAATCATAAGCTTAAAATTACTGTTTTCATTTTCCCCGTTAATTTTTATATTTAAAAATTTAAATTCTCAGTGCATTTCATTAAATTCTTTATTTATTTGTTTATTTTGTCTAGAAACACACGTTATACAATATCATATTTTGTTAAATTTAAAAAATAAAAGTATATAAGTTAATGCATATAGAGATATGAATTCATACAGCTTTACATTTAGCCGAAATACATTAATAAAAAATTTTTTTTTTTAATTTTGTAATAATAATTTTAGCTTCCTAAAACATTTGCTATTTCGATACTGAGAATCGATTCATCCAAGATATGCCATGAGGAATTATAAAATTAATTTTTATTGTAAAATTGGATTGAATCTGAAATTATTAATTTTGAATATTTTAATTTAAACAAGGTTTTGCTACACATAAATGTATTATATATTTGATAAGTGATCATAATAAAATATCATTTTGTATGCCATTCTGTTCACAATATAATATCCTCATCACATTTCTCTTCTTTAATAATATAGATATATTTTTTACGTTTTTCTAATAACATATATTATATAATTTTATAAAATATTCTATACATTACATAAGAATAAATTTTTAAAACATCAAATCTAAGAGACTTCTTTTAAAGAAAAACTAGAGATAGAATGAATTTTCGAAACTTTGTGGCGCTGATTAGAGCTCCTTAGTATTCGATAAATCTTTCTCTTGCTCCTTGCTCCGAGTTATCTCAGAACTGTTAATCTATTTATCTAAGAATGTTGTTAGCGACATCGCCATGACTGATTTTATTATAAATTACTCCCAAACACTTTATCATTACTTCAGAATGCAATTTGTTCGAGAAGATAATTTATGCAGAATTGATTATCTACTTGACGATAAAGTGTATCATTTCATATAAATTTATGCGGTTATCCTTCGTAAAAAAACAATAAATCTGTAAAACCGATCCGTTGATTTGCTATAAATATATTATTTAATTTTGGGTATTAGCATATAAAGATTCATTGTTAAAACTTCAGATGTATAAACTATAACTAAAGGTATATATCTGAAACACCTAAAACCTATATGTTATAAAGTAAAGCAACTAAAATGAATATATTTCTTGTAGATTCGTTGTCGTTTGATTGATTTTGACAAAAATATACAAACTATTTGATAATGTTGAAACTCTTAAAGACAGTTTATTTGAAATGTATAAATTTTCATTTTATTTTTAAATTTTTTGTTATTGAAAAATATAATTTTCCTTTTTTTTTTTATTTTTCCTTTTTTTAAATTTCATATGTATAATTTTTTTTTTTCATATTTTTTTTTATTTGAAATGTATCAATTATAATAAATTTAATTTATAAAAATGTAATAATTTTTTTTTAGTTTTTCATTTTTAATTTTAATTTTTTTTTTTTTTTTTTTTTTCATTCTTTCAAATTTTTTTTGCATAAATTTCACATTTTAAAAGAAAATCTATTTTTTTTCAGTTTCAATTGAAATGTATTAATTTAATTTTTTTTTTATTTGATACGTATAATTTTCAATTATTCATTTCAATAGTTCTTTCATTTTTCATATATATAAATTTTCAAAATGTATAATTTTTAAAAATGTATAAAATTTCAATATTTTAACTTTATTTAAATTTCTATTTAAATAAAATTAAAGACAAAAGACTCGTAAAATTGTAGAAAACAACTGAATGATAACAGTTTCATTTTAAAAAGTTATTAATTCAAATTCTAAAAAGTTTGATTTTCAAACTATGTTCTACTATTTATAGTGTAACAAAATTGCAAAATTCTAATAATGTTTCTCTTTTAAGACAATACATCCAATTAACCAGAATTTTATTTTGAAGCAAAATGTGCACACAAAAACACGTCGTTTTATTCATAAATATAGGATACAATATTAATAATCGTAATTAAAAAAAAATTACATCTTTTTAAAATATCTTGCATGAATGTTCAATATTTTTCCTGAATTACCAACAATAAACTGTCAATTTTTAATTCAAATTTTGAATTAATTAATACTTAATGAAAATACTATTAATTACTTTTAATGCAACAAGGCAGCAAATTTCAATATAATATATTAAAAAATATCCTGAAACAAATGCTTATCATGCTTTCATTTAAATTACTTTATTTTAATTTGAATTACAATTTTTGATATATTAAAGATTCCTAACTACATTGTTTGGAGTTTGCAAACTACCATTATGTTGTACACAATAGCTAAATAACATTAATAATTCAACTGATTTGATGGAATTTGCGTTTGATAAAGGGCTGTGAGAAGTGATGAGATAATTAATGGAACGGTACAGTAGTGCGGATTTTCCTTAGTAGTGAATATTTAATTTTTATGAAGATACATTCATCCATTTTCATTTTGAGTGGGTGTATGGATTTTTTTTTATCCAAAAAACACGAATTTATTCCGTAAGCTTATTCATAGTGTGTAAATTGTTCAAAATTTAAGGAAATTCTCCAACATGATTTTCCTTCCTGGGTGACCCACTATGAATGTAATGTAATAGCAAAATATTATAAAAATAAAATATTTCTCTTTTTTACAAAGTCAATGTATTAATATTTCTAATGCTTCTTTCTAAGCAAAATATTATAAAAATAAAATATTTCTCTTTTTTACAAAGTCAATGTATAAATATTTCTAATGTTGTAATCATTTCTAAAAACATTTCTAAAAATGTTTCAAATAAAAACTTATTTGTATATTATAGTAATACATTCATATTCCTTTCCTTCGCATTATAAATGTTGATTACTAGAGTTTAATGAAGTTTGAATTAAAATTTAAATTAAATGTTTAGTTATATTAAAAAATAACTTATTTTTCATTAGCCCTGATACTAATAATATTATTGCATTTTATGTTGAAATTCACATATTGGTTTTACCTGACTCTTGACTCAGTGGCAACGTTCGCAGCTGGAGAGCATTAGGGAGGAGATTCAATCCATTGGCATATTTGTTGTAGACAATGTTTTAAAAAATGAGGGAGTCAATGGCATTTGTGATGTTCAGCCTCTTGCCTCGTTAGTCGGACTGCTAATACTACTACTACACCACACCACATCACTGTGCCTAGAGCGGTGTTGCCTCTTTACAGTTTCGGAATGATGTATATGATACAAGACTGACTGAGCTCCGTGATGCCCTACGGCTTAAAGTGGATTCCAAACCACTACAAACATCCCTGGCTACGCCAGGATCCGAACCAGAAACCTATGTTAATGAGAGCCAGAGCGTTAGCCACTCTGCCATCAGGCCCCTCTTTAGTCGGACTACCTGGCGGGAATTTTTCCGAGTTTTCTCCCATACTGAAATAAGGGGTATTTCGCCTTAAAAGTTCTCACAGAAGGCACTGCCCTCCTTTTTCAGTGACACAGAGCCAAGTCACACTTCTACCTATGGGTTCCCCATCACAACAAAGGCTGCCCCACCTTTTCCTCCTCCCATGAGACCAAAAAGGTTCTTGGACTTAGACCAAACGGGTCCTTGCTGTCTTCCAAGTGGAGTAAGAAACAAACAAAAAACATTTTGGTTTCAAAAAATTCTTTAATTTGAATTTTTTATTTCCGTCAGCAATTTTCAAAGTATCGCAGAAATAATTTTCGTAATTTTCAGAAGGAAAATTCGAAATGTCTTCTTTGAATAAATTTTCTTACCATACATCCTTATATGTTAAAAAATTGTGGTTTCATATTTGCTCAAGTGCAAAAATATTCAGACTAGTTCTCTATTATTAAAGAATCTGTGCACGTCCTCGGAACTTATGCCAACAAACGAAGTATATTTCCACTTCGTAGGCTTATTATAAGATATGCTTTCATCTCGATAGGATGCAATCACATTCAATACTTTGAGAGAAGGAATTCGAGACACGAATTCTTCTTTTATAACTATGGGGTCTTATTTTGAAAAGGTATTTCTCGCGTTCAGTTTTTTTTCACACATCCGAGTAAATAAAAGTCATGCTGGGGCAAGGGATGGGAAATAGGTAGAATTTATTATTTTTTATTATTGTGAATATTTTTCTATTCTTTAAAAATGGCATTGGTTTTTACTGCTGTTATAATAACGGGAAAGGAAATAGTGTACGGATTTTTTTCATATAAGTGTAAATACCTTTGTCCAAATTTGCTCTTCTATTCTTCATGAATCCTCATTATTTATTTGACTGCTTTATATGTGGGTCTGATGACCGAGTGACTAGCTCTCTGGCTCTCGGGGCTATAGGTTTCGGGTTTGGGTCTCGACGGTCCTATGGATATTTGTAGTGACTCGAAATCCACTTTAAGCTTAGGTCCCAATCTAATATGTCTATTAGGCGTAAGGCTGACAACCCTACTCCTTAAAATGTCACGACATGGTGCCAAGTCGGACTTCTACCTATTAATGTTCCATCACAACATAAACAGCCCCCCCTTCTCTGATTTTCTGAGAGCACATGTGTTCTTGAATTGGTCCAGATATTGCTGTCTACCAAATGGGATAATAAACACCAGCAACCGCTTTATAAGAGACAGCCAATTAAATGCATCTCTATGATGTGAAAAAAGCAATCACACGGGGGGCATCTAACGAGCTCTAAGATCTTGTCTTCTCTAAGAAACCAATAAATGGGCTTCCATGCATACTGATTTATCAGGCTTATTCCCAGTGTTAAAAAGGGCATTTTAGGATAAATTTGCTTGCAGGACCTTAAAATTCAGAAATAAAACAAGTTATATTTTCCGGATCCTTGATAAAAGTGCAAAAATAAAATATAAATTTTAAATAAAACACACTATATTACTTCTTAAATATAAATTGTTGATAAATATAATTACAGTAGCGTTACATGAAAATAGTAAAATAAGTATTTATTTAGTAATATTACTTAATTATACGATTGACACTGAATTTCTGTTAAAATTTAAATCATTTATATTTAAAAGTTAGTTAATTCATATAATGAATATGTATTATTAATAAATACTCATGAATAATTTGATTCATTCAAGTATTAAATCATTTTACTTAACAATGTTTGTTAAACATTTATATTGTTACTTTTCTTTTTTTTTTTTTTTTTTTTTTTTTCATATTTTTCCCGTTCTTTTATCAAGTTTTTTTTGTGTTAATGTTTCTATGTAAAATCATTTCGCTTAAGTAACAACTTTTTATTACCACTAAAAGTATACTTCATCAAAAGAAATATTTTACATTTTCGATTACCGATTACATAATTTACTATCTAGTACCAACGTTACTTTGTATCTGTAAGATATGTCAATTCACATGACTGTTACTTTACTTTTAATTCTTCGTTCACTACAATGATATAAAAAATGAGACATGTCTCTAATCAATTACATCTACTAAATTCAACAAAAATGAATATTAAATCTCACTTAAACGAAAAACTTAACTCTTTTTAAACAATCACATTTATATTTCCCCAAAACATTTGGCAAGTAGGTTTTTTGTACGTAACACTTAATTAAAGTATCATATTTCTAGCGTACTATAACAATCTATTGTGTAATAATTAGTAATTCACTGTATTTGTAAACAATTTGATGAACTCAAATATTTAAAACATCAAATTTAGAAATGTGAATATTAGAATTTATAAGATTAAAATAAATTCTTCACGTTATCCAGTAAACAAATTTGTAATAAACCATATAAACTACTTTAAATTTTAAAAAAGTTTTTTAATTCGAATATAAAAATATTCACCATATATACTCTTCTAATTAAATATTTTATAATATTATATACAATACCATCATTGAGAGAAAAAAATTCATTGTATGAAGTACTTTCCAGAATGACCGATGCCTTCTAACCAAATGTCGAAGTGAATTAAGTTTCTTGAGATCTGTGAGATACAGTTCTAGAATCTCCAGCTCACTGGGTTGGGGCCTCATTTTAGTTTTAACCAATGACATCCACTAAATTCCACAAAAATGAAAAATTAAATCACACTTAAACGAAAACTACAAAACTTCACTTCATGTGGGAACCACTACACCATACCACTCTAAAATTTGGCAAGTACCAATTTTGTACATCTTCTTAACAACACACCTTCTTAAAGTATCACATTTCTAGCTCACAACAACAATCGATAATCACTATTAGTTCCCTGTATTTGTAAAAAAATTGATGAATTCAAACATTTAAAACATCAAAGTTAGAAATATGAATTTTTGAATTTATAAGCAAATTTTTAATAAACTGTACACAATTTTAAATTTTAAAAACTTTTTTTTTTTATTCTAATATAAATATATTTATCACATCACCCCTTCTACTTAAATTTTTTATAATATAACATAATATACTATACAGTTATTGACAGAAAAATTTTCATTCTATGAAGTACTTCCAAGAATGACCGATGCCTTCTAACCAGCTGTCAAAGTGAGTTAAGTTTCTCCAGATCTGTCAGATAGAATTCTAGAATCTCCAACCCACTGGAATGGGGCCTCATTTTAGTTTCACTCTCTCTCTCTCTCTCTCTGGAGATGTTAAAAGCGAGGCAAGTAGACCATTTCTCTGCTCCATAACACAGAGCACCAACTTCCACCAACCCTGGGGGTATCTCGCAGAACAAGGAACGTTTCTGGTCAAAGATTAGAGAGATTGTGCGTGCGCCGAAAGTAAGATAACTTCTGCAAACGATAAGAAATGGACCAAAAGGTTTAATCTTCACCATCGAGGGTCTGTTCTTTTCTTGCAGAAGGGAAAAGAATCCCCGGGGATGAAGATTATTGCCTTTCGATGGTCTTCCTACCTCAGGTGTATTGAATTCGGCGCTCCACGTAGCTGCATCTGAGATACTTTTTCTCCTCGTTTAATACCTTTCTTTGTAACAGCGTAGCTCTACTAATGCTTTGCGTCTCTGAATTACAAGTGAATTGATAGTTGATGATCGTTGTTTGAATCAACAGAACATGGGTGAATAAAAAAAAAATGTATGGTGATGTCTGTAACATTTATTTTTAAAAGGAAATAATTTTGATTTTTTTTTTTTACTTAATAATATGTTGCACTTTTTAAACCTACTACTTTGTAAACCTACTTCCCCCTGCACACTGGGAAGAGCGTCCCCTGTGGCGTTCAGAAAAAAATGTCAGTAGGCCTCAAAACTCTCACCCGAGAGGATTTTTTGTTTATTGTTGTTTTGGTTTTTTGCTCTACGGTCATTTTGTGCTAATGCGCTGCAGTAGAGGTTGTTAGATATAAGAAGCGGTTAAACTTTAACATTAGTATATGTATTATTACGTAATGCATTATGTTGCTATAAGTATACAATGTGTATTTTATGTAATGCAACTTTTTATATAATATATTTTTTTTTACAAACCTTTCTTTTAATCATCTTCGCCCTCTTTATACTGACTGAACTTCCTCATTAGTTGCCAAGAATTATACTTGTGAAGTTGAATGTCAAACCTTTCTTTTTATTTTGTAATTAACTTTTGATGTTTGTCAGTCTGAAACTTAAAATAGAATAAGTTGTTACATAATTTGGGCATATCATAATTAATACTATAATATCGAAATTTTTAAAAAGTACTTCAGGAAATTAAATTTTTGTTAGTTTTATTTGAGATGAAAAAAATGTATTATATTTTGCTTGTTTAAAGTAATTCCATTATTTTTTTTTTAATTTTAATTTTGATCACATATAAAAATTATTGGATCTTTCCATTACCCAATAATTCTTCTTTTTCATATTTCGTAGCTCCATGCAACATAAAATTTTAAAAATTCATATTTATGATTTCTTTGACATATTTCTACTCGATATTTTCCGTAAGTTATGTTATTTCCATAAAAAAAACCCATTCATTCTTGATTTCTTTTTTAACATTTTATTCAAAATAACTCAGCAGACGAAGATTAAGGTGAATAGAAATATACAAATAAACAAAAAACAGGATATATTAGAAACTTTTTCATTTCTTTTTCACACTGAATTCTAGTTTAAAGTGAAAAGAGAATTCCATCTGTCTTTCCAAATGAGTAAATATCCGTTTCACGTTTATTTGCATTTTTTCCCACTTGCTTTAAAGTGGCAAATGACCCATGAAGTTATACAAGGGCATTCGACGCAGTGTTTATTTTTGATTCCATTACTTTATGAAACTTAAACGAAAACTAATGTATTCTTTTCTATGTGGGGAAAAAAAAGATATATCGATGACAAAAGCAGCCCAAATGCATTAAGTGTTCATATTACTCTAAAATTTCGAAAATATAATGGATGGAAAAAAAGCGTGAGAAAAAGTCATATTAAATTCAAAAGCATTTCATCTAGTGAGACAAAATAGAAAATTTCTGGAAACTTTCCAGAATTCTTTTCTTCATCTTAGTTTGTTGAAAAAAAATATTTTTTTGTGTGTGTTATTGAAACGCAAATGAAAGAAAACGCTAAATATCAAGAGAATCATTTATTTCACAAATATCTAATCATTCAGTATTTCTAAAAGAAATGCTTATTGTTTTTGTTTTTTTTTTCCTTCAGTTGAATTTAAATCTTTTTATAGGATTTCAAAATTATCTGCCTTTCATAGCAGATTATTTCAAAGTGGTAGTTTTTATTGGCCTTTTTTAAAAATAAAATTGTTTTTTAAACCTATCAACTTCAGTAAATAATTGCAAGCATAATTTTATGCATGGTATTAATTATTTATTGTAAAAAAATACTACCAAAAAATATAAATATAAATAATGAAACCAAATTAAAATAATAAAACCAAATATGGATCATATAATAAATACTTTTACTAATATGGAAATTAATCAGACAAAAAATATTTTTAATGAATTCCAGAGGTAAAAATTTTAAAACTTTTTTGTAAATGCAAATACCATACTTTATCCAGCCAAGTAAAATTCATATTAAGATTTTATGAATAAATTTTCAATTAAAATAATTTCTTTATACTGACAGACCCATTGGAATAGAATTTGTTTTTTTTAATATTGAAGGAATTTATTTCACCATTACAATATACATATCTTATGTTAAAATTAAAATTAAAATATATTAGTAAGATTTTGTTCTGCTTAAAAATCCAATCATGATTCGTGTATAAATCTGAGATACGCCATTCTTAAATGCAATCATTTTTTTTTCACCATATACATATTTAATCTTTAAAATGATATTTGATCCAAAATCTTTCTTATTACATTGAAATTCTTTTCGTATTTTCGCTGCATATATTGCTGCAATATTTTGATGATATTACAAAATGCATTGATATTATAAAATATGATTTATGTTAATATTCATAATAAAATTTTCAAATTGTAATAAAATTATTTGCAGACGTGCATTTATTTTTTGCAATTGTATAATTTTATTTGAATTATATAAGATGTTTATTACTGATAAGTTCAAAAGATAGTGTCTTATAAAATTTTCACGACTTACATTTATTTTAAAGTCATATAAAATTTGATATATTTCTTTTCTCATTTCTTAAAAATATAAATAGCTAAAAGAAATAGAAAAAAAAATAGTATTATAAATTATAAATTGTAAATATGTCTAGGGATAAATATGTCTTTCAAAAAATATTACATGGCACAATCGCATATGAGTTTGCAATAACCTCTGTAAACTTTAATAATGGTTTGAGCTTAAGTAGTCACCTATTTCATGTCCTAACATTAATCCTGTAATTCATGGCCACGGTCACAGGAATAACGATTGTTACAATGTACCCAAAAGAAGAGTAATGTCATCCCTCAAATGATCACATTTCTCTTATATAGTTTCTACCCATCATCAATTTGCAATCATGACATATCCAGGGTTGTTAAGAAAGCAAAAAATCATGCTGACGCATAAATCATGCTTGGTGAAATATGCTTTTAGTTTAACTGATTCCAGTTATCATAGTAGTTAAATTGGCTGTATATGTGGTGTAGGAGTCCTGATCTCATTTCATATGCAAACGCGTATTTATTATCGTTATAGCAATAACATTCCGGTGCAATGTGACTATAATTTATGTATTTATTATTTATAAGTGCATAAGAGATATCCTATAATTATTGTGTGATATACAAATAATTATTTATTATCTGTGTTGGATATAGCGACATTCTTTTTGTGATTCATGTAATTTTAAATGATCCTCGAATATTTTAAAATAATAGATAAAATTGAAAATTTTCAAAAAAAATTCAAAAAGTCAGTTTTTTTTCTATCATTACTAGATAAAATATGTTTTTAATCATTATGCATATAAATGGTAATATATTTGGAATTTTGAAGCATTTCCTAATTTATATCATTTTAAATATTCCATTTATAGATTTAAAAAGTATTTATTTTTGTACCAAATTATGTATTTTTAAGAAAATCGATAATTTGAACGATTATGTATGGATATTTTTTGTTTGCAGATACCAGATTAACTTAGCGTTTCCAAGCTTCAATACTATTTTATGTTTTTTTTTTTTTTAATTCGGTTAATTTAAATTTGAAAAAAAAATCAGTAACGAATTTCTGAGAAACTTTTGAAAATAATAATAATAAATTTTCTTCGAAAACTCGAAACAAATTAAAATAAAAATTTCCCAAACTGAAAAATAATTATTATTTTAACATCAAGAATAATACTAAAAATAACTATATAATTATTTTTAAATTCTTTCGAAATATTAAATTTCGTTTTACGGTCAATTTCATTTCAAAAATTATATTAGAATTGTATCATAATTTTCGTTAATGCGCTTACTAAAAAATATTAAATTCCATAAAAAATACTTGGATGTCTCAGTCAGGTTGTTTTTAATCTTTACATCATTAATTCTAATACGTTTAGCATCTAAATATTTTTTTATTTGTATACTATTTTTTGGTGATTATTAACAGCATGCTGATGAAACAGATGATTCTTCTAAATATGTCTTAAAAAGTTATTTTATAATGGAAAATGTGGCTTTTTTAATTAAAAATAACTAATCCAAGTTTTTTTATTGAATTTTTATTGTCTGACAGATATATATATACATACATATATATATATATATATATATGTTGTTGTTGTTTCTTATCCCACTTGGCTGGCCAAGCCCACGAGCCCATACGTGCTCATGATTGAAGGGGAAGGAAGCAGCTTCTGTTGTGATGGAGCACCCGTAGGTAGAAGCCTGACTTTTGCTCCGTGACGCTCTTACAGTCGTAGGAGACCGGGACCTGCGGCTTAAAGTGGATTCCGAACCACTACAAACATCCATGGCACCGCCGGGATTCGAACCCGAAACCTGTGGCACCGAGTGTCAGAGCGCTAGACACTCGGCCATTCAGGTCCCAAATTTGCCAACGGCACGCGGTGTTCCCAGGTGGTCACCCACCCAAGTACTGGCCGCGCCCAATGATGCTTGACTTCGGTGATCTAACGAGAAACGGTATATTCAGCATGGTACGGCCGTTGGCATATTTATTTATATATATATACACACACGCATAATCAATTCATAGAATTAAATTGAATTTTCCTAATTTCTACAAAATACACACCAACAGGCGTTTCCTTTGCTTTATATATAAAATGAGACAGTGGTTGAATTTAATTTATTCAGGATTTAATTTCATATAATGTAGATACTTTTTAAACAATGCAAATATTCTACTGGTCATATAAAACGTCACTCTAATTTTCAAATTATTATCATTTTAGAACAAACTCCAGGCGTGGCCGTTTGTAGACCTATATAAAGGGGAAGCATAAGACTCTTTATGTATTGTTTTTCGCGCGTTTTTTATTTGGGAAATATAGTATGCCGGCTTCAATCGAGCACGTTTCTCAGTTTGGCAGAAAAATAACTGGGGTTTATAGAGACTGCTACTACTACAACACCACATCATTGGGCCTAGAACTGAGTTGTCCCTTTACAGTTTGGGAATGATGTGGGTGAAAAGAAGTCTGATTGTGACGCTTAAGTAGATTCCGAACCACTACAAACATCCCTGGCAAACAGCGCTAGCCACTCAATCATCAGGCCCCGGCTTATAGAGACTGCAGATATTCCTTCTAGAAATTGATATTCACGTAAGACTTAAACAAGCCACAAAGATGCTGATATGCACTCGATGGATGTAGAGGCCGAACCAACAAATTAGAACAATTGAGCCAACCTCGTCGTTCCGCCATATAGTGAGGATAGGCATACCATGGGCAGGGCATTGATAGATTACACTTAAACTTCAGAAAGCATAGTTCAAGAAATAGGACCAGATGCGCAATAATCTGTGTAGTCCTAAATGAATACCATTTGACATTGTGCGCAGCACATGAAAATTTCAGTAAGGCCACCGAGATTATTTTTGACCTCTATACTGGGTCTGTGTCTGCAATGGTGTGATGAACGTCTGATGTCGGCAAATGAATGTCATAACATTGTTTTTCTGGCGAATCATGTTTCTTGCTAAACATTTCACCAATAGATCAAAGTATGACTACACCGTGGTGAGGGGCTGCATAGCTATTGCATTATTCCTCATAACACTCCGAGACTTATGGCAGTACGGTTTAGGGTTATATTTAATTTTACTTCTTATATTTTTAATATGCATTGCCTTTACACATCTTTGAAATTATAGAGTATGTTGTTTCGTATGGTTCAATAAAGCATTGTTTAGCAATTGTAAGTGCATTATTAAAAAAAACTATATGTTATCCTCTTGTCCAACAATTCTAAGAACATTGTTTAACAAATTATATATCGTCCTCCTAGTCACTCCTAGCACAATTCTTCTTCACCCACCAGACTGCATTGTTGCCTGGCGTCTGGTCGGTTATTGACCAAGTACTAACCCAGAATGCCCTTCGAGCGGTTAAGCCAGATAATCTTTGGCAACATGTGGTAGTAACATAGACTAATATACACAAGAATATAATCCAAATCATCTTTCTTTCAATACCGAAGCCTGTAATATCAGTTACTGAAAACTTTGGCTGCCGCACATTATGTAGATTTATTCGTGTTCCTCAAGTCAAAGGGTGCTGTATTTTCATTCACTTAATTTTTGCCTTTTGTATTATTTGTCTAATAAAGGAAACTTTCATATATCTTGCCTGCTGGGTGTTGCATATTCAATGGTCAACAGCATATTTGCGAAAACATATTAATTGTTTCAAGATTTCAATTCAAGTTTCATGTTTCAGTTTACATGTTAATACTACATCGTTTAATAATCTTGAGTTATCTTAACTTATAATTATAATCTTTATTTTATTAAACTAAAATATATTTTAAACATACAATAATAACATTAATAATCATTACGTATTTTGTATTTTTAAAGCAATACCTTTTTTATGGCTAGATTCTGGAATAAAATAGTATCTATAAGAAAAATTCGACAGTTTTAAAATTTAAATATTATATTTTTTGCAAATTTACTTTGGTGATATAGTAGACGTGTGCTTATATTTCTATGTAGTTCAAGAAGTTTGGATAATTGTTTTGTTTTTTATTAACTTATAACACAAATTACTCATGTTTGTTTATTGCTAATCGAAATTTAGCTATTTTCATTAAACATAAAAATTGCTATACAATATACAATGGAAATTTAAGAGTAATGAAATTATTAATAATAAACTGCACATACATAATTATTTTAAATTTATTATTTTATTTACTACTGAAATATATTTAATTTTTTGTAAAAAAGCATTGATTTTTAAAATGACTTAATATCTTTTATAATCTAAATTACGAAAATTCTGACATTATCCAATATAATTTTCAGTTATTTCAAATTAATGAAAATTGCATTATCAGTTTCAGATAAAAGTTAATAGATGATGGTGAGATAAATAACCAATTAAATATCTGTAGACGTCAACTTAAGATGGCGTTAACAAAAGTCGCCAATATGTGACAAGCATAAACTTGACATATCCGACGTTCGACTTTGTTTTATCGAGATTATCAATCTATTAAAGCGCTTACGTGTCACTGCACACAAAGGATGTGTTCTGAGATGTGAGAAGCACGTACAGAAAGGATTAACAAGGATAAGACAGGAACTGACGACAGCAAAAGGACTTCCTTTCTAAGTTAGAGTAAAACTTTCAAACAGAACTAAATGTGGTAAAAAATACGAAAGGTACCGTATATTTTAGGATATCGTAAGAAATTGATGATAAAATAATTATAAAGAGCTATTTAAAAAATTGGAAAGTAATTAAAATTTTTAAAATATCTTAATTGATTCTTTAGTAGAATTTTATAGAATCTTATAGAATTGTATAGAATCTTATAGAATAAGTATCTTTAAAATCTTTATAAACTGTTTAAATTGATGTAAATATAGATTTAATGGGCGTAAATATATGTTTGAAATTTTATCAACCTTTATTAAAATTAACAAGATCACAAAAAAAAAAGGTTTTTTTTAATTAATTATTTTTAATTAGAAATGTTTTCTGTTAAAATCATTAATTATGATAAATTAAACCGAAAAATGTTTAAATTGAACAAATTTTAATTTTTGTTTTAAAATGCAAATTTTCTTTGAAATTTATTTATTCAATGTATTAATAGTAGACAAATATATATATATATATATATATATATATATATATATATTTATATATATATACATATATATATATATATATATATATATATATATATATATATATATATATATATATATATAATAAAAAATTATATACTAGTATATAAGTGTGTATAAATAAGAGAACCAATTTTGAAACATTTGCATTTAAATTGTATTATTCACATATTAATTTGTTAACTTTATTATCACTAGTTTGTTATTGAATAAAATCTATTATAAGAATATATCTATTATAAGAATTTTAATAGAATGTAACTAAATTGTATATATCCTGCTCTGAAAACGATTAAATAATGTTTTGTTTTGAAGTTTTTATATTAATTTAATTATGGAATTTCATAAATGACATATTCAAGTTCTCCTTTAACAATGATTAGATTTAAAAATACATTTTTAATATGAACCATATGAAAATAGTTAGAAAATGTCGATGTTTAAAAATATGTTTATGAAACAAATATTAAAAATATGTTTATTATAAAACAAGATTTTGAAACTTTGTTTTTTAAATTATATTATCCGCATTTTAATTTTTTGAACTTCATTATTACTAATTTATTGTTGAATAAAATTATTTCACTTAGAAATTATTTTCTCATTTATTATAAGACATTTAATGTAATTAAATTGTATTTATACTGCTCTGAAAACAATTAAATAATGTTTTGTTTAGAAGTTTTGATATAATTTAACTATTCAAATTTTATAAATGATATATTTAATTTATTTTTAACAATGCATTAGAAATACATTAAACCGATGAAAATGAATTAGAAAATAAATAAATTTTATATTCAGTCTTTTAACAAAAATATTTAATTAAAATAAAATGTTAACCAAAATACACTCCAAAAAAAAAAAAAAAAAAAAAAAAAAGCAAGTTAAAATTTAGTGCTGAAACGTTTTTCTAGTGCAGATAGATCTTTTTTAAGTTGCTATAAATTTATCCATGCATAGTACGAACAAATCTGTCCTT
Source organism: Caerostris darwini (assembly GCA_021605075.1). Classification (NCBI taxonomy): domain Eukaryota; kingdom Metazoa; phylum Arthropoda; class Arachnida; order Araneae; family Araneidae; genus Caerostris; species Caerostris darwini. The sequence continues at coordinate 649,297 of BPLQ01003296.1, forward strand.
GAATATCTATTCTGGGGACGAAATTTTAATTACAAGGTGTTAAAGTATAAATTCTGCGAGACATCTTCATAAAATATATGAAGTCAGTTCTCTTACTTTATTGCACAAAGGAATTCTATGCTACATATTAAACAGTTTTTCGTGCCATACTCCTGCGAACAATAAATAACATCAGCAAGTAAATGAATGTCCGTGAGAAAGAAAATATAATTATGAAGGACAATAACATAAATAACAAGTTGAACGAAAAAGCATTCATAAATTATAATACTTAGCATATTGCCAAGCTTCAACTCCAGTCTTCAATTAATTCGAAGAGAAAGGGTTCACAATTACTATTCGCTCATCTACATAACTCATTATTCGTAAAGAGAGATAGGTTTAAAGGTGCATTGTTATTATTAGTTCGCGGACGAACTTTAGTTGAGAGTTTGTTATAATTTTTTTTTTGGAACAGGAAAATACATTAACTTAAGCCATCCGTTTGTTTTATGTTCATTTACGTATGGTAATTAAGCTTGTTGAATGGAAATAATAACTTTTGACAATTTAACAGGATCGTATTTATGCATCACAGAAAGTTGAAATGTAATTTATTAACAATTCATTTTTGAGATTATTGAATACGTTAGAAACAGTGAATATAAATTATCATAACAAAAGGTTCTTGTTAAATTTTATAATATAGTTGATGGCTTTGGATTTTCTATTTTAAAAGAAGCAAATAAATCTTGATAGACTAATAAGCATAAAGCAGTGTTGGTGTAAAAATATTTCAATCTATTAAAAAGTTGAATATATTTCCAACAATCAAACTTCAATGTATTTTTTGTTTTAATACATCTTTCTTTACAGTGTGAATAAATTATTAAATTTATTTTTAATTTAGTTGAACTCCTATCACAAAAACATTCAACAAATATCATTAAATTAGAATTGGTCAATTATTACCAATACGTAAAGGTTTTCGAGCCAACACATGTTTGGAATTTTAATCAGAGAAAAAAATTATTTCAATTTTAAAGCATTGGCATTTAAATCATATTATTCACATATTAACTATTTGAACTGCCTTATGACTATTTTGTTGTTATTCAAAATTATTTTAACCAGAAATTATTTTCTCATCCGTTATGAGGCTTTTAATGTAATGGAATTACATTATATATATCCTGCTCTAAAAATAATTTAATAATGTTTTGTTTTGAAGTTTTGATATTAATTTAATGTTTCAATTTTATAATTCACATGCTTAATTTCTTCATTAATAATGCATTAGATTTAAAAATAATTTTTAATATAAACCATTGAAAATCAGTTACAAAATAAATAATTACAACTTTATATTCAGTATTTTAATAAAATATTTAATTAAAATAAAATCTTCCGCAAAATACACTTAAAAAAAAAAAAGAAAGTTAAAATTTAGTACTGAAACGTTTTTCTAGTGCAGATAAATCCTTTTAAATTGCTATGAATTTATTCAGGCATAATACGAACAAATCTGTCCTTGAATATCTATTCTGGGGACGAAATTTTAATTACAAGGTGTTAAAGTATAAATTCTACGAGACATCTTCATAAAATATATGAAGTCACTTCCCTTACTTTATTGCACAAAGGAATTCTACGATACATATTAAACAGTTTTTCGTACCATACTCCTGCGAACAATAAATAACATCAGCAAATAAATGAATGTCCATGAGAAAGAAAATATAATTATGAAGGACAATAACATAAATAACAAGTTGAACGAAAAAGCATTCATAAATTATAATACTTAGCATATTGCCAAGCTTCAACTCCAGTCTTCAATTAATTCGAAGGGAAAGAGTTCACAATTACTATTCGCTCATCTACATAACTCATTATTCGTAAAGAGAGATAGGTTTAAAGGTGCATTGTTATTATTAGTTCGCGGACGAACTTTAGTTGAGAGTTTGTTATAATTATTTTTTTGGAACAGGAAAATACATTAACTTAAGCCATCCGTTTGTTTTATGTTCATTTACGTATGGTAATTAAGCTTGTTGAATGGAAATAATAACTTTTGACAATTTAACAGGATCGTATTTATGCATCACAGAAAGTTGAAATGTAATTTATTAACAATTCATTTTTGAGATTATTGAATACGTTAGAAACAGTGAATATAAATTATCATAACAAAAGGTTCTTGTTAAATTTTATAATATAGTTGATGGCTTTGGATTTTCTATTTTAAAAGAAGCAAATAAATCTTGATAGACTAATAAGCATAAAGCAGTGTTGGTGTAAAAATATTTCAATCTATTAAAAAGTTGAATATATTTCCAACAATCAAACTTCAATGTATTTTTTGTTTTAATACATCTTTCTTTACAGTGTGAATAAATTATTAAATTTATTTTTAATTTAGTTGAACTCCTATCACAAAAACATTCAACAAATATCATTAAATTAGAATTGGTCAATTATTACCAATACGTAAAGGTTTTCGAGCCAACACATGTTTGGAATTTTAATCAGAGAAAAAAATTATTTCAATTTTAAAGCATTGGCATTTAAATCATATTATTCACATATTAACTATTTGAACTGCCTTATGACTATTTTGTTGTTATTCAAAATTATTTTAACCAGAAATTATTTTCTCATCCGTTATGAGGCTTTTAATGTAATGGAATTACATTATATATATCCTGCTCTAAAAATAATTTAATAATGTTTTGTTTTGAAGTTTTGATATTAATTTAATGTTTCAATTTTATAATTCACATGCTTAATTTCTTCATTAATAATGCATTAGATTTAAAAATAATTTTTAATATAAACCATTGAAAATCAGTTACAAAATAAATAATTACAACTTTATATTCAGTATTTTAATAAAATATTTAATTAAAATAAAATCTTCCGCAAAATACACTTAAAAAAAAGAAAGTTAAAATTTAGTACTGAAACGTTTTTCTAGTGCAGATAAATCCTTTTTAAATTGCTATGAATTTATTCAGGCATAATACGAACAAATCTGTCCTTGAATATCTATTCTGGGGACGAAATTTTAATTACAAGGTGTTAAAGTATAAATTCTACGAGACATCTTCATAAAATATATGAAGTCACTTCCCTTACTTTATTGCACAAAGGAATTCTACGATACATATTAAACAGTTTTTCGTACCATACTCCTGCGAACAATAAATAACATCAGCAAATAAATGAATGTCCATGAGAAAGAAAATATAATTATGAAGGACAATAACATAAATAACAAGTTGAACGAAAAAGCATTCATAAATTATAATACTTAGCATATTGCCAAGCTTCAACTCCAGTCTTCAATTAATTCGAAGGGAAAGAGTTCACAATTACTATTCGCTCATCTACATAACTCATTATTCGTAAAGAGAGATAGGTTTAAAGGTGCATTGTTATTATTAGTTCGCGGACGAACTTTAGTTGAGAGTTTGTTATAATTATTTTTTGGAACAGGAAAATACATTAACTTAAGCCATCCGTTTGTTTTATGTTCATTTACGTATGGTAATTAAGCTTGTTGAATGGAAATAATAACTTTTGACAATTTAACAGGATCGTATTTATGCATCACAGAAAGTTGAAATGTAATTTATTAACAATTCATTTTTGAGATTATTGAATACGTTAGAAACAGTGAATATAAATTATCATAACAAAAGGTTCTTGTTAAATTTTATAATATAGTTGATGGCTTTGGATTTTCTATTTTAAAAGAAGCAAATAAATCTTGATAGACTAATAAGCATAAAGCAGTGTTGGTGTAAAAATATTTCAATCTATTAAAAAGTTGAATATATTTCCAACAATCAAACTTCAATGTATTTTTTGTTTTAATACATCTTTCTTTACAGTGTGAATAAATTATTAAATTTATTTTTAATTTAGTTGAACTCCTATCACAAAAACATTCAACAAATATCATTAAATTAGAATTGGTCAATTATTACCAATACGTAAAGGTTTTCGAGCCAACACATGTTTGGAATTTTAATCAGAGAAAAAAATTATTTCAATTTTAAAGCATTGGCATTTAAATCATATTATTCACATATTAACTATTTGAACTGCCTTATGACTATTTTGTTGTTATTCAAAATTATTTTAACCAGAAATTATTTTCTCATCCGTTATGAGGCTTTTAATGTAATGGAATTAAATTATATATATCCTGCTCTAAAAATAATTTAATAATGTTTTGTTTTGAAGTTTTGATATTAATTTAATGTTTCAATTTTATAATTCACATGCTTAATTTCTTCATTAATAATGCATTAGATTTAAAAATAATTTTTAATATAAACCATTGAAAATCAGTTACAAAATAAATAATTACAACTTTATATTCAGTATTTTAATAAAATATTTAATTAAAATAAAATCTTCCGCAAAATACACTTAAAAAAAAGAAAGTTAAAATTTAGTACTGAAACGTTTTTCTAGTGCAGGTAAATCCTTTTTAAATTGCTATAAATTTATTCAGGCATAATACGAACAAATCTGTCCTTGAATATCTATTCTGGGGACGAAATTTTAATTACAAGGTGTTAAAGTATAAATTCTAGGAGACATCTTCATAAAATATATGAAGTCACTTCCCTTACTTTATTGCACAAAGGAATTCTACGATACATATTAAACTGTTTTTCGTACCATACTCCTGCGAACAATAAATAACATCAGCAAGTAAATGAATGTCCATGAGAAAGAAAATATAATTATGAAGGACAATAACATAAATAACAAGTTGAACGAAAAAGCATTCATAAATTATAATACTTAGCATATTGCCAAGCTTCAACTCCAGTCTTCAATTAATTCGAAGGGAAAGAGTTCACAATTACTATTCGCTCATCTACATAACTCATTATTCGTAAAGAGAGATAGGTTTAAAGGTGCATTGTTATTATTAGTTCGCGAACGAACTTTAGTTGAGAGTTTGTTATAAGTATTTTTTTGTAACAGGAAAATACATTAACTTAAGCCATCCGTTTGTTTTATGTTCATTTACGTATGGCAATTAAGTTTATTGAATGGAAATAATAACTTTTGACAATTTAACAGGATTGTATTTATGCATCACAGAAAGTTGAAGTGTAATTTATTAACAATTCATTTTTGAGATTATTGAATACGTTAGAAACAGTGAATATAAATTATCATAACAAAAGGTTCTTGTTAAATATTATAATATAGTTGAGGCTTTGGATATTCTTTTGTAAAAGAAGAAAATAAATCTTGATAGATTAATAGTGCATAAAGCTGTGTTGGTGTAAAAATAGTGCAATCTATTAAAAAGCTGAATTTTTGAATAAATTTCCAACAATCAAACTTCAATTTATTTTTGGTTTTACTACTTCTTTCTTTAGAGTTTGAATAAATTATTAAATTTATTTTTAATTTAGTTGAACTGTCGACACAAAAACATTCAACAAATTTCACCAAAATAGAAATAACCAATTATTATGAATATGTAAAATTTTTGAACCAAAGTGTTTTCGGAATTTTAAGTAGAGGACAAAACTTTATTAATTTTTATTTGTAAATAATAAGCTAAAATGTGGCATATTTGAATTTGTAAAATAATTTTAATCTATAATTTCAGTTAAAATTTTAATATATATATTTTTTCTTTATAAAAATATTTTATCACCCTTTGCAGACAGACATCAAATGTGCTAATAAATATGTTGTTTTAATCATAAAATCTATCAAGCAAATTTTTGAATTCGAACATAAAAATTTAATTTCTCTTTTTGTAAGTACTCATAAGTTTTATTATCTTCAATGAGATTTAAAAAAAAAAGATTTATACTATATTCTCAATAAAATAAACTATATTATTAAATATCAGGAAGCTTAATAAAATTAAAATAATCATCGTGTTCTAAGTGATATTTTCCCAAATATATCATTTTTAAAACATATCATATCTGTTTTTTAAAAACTCCAGTTCCAAGTATGTATTTTAATCGATTTGTGTATCAAATCAATTTGTCAATATCAATTTGTGTATCATGATTTGTGTATTAAAATTAAGTTATTTAAAAAATACTTATAAAATTTTTCTTTCCCAAAATCATATATCAGAATTTCGTACAAGTTTTTTTTTCAATAATGTAGAATTTCTTAGCAACTGGTTACAAATCTGCATTGTAATGAAATTAAATATACATATTATATTGCAACCATTACATTTTTAATTCATATTATTAATTCATTTTTCTCCACTAAAATTAATCAGTTACATTCAAACTGTAATATTTCCATTTCTTACACAATTTATTTCCTTCTTTTTGTGGAAAAGCATTATTAGAAATTCAAATTTAAAATATTTTCAATAAATTTTAAAATCTTTCAAAATATTGTATAAGAACAACTTAAAAAAGGCTTACATTAAATAAGATTATTCTAAGGAAGTAAAAAAAAGAATTATAATAATAGACATAGCATCATTTTTATTGAAAATGGGTTTTTTATGTTTTAAATGTTTATTTAATTACTTTTTGTACTTTTAATGTATAGATTTATCTTAAATTAGTTTCAAATGAGTATCATATAAATCATTCAGGATTTTCTTTGAATCTGTAAAAGTGAATTTCTTAGGTAAAATAATCTACAAGAAATTAATTTTAAGTTAATAATTAATATAATAATCTTACGAATTATATTTTGTCTACTTGTTAGATAACTGTTTCACAAATACTTGCATATATGATAACATAATATTTTCTGTTATAGGTATAGTTTTAGCAAAAAAAATAAATAAATAAATAAAAGTAACTTCAATAAATTGTAATATTTATTTCTCATTTTTTATATATTTTATATTTAGATTTCAATTATGATAAATCAAAAAATTTTTATATTAGAAAATATCTTTTCAATACATGATGTTTGAATTTATAGAGAAAATTAAATAATTTAATTAATTTAAATGTACAGAATATTCTAATTTATTTGCAATAGCTTTAATTTAAATAACGCTGTACTACAATTATAATTTTTATATTTCTTTTTAGTTATCGTCTTAAATCTCTTCCCGAATTATATATTGAAAATACACTATGAATTTTAATAATGAAAAATAAAATGAAAAATTTAATTTCATTCTTTAAAAATATTGCAAGGCTCAAATAGGCAAAAACAATCATCAATATAGAATATGAAAGAGAATAATTAAATTAAAACCAACAACATTATAATTAAAAATATCATTTGTAACACTTAAAGAAGTTGTTTTCTGAAAAAATTAAAAAATATGACTCACAATCTATGTCAATGTATTTAAAATATACCATAGTAATGTTGATTGAACAAAATTTTATATTTATGTTATTTTGTTTTGAATGAGAAGCATTTAGTAAATTTACATTTTTTAATTTACCTGCCTCAGACCTGGTCTGGAGTGAAGGGGGAAACCCAGGTAATAGCTTGTTTTGTTTTTCTAATTGTTTGTTGTATTGTATTTTCGTAGTAGATTAATCTTAAAAAGGATAATGTTTAATAAAATACCATAAATTTATGTGTGGTTAAAAAATGGCTAGATTAATACGCTACCTAATATTTATATATATTTGAAATTGCTGTAGTTTGAATGTTGTATTTTTTGCTTAGTGGTTTTAAAATCATAAATAAATTCAAATTTGAAATAACTGATAAAAAAATGAATATCTATATACTTTCCTTCTTCACTCTGGACTTAAGTTAAATAGTGAAATGAAATATTTTTAAATAAAGATAGAGGGAATCATATGAGGATAAAAAAAATTAAAGAACTAAATAAGTAGAAAAATATTGATAAGTAAGAAATAAGCAAAAACAATTTATTTTATTTTGATACATAAATTTATATATCAATATTGCATGACTTGGGTATGTTATTCATTTTATTAAAATTAATTACAATATTGTGATATATTTCATGATTTATGGAGATACATGTTTAAGGTAGATTTTTGGATGTTTTTTTTTTTTTGTTAACCTTAATGGTCATATTTATTTTATTACATTTTGTATTAAATTTATAAGAAAATTCTCTCAAAAAATTTACTATGTTTAATGGTGTTAAGTTCTTTATTTATTTATTTTTTTACTTTATGTTGCATTTAATTTTTATAGATGTAATTATTATTTAATAATTATCAGAATTATAAAAATTACTAAATTTACATTTTAGTGCAAAATGCATGATATATTATGCAATTTTAATTGCTTCTGTTACTATCAAAAGTAAATTCAATTTGTATATTACTTCAAAAGGTGAATCTAATTTTTATAGTATAGAAATTAAAAGAAAATATTACTATACTATATGAATAATTCCTTATTTAACAATATTTATAGATTATAATACTAGTAATAGGTTAATAAGGGATTGCATAGTAATTTGCATAATATATAAATATAGTTTGTAATAACTTTAACCAATAAAAAATATAGAGGGATTTATTTTATCAAATATTGTAATATTGTAAATATAATACACACTTGGTTATTTAATTGTAATAAATTTCCAGTTTGTTAAGATGCAAGTAACGAAAATGTTTCAATTTCGGGGGATTAAAAAAAATCCTTTCAAATATACTATACATACTATTTCTTTCAAATATGATACCATTCATTCTCAATCGAAATTCATCGATTTTAAAACTGTGCTATAATTTTACACTAAACAGATTCCATTAAAAATTTACTTGTATTAGAGAAAAAATATTTTAAATTCTGTTGATAGTCCATTTACGAAACATTAACCTACGGAAATTTTCATTTATGTTGTTTGTTTCTTTTATTATTATGGTCGTTTTTTGTACCAAATGATAAATTTCATTGCAAATTACTAAACTAAATATTAATAGGCATGAATCTTAAATTATAATTATTATGTTATGATATAAGTACAGTGTATAGTTTAATGTATAAACATATCTAAAAATGTTTTATTCTAGAGATTACCATTGATCCACTGAAATTGTGTTGCTATAAAGCAGTTAAAAAGCTCAGCAAGTTCAAGGGTTAATGGGCCGAACAAATTTTAAGGAAAAAAATGTTTCACAAAACATTTCCGGACATGTCCAATCGATATTTGCCGATTCAAACGCAAAGCTTTAATTGTTCACTAGGCAGATCAGTTAAAAATAAAATCGTGAGACGTTGATAAAACCGAAAAACTTTAAATACAGTTAAGGGTGCACTTACGAAACAATTACCTGTTCAAATGTTCGTCCTCAGCCATTGCTGAGCGTAATTATCTCGGACATCCACAAGCATTCATCCTCACAAGTTTTCTTAATTTACCCTCTCCACCCACGTCCGTTTCGGCGTTGCAGGTTACACACTGCAATTGCAGAACTTTTCGTTATCTCATCTTTAATCTTATCCGGATTTTTTTTTTTCGTTATCTCACAGAAACCTTAAGTGCCCCGCCGATTCTTAAAGCTCTTCCTGCTAACTGAAATTAACAGTTAACTAACTACTTGAGCAAACAAAAGTAATTACGCTGACGAAGGCTGCAGTTGTGTTAACAATGTGCATCAATCACTGCGAAGAAAAGGAAGTCTGCTGCATTTTTTTCCCCATTTTTCCCTTCTTTTTTTTCCCTATCCCTCTCTTCTTCATCAGGATCCAACCTCTTTGGTGAAGAGCTTGCTGTTGGGCTTGCTGGTTCTTTTTATTTTTTATTATTATTACTACTTTTATTCCTTTGTTTTTGTTCCTAAAGCACAATGTTACGTTTTATTCTTATAAGGAAAAGATTAAACAAAACATTTGTCATTATTCAGCCACAAAAAGAAAAACAAATCCACAAGAAAAGTACTAGGAATTTTTTTTTGCCTCATCCTGTTCGCTGTTTGTCTTAGTTTGTGTATGTGTTATACCCTCCCCTCTTTTGTTTGTTCTCTGTTGAAAAGTTTTCCCTCCCTCTTCAGACTGAAAAGAATTAAAATAAAAAAAAATAAAAAGTAAATACCAAAGTCCGCCTTGGCTTGACCGTGTGATTTATGAATTCCTCTGTAATGAGTGCGCAGGTGAAAAATTTGGTTTTACGTGATGAAAAAGAATTAAGCCGCTTTTGAGTTTTTAATTGCTCCACAACCGATAAAGAACAGAAAAGAAATTTGTCTTTTCATAATCACTCGTTATTTTTAGAGCTGAAAAGAGGAAGCGTGCATTATCGAAAAGGAGTTTGTTTAACAGTGCGATTTATCGACAAGTTGTGCTTAAAGTTGATCTTTATGATTTAGGGTAGCAGTTTTAATTTGACAAAAAGAACATTATATGCTTGAATAACATATTTTATAATTGTTAATCTAATTTAAAACACTGAATTTCGTTGATTTATCAAAAGTGATATTTTCGTATATTGTGGAAAAAGTTGATAGCTAGAACTTATTCTTATTTTCTTTTCATTTTTAGAATTGATAACTGGAATTTACGATTTTAATTGACCATTTGTTGTTGAAAAGTTGAGCAAGTCTGAATAGCAATGCGATTTATCGACAAGTTGTTCTTAATAATGATCTTTATGATTTACATCAGCATTTTTAATTTGACAAAAAGAACATTATATGCTTGAATAACGTGTTTAATAATTGTTTTACTAAATGAAATTTAAAGCATTGAATTTCGTTGATCTGTAGAATGAGTGATGTTTTCATATATTGTGGAACCAGTTGATAACTAGAATAGCTTCTAGCTGTCAATTCGTTCCACAATATACGAAACACACTCGTTCCCTATTATTGTTTTTTTATTGTTGATAACTAGAATTTATGATTTTAATTAACCATTTGTGTTTGCGAAGAAGAGCAGGTCTGAATTTTGTTCTACATTTTCCTTCTTTGTCACTAACTGGCTATCTATACATGTTCTAGATAAAAATATTTATTATAATTCACTTTAATATAGAAAATACATGCTGGAATAACGAAATGTATAATGCTGCACAGAATTTCATTGTTGCTATAGCAACAGAAAAAACAATTTATGAAACTGTTGATTATATAACAATACTATGATGCAATAAATAATTTTAAATAGTCACTATAAAAATATTTCATTATATAACCAATTATTTATTCCTTTAATTAAAACGTCTACATTAGCCTCACTAATTCGATATGCATGTTATGGGTTATATAATATGTAAGTAAAATTTTAATAAACCTAGAAATACAAACATGTATAAAGATAAGTTTCCATTTGTACTGCAAATTTTTAACAATTTTACATCTGCATTGTATGATTGCAATATATGCATCTGCAATATATGATTGTTTTAATTAAACAATCATATATTTTTCTATATTTACACATTTCTAAATATTAAATGAGAATTCATATATTAAGAATTTAAATGTAAAGCATTACAAAAAAAAAATTATTATCATACATAAAAATCAAACATATTTTTTATTACTTTTTATATCCATTTAGTTATCATTTTTAATAAAATGCATCCATCGCTGCGAGGTATACTTTTGCAAGTAATACTAATTATTATACATTTTTTGGACAATCAAATTAATCATATCATCTAAGAAAACTAAACCAAAATATCTATTATTTTTCAGTTTTTATAAACTATTTTATGGAATATCATTTTAAAATTATATTTACAGCAATTATCAGTTAATGACTACATGAATTAAAATATTTCATTGAAATGTTTGAAGAATTTGTTATAGATAAAATGATTTTTGTAGTCTTAATATGAGGCTCTCATATTAAGACTACAAAAATCTCTTCATATACTCGTATAAAAATTATTTGAAATACCAGCTATTCAATATGGTTCTCTAAACGAAATAGATAATGCATTAAAGACTTTTTACAATGAAAAAGATATTGAAATTGAAATTAACAATACAAATGTATATAGTAAAAAAATTGCTCTTTAGTAATTTCGTACAAATAAAAAAATTCGTTTATTAAAAAAGAAATTGCATGCAAAAAAGTGGAGCACACGCCAAAGGGTATAAATAATTGAGCCAGAATGAGTAGGTTGGAATAGATTTGAGTCTAATTTACATAAAATTGATTTAAAATAGATAAATTTAATTATCTCAAAGCACATGTAGTGGTTTGAATATTGTCGAAGATTTTTCCATTTCTGGTTTTATATATGATTTTGCTATTAACTTTTTTAAAGGAAAGATTTGCAAGAAATAATTCATTGATACATAAGCAAATAAATAATATTTTAAGCATAACACCATTAACACACTCAAATGATATTTATGATTTTAAAAAAAAATTGATAAAATTTCAATATAATTTAGAAGTTTAGATTTAAAAATGGAATATTATTTCACAATTCTATTCCCAACAATTTTAAAGCCTTCAGGATAATCTTATAGAATTTAATGAACAGAAAAAGAAAATACGTGCTATGATATAGAATAATTATTGAAATTTTTGTCCTTGGCCTTAAGATCAAGAGTACGTGCAGAGATGAAGAGTAGCCTTATTTGTAATGCTTCTGATTTCCGACGCCAGCCCATTTTCGTCTCACCTTTCTGTAGACATAACAGATGCAGAGTAAAAGTAATAAAACAAGAGGAATTGATTTCTTCTGCTGCAGAATTGGTTTCATCCAATGGTAAAGACAGTATAAATAAAGCGAATTGAGTGTTTTGCAAATAAGATAATTATAGTTGTAATTGTGATCATACAATTAATTTATTTTTAAACGAACGAAAAAAAAATTTATAATAAAAGTATCTTATTTTACACGTTTCGGAATTTAAAAAAAATTGTAAGAGTGATATAACTTGTTTAAGGTTTTATAAGGATAATATAATTTGTTTGTACAATTTAAGATAACATTATCCCTTAATGCGTTCTTCAAAATATAAACAAAAAGTTAATTGTTAAAGATTGGTATGCTAATAGGAATATTGAAGAAAATCTTGGGTAAAGCTGCTAAGAAGAAATGCGAAACAGAAAGCATGATTATAAAAAGATCGTTAACATATTTAATTGTAGATACAGAAAATCTTGCACTTATTGCAATTACTTATTGCAGTTACTATTGCACTTACCAACAATGCTATTCTAGAAATAATAGAAGTTGCAACGCCAGATACTATGGTTTTATAGATCATAAGGTTTAAAAATGAATGAATAAATTATTTATATTTAGACAGAAGCTTCGTCAAGTGCACAAAAGAACATCAGAAAGAAGCAAACATTAAGGGGGAGAATATCGTCTTGTTTGCAGATGGAAACACGAAAAGATTAAATTGGCATTTAGCAAAAGTAGTGGAACTTTTTCCTGGGAAAGTCAATAAAGTTAGAGTTGTTGAAAGGAAAATCCGAAAATTGATATTTTATTAGAATATGTGTTGAACAATCTTTTCTTGATCCCCTCGATAATATCTGAACAAAAATAAAGGCTAATTGTCCATACCTATCACCAAAGTACTTCTAAATTAAAGTATCTTGACGGTGGCAGGAAAGCTTGTTAGTGGTTCGGAATCCACGTTAAATTGTAGGTCCCGGTCTAATTAGCCCAAAATGAGCATAAAATGAGGAGTCCCAAATGTCCTAAAGAGTGATAAACCAAACCTAAACTATGGATAGTCAATGATATGAAATACATGAACAACCATTTCTGAAAGACTTGTGGTCTGACTCTAGGTGAGTTGTTCAATACTCCTTCACTGTAAGTGTGCATTCAAACATTGAATTCTGATTCAATTCGGCATGTCAGTCTATGAAATCCAACCTTAAGACCTATACAACGGAAATATCCCTTAGAAGTTCGACAGTATAAAAGGTGGACTTACAAAGCAGGACTCCATTATCTGATTCCTTCAGCAAGATCTCCAACAATGATGATTCCCCGAGAAATCCAGTGAAGGTTATCGAATTCAGTGATTGTTTCGCATCCATTGAATCTGAACCTTTTGATAAGTTAAATAATAGCACTACTTGTCATTGAATTCACTATGAAAGAATCATCCAAGGAAATGAACTATAAAAGTTTTGGTTTTATTGTTCTGCTGAAACTTAAAGTTCGTTAAGTGTTGAAAAGGCTTCAGTTATATCTCGAACACTTTAAAAACTGTAATGAAGTTACAGTTATATCAAAGTTCAGTTATATCAAAATCATCCACCTAAGAACTTTGTCGATATTTTGTCTTACTTCTTTGACTGTTTTTTAATCATTTTCCTTAAATATTAGGGTGAAACAAAAATAAAAAATTTTTGAACGCCTTAATGCGTAAAAGTTGCCTACCGTAATAAAAAGAAAAAAACATCAAAAAATTAAAACTGGCTAACATATTCCGTTCCCTCATAGTAGTTAAAGTAAATGAACAATTTGCAAAAAATTAGCTTTTTTCAGTTAGTTAACACTTTTAAAATAAACACGCTTTAGTTTTTTATGCTTATTTTACGGTTTAAATAACCAAAATAAATTAAATTCTGATCAATAATCTTTTTTTTTTTTTACGTTCGCGCAAAATCTTAGAAAAAAAATAATTTACCAGTTATTCGCAATTTTCGTCGAGCAATTTTTCCTCGTTTTGCTTGAACGAAAAGACTCAGAACTCACCATATGGAGGCGTTGCACGTCGAGTTCACCTCACACCTTATTCAACCAACCATCCAAGTGTTGAGCGGGGTATTAACGTTATATTTACAAAGTTTTTCCAGAGAGTAGGATTCTTTGCTTTACTGTGTTTTTATTTTTATTTTTTTATATCTACTTCTCATTTAAAGTCTGACTTTTTGTAGAAATGAGCATAACTTAACTTTACTTCAATGTTGTTCAGATACACCCATCTCTAACTTCATGTCCACATACTTCATCCGATGCCTATGTCACAAGTTTGACGCATTTCTCCACAGCCTGGAAGAAGGACACTTTGGTATTTCTCTAATGAATATAGTGTCAAAATTGATGAAGGACTTTCTGTCATCTTCATTTAGGTCTCGTGGGATTGTGGGAGGATACACCACACTCCAGTTAATAATTTCAATACAATAGAAAATTTGTCTTTGGTGGTCTGAAATATCTAACATTCTGTTATGGGACGGTCTTGCTTTTAAGATTCTTCTATAACCCGACTGCAGAATATGTTCTCTTTCATCGACAAGTATTACCAACAGAATATTCACTAAGTGTGCAAAGAACGTATTTTGTTGTACTACTGGATCGAAAACTTGAAGTAATTCGTTGTATAAATATCATAATGTTTGGATTGCTTGTTGTTTGAATTGCTTGGTCTGTCAATAAAGTATTTGATCGTTTTTATAGCAAACCCCACATGTCTGTATTATTTTAAGATGAAGCCAGCAATTTCTTATAAGTTTCCTGTTGTATTTGACTAACTTATATAAAAGCTAAGGACTTAGTTGGACGCAGTTAGTTATCTGGAATGGAAAAAAGACCAGGATTCCGATTTGCCATGTCTTATGGAAAATGTCCCAAGGTGTGAAATTAAATTGAAATGCCAGATTGATACTGTTGACTTTTGTTCAACAAATTCCTGTCTATATCATGAATCGAATAAGCTATAAGTTCATAAAAGATCACAGGTTCTTCACAGTAATGGAGCTGCTGTACGATTGGTCCACTAAAGATTTAGACCCTGCAATTTGGCCGTCAATATTTTTGAAAATGCGGCAAAAAAAGAAGCTTATTAAAAGGCAGGAGGAATTATAATAGGAGTTCTTCTAGATTTTCTCGTCGGTGGATGCCATCTTCTTCCATCCAGTATCATCGCAACTTACTACTTCAAGTAGAAGGTGTGAATTGACTTTTCAAATCCGCCCTAACACGACTATTGTCGCTTTTTACCTTAGCTTATCAATTACATTAGAATCTGTTTCTATTATAACCCCAACGTCTCGGAAGGCTCTTGTTACAATGAGAGCTGTTGCCAGATCAGAAACTCTGAAAGCTTTCATAGAAATGCAATTTGTATGCTACAAAGATATTGTAAGGATAGATATATAGAAGTAATTTTGATTAACTATCTATAAATAATACCTGTGTAAATATCTAATGATTATTTGTTAGACTTAAAAGGTAAAAATCAATTTATTTTGTTGTTAATACAAATTGATTAGCAAGGTAATAATTGAAGTAGTTCTTCGGAAAGCTACAAATTAAATATCATAAATATTGATACATTAAAAATGGTCAATAATCTAATTGATACTTGAAGCGCAAATGTTTATTAACAAAATGTTAAGCAAAATCTTCTATATAATTTAATATATTCAGTGAATTGCAATATTTTCAACTACCAGTCCTTTGATTCTCATTTTCATCGCCAGTTCCATTTACAGCGACAGTTTCATTTATTCAGATCAGGGAATAAATGAAACTGCCGATGAACTAAATTGCCATGAATGCAACTCTATCCATGCCCCAGTTCTCATTTGTCTTTTTAAGACTCCTGAATTATACATTGGACAATCAATTATTAACTTTGATTAAACTTGTTCCGCCGAGTTTAGGTTCTGGAAATGAGCCAGGAAGGGATATTTCCCGGACAAAGTGCAGCCAATTCGGGTTATCTTATTCGTTTCAAGTTTCCCGACTTCGGGACGTGTGTGTTTGGGGAAGAATGTCATGTAATATAGCTAGTTGATTAAGCAAATGGGTGAATGATTCGACTCGGTCGCCGCTTAATATCGCGTTAGTTTTTCCAAGACGGTTGGAAAATTGTTTTTAATAATGCATTAGCTTTGAGTGTGGTTGCAAGTTATTGTTTTAGAGATATTAAGCTCATAATTAGAAAAATTAAAGCAATGAATAAAATCAAGTTTAAATACATGTTAGAGATACTTTTATAGAATTGTTTAGTTGTAGAAAAATTATTTTTTGATCCAAATCAGGAATAACTATGTTTTAAATATAAATACAGCATCTTGAAGTATTAAAAATCACCTGAAAAAAATTATCTTTATAGTTGAGGATATCAATAGTGAATGAGTATTAAAAAATGTAAGAACACTTTGAAGCAAGCAAACAATACATCTATTCATAAAAACACAATGTACCTCAAGTTATTACTGTTATTTATTTAGAAAAAATGTAATTGAGGATTGCTTATTTTCTAAGAAAAGAAGAATTTTTCTTTCCAGCTACGACATAATTTTTTATACATGTTTGATTTTCCATTATCTGAAAGAGAATTTCAGTTTTCTCTATATATCTTTAAATTGTACATTTGTCTCATACATATTTAGGTATATTATAATTTGTACATTTGCCTCATACATACTTATTTCATTCTCCATAATTTTAAGTTATGACTGTAATATTAAAAAATAATAATTCGTAACATAAACTAATAATTTTTACATTTGTTGGTTTTTTCCATTTATACTTAATTACTTAATTTTAAAGATATTCTTGTATAATCTAAATAATAATTAAAATATTTAAGCAACATATTTGCTTACTTTCTAATACATAAAATAACACTAAATTGTAACTGAAGCAAATGTGAACTGATGTCCTTATGAAATAAATAATTCATATTCATTTCATAAATTGAGGAATAAATTTATTTGTTTTTCTTCATAAAATTAAAATTACAGTTAGCATTACGATGAATTAAATTATGTAATTGAATAGTAAATTAATGAATTAATTCAAGAAATGCATGCAAGTTGGGTTAATTTTTTTATCATTTTGAAAACTCACCGGTTGAGATGTAATTTTGCTAAATAAATAGCTTATTTGAATTTTAATCAGATGTTCTAATGAAATTAACGGCATTATTATATTAAAAACAGTCTAAAATGAAATGAAGTAAAATAATGTTATGCAATTCTAAGTGGTTTTTTTTTCCCTTTAATTGAATTTTTTTTCAAATTTTTAAAAATTTATTAAGTGAAAGAAAAATTCTAAATATTATTATCTGCCATGGAATTGTTACTATATAAAAATAAAAATTATTTGCATATTTAGTATGTTTAAAGTATTCAAGAAGTATTCATATGCTTAGTATATTTAAAGTAATCAAGAAATTTCATATACTTAGTATATTTAAAGTATCCAAGAAGTATTTGTATATTTAGTTACAACATTAACTAAACAAGCTTATATTGTATATTCTGACCATAAAATAATCCTTCTATCTGCTTTTTATGCACATAAATAAACAATCTATTGTTTTATTAATATATCTACTAACAAGTAGAAAGAAAATAAAAAAGAGGTTTTATATTAATATATAAAATAAAATTTGCTTATTTTCAATACAAAAAGAGAAAATGGTTATTAAAGAAAGAAATATGTTCCCACTCGTGTTTAATCAATAATTCATTATAGGTTTATAAAAAATATGTTTTCAAAACATAGCCTGCAGTCTTGTCTTTTTAAGAAATGATTAATTTATACTCATAAAAATTCTTTTGTAATCATCTTTTCTTCACATAAATGACTTTTTAAAAACATAAATTAAAATGCTTTTATGTGCATTGAACATTTAAAAAGCTCCCACATTTTGTGAAATTTTTAATATCTTTTTTACATTATATTCAAAAGATTTGCTGATTTTCATCATAAAATCGTTTATGAGCGGAGAATTTATTTTGATCATAAAATATTTTTATGAATATATTTAAATAGTTATAATTTTCCTATTA
Organism: Caerostris darwini; assembly: GCA_021605075.1. Taxonomy (NCBI): domain Eukaryota; kingdom Metazoa; phylum Arthropoda; class Arachnida; order Araneae; family Araneidae; genus Caerostris; species Caerostris darwini. The sequence goes on from BPLQ01003296.1 coordinate 667,933, forward strand.
AAAATATTAAGCTTGCTTTTTTTGTTGTTCCTGCAATGAGAAAATACATATTTTTTTTTCTGTGATATCATTAATGTCAAATAATAACATGAAACTTTTTTTGAGTGACAGAAAAATGATTCAAAGTACATTAATATTCAATTTAGAAAGTTTACTGTAAGTTATTTATAATATTTGATATTTTAAAATATTAGGCATTTGATTTTGTTGAAATTTTATTTGCTTATTGCATGAAATTTAAGAACTAAATTTCCTGAGATATATAAATGATACATTTTGAAAAGTAATAAAATTTAAGTAAATAAATTAAGTAAAGGAAGTAAGTAATTAATAAATTAATATTTAAGTAAATAAATTATGTAAAGGAAGTAAGTAATTAAATAAATTAATATTTAAGTAAATAAATTTTTAAAATAATATCATGAAGCAAAATAACAAATAAAGAATTACATTTTATTTTTAAAATTAATTTTATGTACTTAATGAAATAAACCCTAATTAACTAATTGGAAATGTCTTGCGGAAATAAGAATTAAATATTAGTATAGTTTAAATAACTTTACTTTAATAAAATTCAAGTAGTAATGAATTAATCATTTTAAATAGTTTAATATAATATATATAAATTTGTTCCCCCAATTTGTTTTTTTCACCTAAAATTCAAAAATAATAACTTTTCTTGATCACCAAAAAGTTTCTTAATAAACAACATTATTTATTTGTTTTATTGTAATACCATCTGAATATAATCAGAAATAAAAGTAACAGTTCAAAATACTCTCTATTTATGGAATGTTTAAATTAGGTTACTTTTTTGCAAAAAAGTATATATTTTATTACTCAAATTATATACAGTGTACTCATAAAATTTCCTTAAATTTATGACCAAAATTTTAAGAAAAGTAAACCTATAAATCCTTTTAATGGGCCTCCGAAATTGCTATAAAATTTAATACCTTAAAATCAGTCTTCTAGTTAAGCAATAAATATTTTGCAATAAATGAAAATGTCAGAAATTATTTTAAGACTTATTTTTTTTCAATAATCATATTTACATATTTATTAGTTTTTATTATTTGTTTATATATAACATATTTTTTAATAAACTTATTTTTTAATATAGCATATATAAGTTATCTTAATTTAATATGTAACCTGTGTGCATGTGTTAATTTTACTAATTATCTTAAGTATGTCTTTAGGAAAAAAATCACTTCTTAAGTAATTTTGTGAATGAGATAAGATTTGAGTAATTTATTTATATAAATATTGACTTTTCAACTATACTTTCCTCTTTTCCGAAAAAAAAATGTATGCCTTTAAAAAATAACATTATCAAACATTATTACAAATCCAATTTTTAATTATTTAAAAAAAATTATTAATATAATCTAATTCATTTTTTTCTCGAACAAAAACTAAAAGGAAAAAGTGAGTTATGCTAGCAAGATATGTTATATTTCCGAAAAAACAAAAAGATTATTAATATTCATACAATGAGATCTCTAAACTTCAAAAATTCCCATCTTTTTTTGATTCACTAAAAAAGAATTGGCGAATATTAAAACTATTTAATAAATATATAATATTAATATATATTTTAATGTATATGAAGAACACAAGTCAATATGAAAATCAGGGGAGAACAGAATAAATTAAAAATACGACCATTTAGAACAACAAAGACATTAACAGTATTCTTAAATCATCATATTTTCGTGAAAAACATAATTGCAGATCGGGGATTATTCATAATTATATTCAAATATACGAAATTATACCCTATATATCAAATTCCTATACAAAAATATACAAACATCATATTCGAATCTCTGAAAAATATTCGAATATATATGTACATATATTAACAAGATATGTTAAGGTACAGGATAGGTAATAGCCATTTATAACTCCTGTACTTCTATAATTTATCGCTACCTTGTTGCAATAGTACTCTCGCTGATTTTCCTAAGATCTGCAAGATATAATCCAGGATACTTTTAGTGATTTATTTATGATTTTATTCAATCTGACTGCAGAACTTTACAACATTCAGAGTTCACGGACATGTGCTTTTCATTTAACCTTGCTTTCCAGAACTGTGCCTAAACTCTTTAAATTCTTTAAAAATATTAATAAAGTAAACAGATTCACGCTTTTTCCGTTATCAGTAAATTTCACTTGACTTTTGACTACAACTTGTGTTAGATCTTGGTAGTCTACACATACAATCATATATATATATAACTGATTGACAGTTTATATGACTTCGGCTAAATAAAAATAATTGATTCATTCGTTGCATTTTACATAAATATCTTTCCAGCATTAAATTATATATAATTTTTTTTCTCATTTTAGATTCTTCTGAAAGAATATTCATTATTTTTTTTTTTAAATTATATCATGATTTGCTGTGGCTTTTCCAATTTTTATCTCTTTAAAAATTTTCTCTTAAGCTAATTAGTCTCAAAATAAAAATAAGAAAAAAGAAAAATGCATAACTGCTGACAGCTTATGTGATATCTTCAACAACAAAATCAGGTACCAATTGAGCAGGACAAAAAGTCTTTTATGCCTAACTAAAGATAGCATGTTCACTATTTGATTTCAGATTTAAAAAACCGCTCAGTTTAATTTAATTTTATTAATTATTAAATTAATCATAAATTAATTGATATCTGTATCTTTTAAACGCTTATTTATAAAATAAAAGGATCAATTAATCACTCTTTGACGCACTACTGTATAGTTAAAATAATTATTTTAAATATGTACTGTCAATAGGTTTATTGAGCAAATTTCCATAAAACTACTTTGGATTACTTAATGATATGGATTACTTACTTAAATACTAATTTAAAAAGACAGCAACTACCTAGTGAATATTTTAAGCGATTAATGACTTTCAAACTACCGTTTTAAAACATATTTTCTTCATAATTTTCTGAAAACAATTGTCTTTATTATTCAAAAAAGAGCTACATTATTCTATACGTCTTTTTCAATTTTTATTTTTAAACATTGCTCACATTGTTCATACTATTTGAGAAAAAACATTGTATATCCAAGAAAAAAATATATATCATTAAAATTTTCCAGCCAATTTAATCTATTTTTGGACCCATGAAATCTCTTCTTCTTATACGCAATATTACCGTGGGTTTTTTTTTTCATTCTTTTCCACAATATCTGTATTATGATTTTTATTGAGCCTCCATTTTCCAATCGTGATTATTCTATTATAGAAACTGACATCTGATATTTTACATTCAAAAATAATCATGGTGGCTATGTGTTTATTTTACACCTATTTCAAATACTGGTACATCAATGATAAATATGTACCAATATATGATATAAATATAATATATAATGCAACAAAGAATATCTGGGCATTTTTAAAAAAGTGATAAACTCCTTTTTCACATGTTGAAATATTTAAGTTTTCAGAATTATTGTTTGAATCAATTAAAACATTTCGGTAATGACTTTATAATGTACTGTAACATTTGTCTTCATTATTATAAGAAGATAAATATAGATAAAAGCATCATTATTTTTCAATTAGACACATACCAATTAAAAAAAACGGCTCAAATAGGGCTTATCCTTTATTAATTAATTAGAACGTTTAAAAACTTCTTTAAAAATTGAAGATTAAATTAATCGAGTTTTAAATAACTCCTTATTTAAAATTTCAAGTAACTTATATTTTTTAACAACTTACTCCTCCTTGAATATGATGAAGATTAACTAATTTAGTACTTACATAATTAATAACTTTTATATAATTAATCATATCTCACTTCTTTTCATATTAAATCATCTATAAATATATAAAAACTTTTGTAATGATATAAAAATTGTTCTTAAAAAAAGCTACATCGTTTTCTATTATATCTTATCCAATTTTTATCACAGCAGAAAATTATCCCTCTACTCTCGTAAGCTAATCTCTGTTTCCTCAAATCGTAAAAAAAAATTGAAACTGCAACAACTTATAAGAAACCATGTAATATCTCCAACAAATAAATAGAAAACTTAGGGAGGGGTAAAGAACCAAAACTAAAATTTCCCGCCCCATTTACTCCATACTCATGACCTAAAAATCCATTCCTTTTTTAAGACCTTACATACAATATTACTCCCCTTTATTTTTCTCCTTTCCATCTATATTCTCTATTATGATTTTGATTGTCCTGCCTTTGTTTCCATCTACTTTTATCCTATTGTATAATGCTCAGGTCTCTTATTTTCTATTCGAATTGCACCAAACTAATTCCAATTGAAATACATAACTAATTTAGTACTTACATAATTAATAACTTTTATAGAAGTAATCATATTTCTCTCCTTTTCATATTAAATCCTCTGTAAA